>JAQIUQ010000464.1:0-523469 GCA_030378365.1 Hybognathus amarus
GTTGCTCTTATCTTCTTGAAACTCTGGATTCTGATAGAGGGCCATGGGACTTAGACCTGAGTGCAAAATGGAGGCTCTAGACCTTCCAGAGCTGAGATATTGAGATCTCATGTAGCATTCCATTTATGCCATTATAATTATCCCAATATCTCAGCTCTGTATGCCATTATAATTATCCCAATATCTCAGCTCTGGAAGGGTCTAGAGCAGTGGTGGAAAGAGTACTGACAAATTGTACTTAAGTAAAAGTATTGCTACTTAAGTAATAATTTACTTGAGTACAAGTAGAAGTACTGAAATATACTATGACTCAAGTAAGAGTAAATAAGTAGTTTGCTTAAAAACTACTCAAGTAACTACGTTACAAAGTACTTTAGTATTTTTCTATTTTTACCCAAAATGGGGAGATGATAGTGAAATGGAGCGCTAAAAACTCTAATGTCATCTGTTTCATTCATACTGAAGGCCCAGTACTGATGCATAGAAGTATTAAACTTACTCATTTCAGGATATACCTTATATGGATATAATAACGTGCAAATAGTGATGTTTTGATTGATGAAACATGAAGACAAACATTATAGCTAAAGTTATAATATATCTGTGTTCATCAGGTATTTTCAAAAGAATGATGTATGTCTTGAAAGGGATAGTTCACCCAAAAATGAAAATTAGCCCACAATTTACTCTCACTCAAGTCATCTTAGAAGATATGACTTTCTGCTTTCAGTCGAATACAATCAGAGTTATATTAAAAAATGGCCTGGCTCTTCCAAACTTTATAATGGCAGTGAATGACTGGAGAAAATTTACTAGCTTTCTCTGTTGTCAAGAGCAATTTTTTATTACTAATTTTGAAAAGTAAGTCCAGGTAAGATCATTTGAATGTTTTGATTTGAAACAGTAATTGAAAATGACTTCTTCTCCAAAGAAGGTTAATGGAGAGGTCTGATAAAAAAAAGGTATGAAAAACAATAAAACAGTATGAATAAAAAAATTCCAGTAAAAAATAAAATAAAATAAGTGGGGTACGGTTAACATGTTAAATTAAATGATCTTTTTTTCGTTGTAGCCTACCAAAAATGTGCTGGGAGCCCACTGTTGCTATAGGAACGAACTACACTTGCATATCTGATTGACAGCTAAATCATGCAATCTTATTTCACCGTTTTTTCAGCTTTGTACAAAGTTTGCTTCATATATTTAGTTTGACTGTATTGTTAAACATGGTGAGCTTTACCATTAATTGAACTGTGTGCATGTATTTTAGACACTTACATTGATTGTTCTTGCTCCGTCCATGCAAACCACGTCCATGTTATGAGCTGAGCTTTTTTATTTACTGCAACTGCTCAGTGCTCTGGTATTATCAATGATATGACCCATTTCAGTAGTTGCCATAATTAAATATGAGCAGAATACTCACTTACATTCACTGAAATATTGAAACGTTAGCGCTACTGATTCAAAACAACACAACACGAGAGTCAGTGATTGAATGTCAAAGCGCGGTTTGAACGCCCCGCCCACCAGCCGAACTGGAGATTTTGATTGGTTTTGCATCCGAGTCAGATCTGTCCGTTATTGGCTGAAGTGCTTCAGACCTGTCTGTTATTGGCTGAAGCGCAGTGCTCCACCGCAGTAGTTTGAAAATTGTCTGTCAAATGTCAGCTTGCCCTGTTGCTCCGTCGGCACCTTTGTCAAAGTACTTTGTACTTTTTATGAAATATAAATGTAGAGAAGTTGAATATTTTATTTTTATTTTACTCAAGTAAGAGTAAAAGTACCATAATTTAATTATACTCAAGAAAGTAGAAAAAATGAAAAAATCTACTCAAGTACTGTAACGAAAGTATTTGTAATTACTTTCCACCACTGAGAGCCTCCATTTTTGCACTCAGGTCTAAGTCCCATGGCCCTCTATCAGAATCCAGAGTTTCAAGAAGATTGGAGAAACTTATTTTTTCGCACAAAAAAAAACAAAAAACATAAGGGGTACCACTGTCGTTTTTTTTTTTTTTTTCAGGTCAAAATTTTGAGTTGCTCTGATCTTTCTTGAAACTCTGGATTCTGATAGAGGGCCATGGGACTTAGACCTGAGTGCAAAAATGGAGGCTCTAGACCCTTCCAGAGCTGAGATATTGAGATCTCACGTAGCATTTATGCCATTATAATTATCCCAATATCTCAGCTCTGTATGCAATTATAATTATCCCAATATCTCAGCTCCGGAATGGTATAGAGCCTCCATTTTGGCACTCAGGTCTAAGTCTCATGGCCCTCTATCAAACTCCAGAGTTTTGAGAAGATTGGAGAAACTTAATTTCTCACCCTCGAAAAACAAAAACAAAAGGGGTACCACTGTCGTTTTTTTGGGGGTCGAAATTTTCAGTTTCTCTGATCTTCTTGAAAGTCTCATGGCCCTCTATCAGAATCCAGAGTTTTGAGAAGATTGGAGAAACTTAATTTATCGCCTGAAAAAAGAAAAAAAAAGAAAGGGGTACCACTGTCGTTTTTTTTTTTGAGGTCGAAATTTTGAGTTTCGATATCTCAGCTCTGGAAGGGTCTAGACGAGCCTCCATTTTTTGCAAAAATGTGCAATATAAAGGAAAAACCTTATGATTAAAGTTGTAATGTTATAATGTTCAAGTTTTTGTTTTTGTGTGCAGTTTTTGAAAGATGCACACAGAAAATGACTCTAATATGACCAGATTGATTGATTTGAATATATTTAGTTTGTTACAATGTGCAAATATTTAGTTTGTTACATTGGAATGGACAAAAAAATATCACAATGAAAGCAATTATATACATTTTTTTATTTTTTTATTTATAGAAACCTCATGAGCTGGGAAAATGTACTTTTATATTTTTCAGAAACTTGAAACATAATTCAGGTCTGAGGGGGTTAAACAAAATTGCCTTTGCCATCATGTAAAACCCAGCCATCAATTTAGTATTCCATCATAGTGACTAAAACAAACAACTCACTCTGTCTCAGTGTATTACAGTTGTTTTACTATCAATGTCAACGGCCAGAGAATTTAGTTTTGCTGTGGACAAATCAACTTACTTTGCACGGGGGTAAAAATAAGTCTTATAAGACACTCGAGTAAACACTCGTGTGTTTTGTGTCTTAATCAACCTTTTCCACACACATATAAATTATAACTCGGACTCATCGCTCTGTCCATTTCAGCAGTTTTGTGAAGGCCTCTCCTGTTGTTTTGTTTCATCACGTGCTTGCACCCTCTGCTGGTAAAGCCGACTAACAGCAGATGGAGAGTATGCTCGGTAATCTATTGCTTTTCCTGCAGTTCCTGGACGTCACTGTTGAATTTACTGTCGAATTAGAACCACTGAATTTGTGGAAGCGAATTTTCAAGGCGAAATAAAATGGACCCGAAAATTGCCTGTTGAATATTATAGGTTGTATTTTTAAACAGTTTGAAAATTTTGGAAGTGAAATATGAAAGGTGAATATGTGTTTGAAAATGTTTTTAATGAAATATTCACAGCTTAAATATTCAACCATGTTGAATTTCAGCCCATAAAAATGCAAGCCTTAAAAATACAATGGATTAAAATGCAAGCATGGTTAACTCAATGCATTTTTTTTTCAATTGGTGCTATTCAACATGCTTTTTGTTTCAAAAACATTTGACATTATTTTACTTCCATAATCCACGGTTGTTCTTGAATCCCTTGTTTGTCCTGAGCAGTTAAACTGCCCAATGTTCTTCTTCCTGGAAAAAGAAATATCCTCCAGGTCCAAAAAAATCTTCAGTTTTCCACCATCTTTTGCATATTTAAACCCTTTCCAGACAGCAAAATAGTGTCGGCCCATATTGCGGCCCACATCTGGTATGCGTAGAATCCACTTGTACCGGATCTGGGCTCGACACTATGTTGCTGTCTGGGTTTCCAGCAGCTGACTATGATATTGAGATTCATCTTTTCACACTGAGGACAATTGAAGGACTCAAACACAACTATTAAAAAAAATCACTGATTCTAAAAACATTCACAAGAAATATTTGGGCATCTTCATCCTGTTCAAAAGTTTTCACCCCCCGGCTCTTAATGCATAATGTTTCCATTGGAAGCATCAATGAATGTTCTGATTCTTTGTTTTAATGGTTGTGTTTGAGTCTCTCAATCGTCCTTAGGAGATTTCTCTGAAGAACATTGGGCAGTTTAACTGCTCAGGATGAACAAGAGACTCAAAAACAACCATCACAACAAAAAAACAGCTGTGGACTAGTGATGCGCGGCTCCCGCTTTTATGAAATTATTTGGCCCGCCCCAGCCCGCACCGCACCACTGTCTCTATTTTTACAACCCGCCCCGCACCGCACCCGCGACCGTTAAATAGACATAGTAGCTACTAGGCATTGTAATGTAAATGAAAATAGCCTTTATTTCAGCCTGAAAGTGCTTGGAAACATTGCCTTGTAAACTGGCAACAACAGACGATTATGAATATGAACCATAAATCAGGTCATATTAATAAACATTTTTAACAGTTACAAAGCAGCATTTGTATTCATCTAATAGGCTAAACCATTTTTTTTTAATTTCTTAGACCCCCCACAAATATGTCTTGACATGCTGGAAGTGGACATTTTGTGGCGCTGACTGTTTGTATATTTTTCACACGAGTTGCACTTCAGGTAACGAGACTCCTGCTAGCCTGCAACTACTGTACATATGAGAACCGCTCCCAAACATTAGATTTAGCAGCCTGACCTTTTTTTCTTTTAATCATGTATATTCCTGACTTCAATTTCTCCCGCACTCTCGTCTTCCATCTTCACTTATATTTCTCCTGTTGTTGTTGTTGTTGTTGTTGTTGTCAAGGCTAGGGGCGGAAGCTGCTTGACGCGCCACTTCCGTGACGTGTCACGTGACACCAAAGGTTTGGGAACCTCACGCAAGTTACGTTGCTACGGCAATCGTATTGTAACCTTATCAAATAACTTTATAAAATATGAAAATAGATATTCCCAAATATTTAATATAGGCTGGAAATTACAAGCAACATACATGGATAAAAAAATATAAAAATAATTAATGACCCGCCCCGCAAATAAAGTGACAATTCTTTACCCGCCCAACCCGACCCGCGGTTACAAGTCAACCCGCGCATCACTACTGTGGACCATCCAGGTAACGACTTTTGAACAGTGTCAATTTTATAAATTCAGCTATTTTTTGCTGTTGTTTTGTGCACTATGTAAACTTTTTACTCTAAAAACACTAAATTACAAATAACTTGCATTTTGTATGATCCTCTTTTGCTGAAATTTTTCACAATTTCACAGATTGTACAAGGGGTGTGTAAACTTTTGAGCAGCACTGTGTAAATAACGAATTGGAACAATTTCTTCCTCATTTTAAGCTTTGTACAGTGCCCTGCAAAAGTATTCAGACCCCTTAATCTTTCACATTTTGTTGTTACAGCCTTGCTTTAAATTCCCTTTCACTGTCTATGAAGCCTTTTTAATGATTTATAAGGGTATTCTTATAATGCATAAAAAACCTTCCCATATCATCTCTATCAAAACAACAGTTTTAATACATTATAAACTTAGCATCTATGGTTATATTATCATAACACACAAACGCATATCTTCTTAAGCTAGAGTGGATTATCATTTCCCAGAGCATTTTTATATTCTGTGAGCTATTCCTTTAACTTACATAAGTCTCGACTGCCTGCGTAGTAACAGTAAATCCTACTGTGAATGTTGCACAGAATCAGAAAAGCTGTTAATTCTGTTAATTCCAGGTTGCAATAGCTCTGCCCTTACGTGGCCTCATGGGTTATGAGACCTTTTTTAGCACACGTGTTTTTCCCACAAAAGAAGACGTTTAGTTTGTTCTGTTCCATCTTAAAATGTATCATAATTCATTTGAATATCATAACATTCATAATTTTTACATAATTGTGCATTATAACTAGGAATCACCAATACACTTTGGAAAGGATTAGAATTAAAATTTCTTTCATTTTCAGTATTCGCCGAATACCCAATCCAAGATCTAATAAAAAACATGATTTAAAATCAGTTTTAACTATTTTTCCAATTTATTCATTTATCTTTATTTCATTTTATATATATATATATATATATATATATATATATATATATTCTTTTTTTTCTTTCTTTTTTCCAATAGTTAAATAAAAAAATTGAATTAATGACTATTATTTATAATGGTACATTTATAAAAGCATTGAAGGCTACATGCTGTTTATAAAAAAATATAGTGATATAAAAATATTGCTTATAAAATAAAGAAAAAGCCAAGCTATCACACATTATTAGTCATAGCAATTTCATAAATAGACATGGTTAAATCTATTGTACAGTGGCTAATATAATTTTTTCTGTCAATTCTTACCAAACTTTTATTTTGAGGATTGTTAACTGAAGAACCTTTTTGATTTCTGTGCATATCTGATACATAAACACTAGGGCATTCTAAATGTCAAAGGGAAGTATCCTTGACATCAAGAACATAGTCAAAAGAATAAATATGGGCAGACAATTTTCTCCAAATGAAGGTAAAAAGCATACCCCAGTTTATCATCAAGTGATTCTAAAGATGAAATCATGGATAGTGTGAGTAATCTAAGCAGCAGAGACGGAGTCACAGGGCACTGGAGTTCAGTGTGTGAGAGGTAGCTAAACGTTAAATGAAACCGCGCGTCTACCACTGTTCATTCACACGGGAGCACAAGCAGAACCTGCAGGTTTCCTGTTGCAACAGTCGCTTGGCAGTTTGGCTGTCACAGACACATCAGGCCAGCGACGTCGCCATGTCTCAGCGCTTTCATGATGATGACGCAACTTCAGGCCTTCGTGCATGCATGTGCAGACGGAACTGGGTTTTGCAGTAATCTCGGTTCCACCGGGACTTGGTACAATAAGGTTTGCATTTTTGGTACCGACTTGGTCCACGCGGCTGACAGGTTAGTCTCGCCTCGCCTTCTCCCCGTCTCAGCTGCAGCGGCCTGAGGCGGGCACTCAGAGGCCTGTGATCAGCATTTTCTCAAGCCGTGATTCTGAACTCCCAGAGTGGGGGATTTCGAGATAGAGTACTTTACTGGGAAATGCAGTGTAAAGGCAATACCAAATACAAGTGTGGTATTGGTGCATCCCTAATTATTTTGTCTTGTCAAAGGTTTTAAATTTTAAGTTATAGATAGACATATTAGGTATTTCCTTCAAGAAATAGATTACACAATGGATAAAAGCACTCAGTGACGTGTTCATTCACAAAGGCTTTTCTGTTTCATGATCTCAATAATCTTCTTAAAAACAGCAGCTTTTTTGTCAGAGTCCCACATCCAACAAAAATAAATTCAAGTAGCTGTTTTCTTTGATAACAACCATAATCCTTAGTTGTCTATCACTACACAGGACAATATTGAATGTTAATAATAAAAAATAAAAACTGGAATAAAACTTGAGAGACAGCCATATCTTGTGTAAAACTTGACGTAAATGCTTTTTTTACAGTCTACTCTCTCTCTCTCTCTCTCTCTCTTCTCTCTCTCTCTCTCTCTCTCTCTCTCTCTCTCTCTCTCTCTCTCTCTCTCTCTCTCTCTCTCTCTACACACACACACTTAACCGTGTCTTTATAAACGCATGTGACGTCAGTCGAGCGGCTCAGCCTCGGGAATGAAGATGGTTCTCATCAAAGAATAGTGAGTGTTACATTTCTTTTTATTTTATAGATGTTTATGTTGCCTTATTTAATATTAAATAGTTTGTATTCCAATCTAGATCTCAACATAGTTTGCATGACTTATACATGATGTTGTTAGAACAGTGATCATGATGATGATGATGATAGTGTGTGTGTGTTGCGGGTAAACCCTGGTCTGGCCTACCGGCTCTGACAGCAACTAAACACATTTATTTTATAATTTATCATAACGTTCACATGAAGTCATTTCCATACCTTTCATACTTTGAAGTTTTGTTTTACGATAGACCGAGGCTAGTCACAAGGATTGTAAACTAAGCTATAGCTATGATGTTTTGAGTCAATAGTCTGAAAATTCTTGTTTTCTCAATAGCAGTGGTTTTATATGTGCGTAAAATCTCTAAAATTCGATTTTTTTATGAATTCTGAAAAAGAAACATATATAAAGTTGACCTTCATTCCCCCCTGTGCCTGTCATGTTCATTCCTCACCAAAAATATTATGTATAAATTATGTTGCATTGTCTTTTTGTGTGTGTAAAGTCTCACTTCAGTATCTCTTGGTGTGTTTCAGCCACATTGTTTTGCCATGCACTGTTGAAGAGGTGAGTTTATTATTACTTTATTTTTTTTAAAGCAGCTGAATATAAATCTATACTGTCACATTCATGTATACATTCTTTAACTCATGCCTCTGTGAAAGCAAACAGGCAAAAGTTTGGACCTACTCTTTTATTTTTTACAATTTTCCATATTTTAGATTCATAGTAAAGTCATCAAATTTAAGAAATAACACAAATTGAAGTATGGGAATTATGCAGTGACCAACAGATGCTAAACAAACCAAAGCAATCTTATATTTAAAAACAAAATAAAAAGGTGTATTTCAGTGGTTCTCAACCCCACAAGAGGGCCTCGGCAAACTTCCATGTTGCATGGTCGTTGGAGCAAGACGGGCCGGTCTGAATATTTCAGAAACTGCTGATCGACTAGGATTTTCAGTCACAACCATCTCTAGGTTTTACAGAGAATGGTCTAAAAAAGAGAAAATATCCAGTGAGTGAAAATGCCTTGTTAAAAGTTCAGAGGAGAATGACCAGACTGGATTGAGCTGATAGAAAGGCAACAGTAACTCAAATAAGCACTTGTTAAAACCGATGTCTACAGAAGAGCATCTCTAACACATCTTAAAGGCACACTATGCAAGAATTGTACCTTAATATAACAGCTTCAAAGTCATTTCGGTGGTAAACAAACTCATAGTAGGGCGAATCGATTCTGGTAGTACAGATCTTCACGTGTCCAACCTGAGCGGGTTAGGGTCCAAGACTCCGACGAGTGTCTCGGACACGGGTTGGGTTGGGTATTGGTGGCCTTGGGTCTTGGGTAATAAAAAAAGAGCCTTTTCAAATGGACCCGAGAAAACCTGAATTATTTGAAACTATGATGGGCATTTAACAAAATCACAGTATTTAAAACAACTCTATGTGAGCGAATCCACACTTTTGTGTGCAATGGGCTATAAGCATTAGCACGGTTGCCTCCGCATTTGTTTACTCAGTTGCTCGCTCCACATAAACTAACCCCTCCGTTTGCTAAGAAGAACTAGTGCACCATCATGTGGATGGATGTTTGACCACATGCAAGTATTTCATAGTGTTAAGCCAGGCCTGACAATCCTCAAATGGCCTCCACAGTCTCCAGATGCAGTAAGCAGTGTGGTAGAATCCATTGTGAACATAGCCTAAATGTTGTTGGCTATTATGATTTGTTTCAGTATCAGTAGGGCAGCTGTACTCTGTGGCAGAAGCCAGCAAGAACGAGACCGGTGGAGGAGAGGGCATTGAGATATTGAAGAATTGAGCCCTATGAAAAGGATGGCGAGAAAGGGCAGTACACACACAAAATCTACCATCTCAAAAGGTATGCAGATGTGTGGATTAACACATCCAGTCATGGCTGTGTGAGAAGCCTGGCTTTCAATAGAGTTTGGCAACTGTATTTATATAACGAGTTTTTAGGAAGCAATTCAAACATCATTTGTGTTTTTCGTTTTGTATGTTCTGCTGCCCAGCAAAGTACCAGGCTTTGTAAAGGTGATCGCTCCTGAAGGTTCGCTTGTGTTCCACGAAAAGGCCTGGAATGCCTACCCTTACTGCCGAACAAGTGGGTGCAAAACTTTGAAACAAGCTTATCGGTTATGAATCACAGTAAACACATGCACCAACCAGTTAAATAAATGCCTTAAAAGCTGTTCATTAGGTAATTTCTATTCTAAACATTCAACCTAGATGCACTGTCATTATGTATGATTAATCAAGTTTTGCAAAAATTACATTTTTATGTTTTAAGAATTTAAATGAACTTGAAGTTTACTTTTAATATATAGAGACTTAATTGGGATAACAGGTTGTAATTCATTGGTGTAACCTCTAATCGTGTCTGTTTTTCTATTGTTTGATATACATGTTTGCCACAGTTGTAACGGTAAGTGCACTGAAAACTTTGTTGGTTCTATTAAATTAAAATGCCTCTTTTTGTTAATGACATGTAAGGACTGCCAGTTTTCAAGACCCTGTGAAGTAATATGACATTTTAAAAAAAAATTCTTCAAATGCTTATGTAAATGTCATAGCCCAAGTAACCGTAATTTGCTGTTTGCTATTGCTGAGTTCGATGACTGGTCATCATTCAAAAAGGCATTTTATTGGACAAAATTGCATACAAGATTATTTGGCAATTTTCCTGAAAGACTGTTTTACATTTGCTGCAAGTTTTTTTAGTCAACTTTTAGGAGTGCGTTACCATTTAGAATGCCACAAAGTTAATAGAAATTGACTGAAAGTCACAAAACCTGTTCCTGATCTTCATTTCACTGGGTCTTTCATGCTGTCAATGGTATATGGTTGCTAACCAATAAATCAAATTAAATCTTGATTAATCAGTCACAATTGCATAATAATCTCTCTCTGTTTTATATAAGATCTTTTTTGGATAGTAGTCATGTACACTAATCTGTAAGATTATTTAAAAAAGTTTGAAACAAATTTCCTGTGCTCAACAATTCTGCATTTATTTAATTTAAAATACAGAAAAAAAATTAATATTATAAATATATGATTTAAAAAAATTGTTTTAAAATGTTTTTTTTCAAAGCTAAATTTCCAAGTCTTTAGTGTCACATGATCCTGTGATATTACACTGATTAGGTATACATTGATTCTACTGACCCAACCTTTTGAATGATAGCTGATATAGATCTCATTAATTCACCACATTTGACAACCTGCAAATATGAAGCTTTTAGAGATGTTTTGCAATTTAACCTATTTAAACAGATCTTTTAGGTGTTTATCTGTTTTCAAATACTAGCCTGTGCATTATTTCATATTGTATGCACATATACCTACCACATGTTACAGAGACAATACAGTGCTCTGATTTTTGTTCTCCCAAGAATGAGTACATGAAGGATGATTTTTTCATCGAAGATTGAAACATGGCACAAACCTGACCTTGGAACACTAGAGAATGTGAGTGCATTTGTATTTCATTCTGTGTTTTCATTAAAAAACATGCTATCTGTGAGTTGAATGGGCTCATGAGAGGAATATCATTAAACCAGTTAAATCCAGAGGTTAAGGTAAGAGTCAGTGTAAAATTATGATATCAGATCAAATTCTATTTTAACTTTATTTAGGTGAACGATATAACAGTAGACAAGTTAAACTGGTAGAAAATGTAAAAAAAAAAAAAAAACTTTTGGATTATTATCAAGTTTTCCCTAAGTGTTACAAAGCAGTTTATCCTTTGAATGCGCTTTAAAGCCTTGCCAGATTAATTCCGGTTTCACAGACAAAGTTTAAGCTAGTCTCAGATTAAAATGCATGTTTGAGCAGTTCAAACTAAAAGCAACTTGCACTGGTATATTTTAAATATGCTCACACTCCATTCAATTTCTCATTAATGCAATTATCTAATCAACCAATCACATGGCAGTTGCTTCAATGCATTTAGGGTGTGGTCCTGGTCAAGGCAATCTCCTGAACTTCAAACTGAATGTCAGAATGGGAAAGAAAGGTGATTTAAGCAATTTCGAGCGTGGCATGGTTGCTGATGCCAGACGGGCTGGTCTGAGTATTTCACAATCTGCTCAGTTACTGGGATTTCCACGGCAACTCATTTCTAGGGTTTTACAAAGAATTAAAAATATCCAGTATGCGGCACTTCTGTCAGAGGTCAGAGGGGAATGGATTTGAGCAACTTTGACTGAAATAGCCACTGTTACAACCGAGGTATGCAGCAAAGCATTGTGTAGCCACAACACGGCACAACCTTGAGGCGGATGGTTGTGCGTGTTGTGGCTACAATTCAAGAGCTCACCAGAATTGGACAGTTGAAGACTGGAATAATGTTGCCTGGTCTGATGAGTCTCTATTTCTGTTGAGACATTCAGATGGTAGAGTCAGAATTTGGCGTAAACAGAATGAGAACATGGATCCATCATGCCTTGTTACCACTGTGCAGGCTGGTGGTGGTGGTGTAATGGTGTGGGGATGTTTCTTGGCACACTTTAGGCCCCTTAGTAAATGCCACGGCCTACCTGAGCATTGTCTCTGACCATGTCCATCCCTTTATGGCCACCATGTACCCATCCTCTGATGGCTACTTCCAGCAGGATAATGCACCATGTCACAAAGCTTGAATCATTTCAGATTGGTTAATAATAATAATAATAATAATGATAATATAAGCCCTGTCTGTGAAACCAGGCCTAATGGCTTATTGGATTTAAAGGGTTAAATACACACAAAGAAAAATGCAGAAAAGAAAGTCGGATCAATTGTTCCAACAATTTTAGTCATTTAAATGCTGGACAAAATTACATTGATGTACATATACATTCCTTTTTTTACGCACAAATCTCGCAAAGGGAACAATAATTTTGATTAGATAAACTCTCAATGTTACAATAAAGATAATTACATCCCTGGATGGATTCAACCACACTTTTTATTGAATGGTTAAAGAGCACAAACAGTATAGCATTGGAATATTTGTTATGAGCATTGTTGTACTTTATTGCTGTGATCATAAATCCTCTAAATTATGAATAACAGGTTCACAAACTGGACAGCTCTAAGTGGAAGTCTGTGGAGGTCACACCCATCGACATTGCAGACAAAGAACAAGTGTCCCCTGGTGTAAGTACCCTGTTTCTATTGAGCTGCTGCATTCAATACTGTTACAAATTAAAATGAATCTTCCTCTTTGAACACCTATTACATATTTAAATCACCAGGGTCCCCATGAGCCAAGAAAACCTAGGATTAACAAGGAATTTCACAGGTGTATTTTCCATGAAAGGTTGTCAAAACTAACACATTCTCTATAAATACTTTGTAGATGATGAAATATTGATAAGGCTACAATGAAACTTGTTGCAAGCCAGCCAGCGTGATAACATCAGTTGGTCTATTGTAGCGTAAAATACATATCAGTTGGCAAATGTTGTCATAGCGGTTTCCAGTGGGACATACTGTATATCCTTCTCACATTCAAATTCAAATGTCACATTCAAATGTCAAGATGTTTTTGTCTTTATTAGAGTTTCAAATGTTTTTAAATAGTCTAATAGATAAAATATTATGGTGTATTATTTACATGTATGCAGTTGGCAGATCTCTTTATTAGGGCTGTCAAACGATTAATGTGCATTAATCGGATCCGAAAATAAAAGTTTGTGTTTACATAATATATGTGGGTGCACTGTGTATAATTATTTTGTATATAAATACACACACATGCATGTATAATTAGAAAAAATATTATTTATATATAAAATAATTATATATATAAATATAAATTATATATAAATCAATATAACAGTATATACATGAAAATATTTCTAAAAATATAGTGTATACAAGCATGTGTGTGCATTTATATATATAAAATATTTATACACAGTGCACCCACATATATTATGTAAACACAAACTTTTATTTTGGATGCAATTAATCGCAATTAATCGTTTGAAAGCCCTACTTTTTATTCAGAACAGCTTATTGCATTGAAGGTATACAATTTTTCAGTTCATGTATTCGGAAACAAACTTTTTTTTCTTTCTTTTTTTTCATATGTCTCATTCGTTTACTATGCAGCAATACCTATTACCACTGTAAAAAAAATCCTGTAAAAAAAACAGTAAAAAGTTATCCTGTAAAAAAACGGTAAACTACTGGCAGCTATGGTTGCCAGCATCATACTGTAGAAATATGATGTGTTACTGTTTTTAAAATTAACTGCTAAATACCGTTTTGTCAGCTACAACTATATGCTGTTAAATTACAGTATATAACATTAAATTAACAGCATATAGCTGTAGCTGACAAACGATATTTAGCTGTTAATTTCAAAAACAGTTACACACTGCATTTTTACAGTATGATGCTGGCAACCACATCTGCCAGTAGTATACCATTTTTTACAGTGTATGACCTTTTAAAGAAAGATTTAGCCTTTTAAATAAAATCTTATTTATCCTAATATTTTTTTCACATTTACAAAGTCAAGTGCGACTAAATTAATCACCAAATTTTGCACCATTCTGATGAAGTAAAAACAATTAGAAATTAGTTTTATTTTTATTTTGTATTTTTATTATTTATTACATTTTCATTACTTTTTGATCTATCTGTAACAACCAAAAAATACCTGAGGTTAAATCCATGTGTCTATTGTGCTCCAAAAATCCACTTGGTGGTGCTGTAGTGATTGAGCCGTCATAACTATATTGTATCAGACTTGTTTAAGAAGTTTCAGAGGCTTTGGAAGCCTTTAACATGCTAAAAAACTAGCACACGTAAGTGCCAGATAATCTGACATCATTTTACTGCATGCAAATGTCTTGCAGGATTCCGCAAAGAGCCACAGGGAATTAAAATGCAAACCATGCCAAAGCTGTCAAAAATGCTTGTGCTCTGAAGCCAGACACTTTTTTTCTTTTTACACACGAGAAGCTTCTGATCTTGTGTTTCAGTGTCTTAGGAACAGTCTCAGTCTGCTTTAGTGGTGCTCCACGCAAACTCCATCTCTGCAAACCATCATTTCAGATTTGGAAATTATTAATAGTATTGTTGTTGTTGTTAATGTTGTATAGTCATATTGAATGTGTTAATAAACAAATTACAGGTGAGTTTTTCCAAACATCTTATTTACCAACTGTAAAACCACATTTTAAAACTGATTAAAAAATATATACGTATATATATATATAATATATATATATATATACATACATATATGTGTGTATGTGTGTGTGTATATATATATATACACACACACACACACACACACACACACACACACACACACACACACACACACACACACACACACACACACACACACACACACACACACACACACACACACACACACACACACACACACACACACACACACACACACACACACACACACACACTCACACACACACACACACACACACACACACACACACACACACACACACACACACACACACACACACACACACACACACACACACATAAACAGCAGAAGCTAAATCTAAAGTATTAAAATGACATAAAAAGAATATATATATATATATATATATATATATATATATATATATATATATATATATACACAGCTATGGTGTCAAAATCATTAATCACATCCAAAATAAAAGTTTGTGTTTACATAATATATGTGGGTGCACTCTATATAATTATTTTATATATATAAATACAAACACATGCTTGCATATATTTAAGAAATATTTTTTATGTATATATGTATATTTATATATAATTTATATTATATATAAATATAAATATTTTAGATACAAATACATTCTTTATATATATCTATATATATATATATATATATATATATATATATATATATATATATATATATATATACAAATATAATATATACACAGTACACCCACATATGTAAAAACAAACTTTTATTTTCTGGATGTCAATTAATCGCAATTAATCGTTTGACAGCCCAAATATATACATATATACAGTAGAAGCTAAATAAAAAAATGACATAAATAATATATATATATATTTGTATATATATATATATATATATATATGTATGTATATATGTATGTATATATATATGTAGCTTCTAACTAATTTATTTAGTAAAATTAATGCTGTATATGAGAAAGCAAGCCCAATTTAACAAGGTCTGTGGTTTCAAAAATCATGCGCATAGGATGGAAAATAACTGTAACGTAATCCTCCTCTGGCATTGATTAGCTAGTTAAGAGTGTTTGTGTGAGGGGAAGGAGGGATTATGGTCTAATGAAGCAGTTTTCTCTGGTGTCCTGGCTGTCCATGTCTTTGGGCCCTGATCAGACTCTGGCCTCAGGCATGGCTGCAGGCGTTGTGCTGAGAACCGTGACTTGGGTTTGAGTAATTAAGGGCTTGTGTAGCCTGGCACACAAACAAACCTCTGCTTTACATGAATTCACACCAAGCATTGTTACCAGTATCATCACGCTTCGGCCTCCAGACAGCCCACTCGGTATTAAACAGGTCGGTTTGTTCTCAGTGTGACAGTGGTGTGTGTGCGCACACACACACACAAGCCCTCAATGCTTGTTTGCCTCTCTAACTGTACAGAAACTGAGAGGTTGTTATTTTGCCGGAGGCGTATCATGATCTTATTTACAATTGCGAGGCCCTGGCAGGTCCAGTTAAAATTAAATGCTTTTCGTCCATTTATTTTTTTACCAGCAGCTGTTTTTCTTACCATCTTTCCCAGTTTCCACCCTCTCTGGTTTATTAAGTCTATTATTTTTTTGTTCCATGTTTTTTTTCTTTTCTTAACCTCTCCATACCTCACTGCATCTCTCCTTGAAAACTTTTTAATGACTTGGGCTTATTAGGCATATCCGAAGTCTATAAGGGTGTATCAGACTCAAGTTTTGACGTATATTCCCTGATGATCTGCATAGTATAGTTTAAATTTGGCAGTTTCGAAGTGTAAATAAGCTCTTGAAAAGAAAAAGTGCAGTTCAAATGTTGTATTGGTTAAGAATGTGAGTATCCACAAAATGAAGGTTTATTCACTGATGATGATGATAATGAGCAAGTTTAATTGACAACAATCTGAGTATACATTTCAAACTAAGGTTGATTTTTTTTCTGTTAATATGCAGGACTACAAGGTTGATGAGGATCCAGCTATTTTTAAGTCCGTCAGGACCGGCAGAGGACCACTGGGACCCAATTGGATGGTAGGGACCCTTCATTCTCAGACCCATACTACTTTTTCATCAATATACTAAAAGTCTTCTCAAGTCATTCAATATTTTAGTATGAGGACTGACGGTTAAGTTGTTATTTACTGATAATTTTCCCTTCTTGTGGCCTGGTAATCTCTGCATCTGGATGGATTTAGCAAACTAAACTCAACAACCAGGGCTGCGCTTCCCCAAATCATCACGAGCCAAGTTGATCGTAGAGACCATTGGTGGAGATGGTTCTATGATGTACTTAGGCTTACAGTGATTTTAGGAAAAGAGCAAAACTTTTGCTGATAATTTACTCACCCCCATGTCATCCAAGATGTCAATGTCTTTCTTTCTTTAGTTGAAAAGAAATTAAGGTTTTTGATGAAAACATTCCAGAATTTTCTCAATATAATGGACTAGTTTGGAACCAAACGGTTCAAGGTCCAAATGAGAGTTTCAGTACAAACTGTTCAAAGGGCTTTAAACGAACACCAGACGATGAATAAGGGTCTTATAAACCCTTCGAGTCATGACTCGAAATGATTTGTTCATTTTGATGAACAAGTTCGAACAGGAGAGTCACGAACGCTCATCACAGAACAGAGCAAGGCAAGCATTTGTGCTTATAAAACTAATTTTTTAATTTATTTTTGAAATGACCAATCGTTTAGCTAGATAAGACCCTTATTCATCATCTGGTGTCGTTTAAAGCCCTTTGAAGTTGCACTGAAACTCTCATTCTGACCTTGAACCGTTTGATACCCAATGAAGTCCATTATATGGAGAAAATCCTGGAATGTTTTCATCAAAAACCTTAATTACTTTTCAACTGAAGAAAGAAATACGTGGACATCTTGGATGACATGGGGGTGAGTAAATTATCAGCAAAAGTTCTTTTTAAAAGTGAACTACTCCTTTAAAATAAAGGTTTTTCGAAATGCTATAGACTAACCCATTTGGCTTCCCGTAAAATCCTTTTAGTGAATAGTTATTAAAAGAAATCATGTTGATTTTTGGTTTGAAGAGCATAATACTAATATAAAGAGCCTTTTTTTTTGCGATGGAAAGGCTCCAAGGCTGTTTAAAGTTCTATGTGGAACTATCAATGCCAATAAAGAACTAATATCTAACTGTTAATCATTTTCAAACAGTTAAACCAGGCAGGGTTAACCTTACAGTAGCTTTCAACACTGATTACTGTCAGAATGTCAAAATCCTTTATCACTTGAATTAAGATTATAATAGTTTAGGGTATTTACAGTGTCCTTGTTACATGTTACATCTACTTGAATTTAAACAGCAGAACAATCTCAAAAGATACAATCTAAAATAAAAGTTCAGTAAAAATCTACAGTGCTTTCTACGAATGACCTCTGTGTAAGTTACCTCTGAGTGTATTAGTGGAAGTGTTTTGCAGTTAAGAGCTAATGAAGATGAATCACTCCGCTTTGATGGACCGTAAAAGGCATCACAGTGATTGGCACAAACTAAGACATGTGTGTGTCCACATGAATATGAATTAGAGATGTCTTCATTTGTGTGTATTGAAGACTAGATTAACCTTCCTAAGGCTTGTTAGATTGTGGCGCACCTGAAATGTGTTTTTGCTGATTATTCTGGAGATCTTCTAAGAAGCATCTGCATAATGTAGTCATACTGTAATTATTTAATTTTTGGACCTCTGTACTGTATTAGAATTAATTTCTGCATGGTCGACATAGCTTCATTCATTTATGTCTCACAGAACGAACTGGTTAATAACCCTGACTCCCCGCGAATGTGTGCTTACAAGCTGGTCACGGTCAAGTTTAAGTGGTGGGGCCTGCAGAACAGGATAGAAAGCTTCCTTCACAAGGTAAATCCCAAAAATATAAAAATATATATATATATTAGAAGTGGTTTTAATTTAAAGGAGTAGTTCACTTTTCAAAAAACTATTGCTAATAATTTACTCACCCCATGTAATCCAAGATATCCACATCATTCTTTCTTCAGTTGAAAAGAAATTAAGGTTTTTGATGAAAACATTCCAGGATTTTTCTCTATATAATGGACTTCATTGGGAACCAAAAGGTTCAAGGTCCAAAAGACAGTTTCAGTGCAACTGCAAACTGTTCAAAGGGCTTTAAACGATTCCAGACAATGAATAAGGGTCTTGTCAAACGAAACAATTGCTCATAAAAAAAGTTTAAGTTTTATAAGCTCAAATGATCGCCTTGCTCTGTTCTGTGATGCGCGTTCGTGACTCTCTGTTCGAACTCGTTTTTCAAAATGAACAAATCTTTTTTTCGTGTCATTTGGTTCATTCAACGAACAAAATTAGAAGTTGAATCAGGGAAAAGATTCGTTCATTTTGATAAACGAGTTCGAAACGCCTAGAGTCACGAGCGCGCATCACAGAACAGAGCAAGGCGATCATTTGGGCTTATAAAACTTAATCACTCATTTAAAAAAAAAAAAGTTTGTTTTGCTTGAATCAGACCCTTATTCATCGTCTGGAATCGTTTAAAGCCCTCTGGAACAGTTTGCACTGAAACTGTCTTTTGGACCTTGAACCGTTCTAGGTCCCATTGAAATCCATTATACGGAGAAAAATATTGGAATGTTTTATTCAAAAACCTTAATTTCTTTTCGAACTGAAGAAGAAAGACATGGATATCTTGGATGACATGGGGGTGAGTCAATTATCAGCAGAAGTTTTTTTTTTTTAAAGTGAACTACTCCTTTAATTAACTACATGGACTTACTATTGAGTTATTTGGTTTAGGGTTTAGGGTTAGTCACTTGATAATTTTGCATAATTTACTGTTATTACTAGTTAATGTAAGTAACATGTCACCTTAAAAATAAAGTGTTACCAATAATTTTAACATTTTAATGTTGAGATTCCTACTTAATATTTTGCTATGTAATTAGAGCAAGTGTAAGTCCATCCTGTAAATGTACTGTGTGTCTGGATTGGGTTATAATTCTGTGGAATGGTTTGTGATTTATGTGCTTTGTTTGGGGGTTAATTTACTAAGCAAGAGAAGAGAATCTTCACCAACTTCCACCGGCAGCTGTTCTGCTGGATTGATAAGTGGGTAGAGCTCAACATGGAGGACATCAGACGGATGGAAGAGGAGACACAGAAAGAGCTGGAGGAAGGTGCGTACTGAATCTATAGTCAAACCCCAACTTAGCTGTCAGGAAGAAAAGTACTTGTTAGTGTGAACTAACTAACCCACAGTTTTAGGAGATATTTTCTTTCATGGTTTATAACTTTTGTAGGGATATACTGTACAATACATGCCATACTTAGCTGTTCAATTTTTTAAAACAAAGATAATAATTTAATATTATTAAACATAATATTAAAGGGATCATGACAGGGATTATCAACTTGACAAAATAGTCGTTTTTATGTATATTTAAAACAGTGATTCTGAAAATCTAATTTCATTTAAAGGTTTTTAAATTCACTCCAGCATGTCGAAAAAAACCCTGTGACTATTAGTGTATTTGTTAGTTAACACATTTGCAAACTGTGACCCTTGGCTTTGAATCCGTTACTTTTAAAAGTAATGCATTACAATATTACGTTAATGCATATGTACTCCAGTACAGTAGAGGGCGCCGCTCAAACAAACCTTTCAGCCATTCTGGATTCAAGAACAATACAGGAGAAGAAATTTCAACACCCTGATTTCTAAATCTAATATAAAGTCACTTTTGCTTTTTAGTATTGTTGAATTAGATCATTGAAGGTCAGCAGCAAAGGCATTGGTTAATAAAGTGAGATTAAATACATAAAGTATATTTGTGCAATTTAATATAGTTAATTATAAAAGTTTTGCGTAAAACATTTTACTCATTTTATTCATTTTTGAGGAATACTGAATGTTTTGGTGCAAGAGAGTGAATAAATGCATGTTCACGTTTAGTTTAGTAACTAAAGTAGCCATGTTCACATGTATAATCATGTTCACACACACACCTCCTCACTTTAATGCTTTCAACATGAGGACAGGAGAGCCACTGTCAGGCAATAAATGTGAAAAAGTAACAGATATTTTGTTTGTAAATTGGAAAAAGTAATGTCTTGCTTTACTAGTTACTTGAAAAGTAATCTGATCACGTAACTCAAGTTACTTGTAATGAGTTTTCCCAACACCTGCGTATGATGATGGTAAAAAGCCAGATTTTGTGCACTGGCCTGTAATCGTTTGCCAAGCAGACCACCCACCCTTCAGCATGAATCCAGACAGAACAAAAATATCATTGTCTCATAGCGCTTCCAGTCCTAGAGTGCTTGCAGATTTTCTTTGGAGTGCAGTCCAAATGCTGTTCTTCTGCCATCCACCTGACGAATGATGGCTAGAAGAAAGCAGAGGGGAGAGGGAAAGAAAAGAATTTGGAAACAAAGGATGTGATGAAATTGAGCAAGATGGATAAGTAATTGACCAACTCTGTTTTGAATTTCAGATTAGTTAATATTCCCGTATATTTAGCAAATTCATTTATTTATTCAAATTTATGTATGCAGTGTTTTATAAAAGGATTCAGAACAATCTATTGTTGGGTCATTCTAAAATTGATGGCACATGTTGTCACTTGCTTTAAAAATGGCAACAAGTTAAACAATGTACACAGTTCCTTTAGAAATTATTTGTTTTAAAACTATGTAGGAAAACTATATTTGATCTTATTTAAATGTACAATTATATCTTGAAGTCTCCTGACCTATTCCACATAATAGAGAAGTCTATAAAATATGTTTTGTAAGAGGTGTGTGTTAAGATATAGATAATCATTTAACATTCATCCTGCATACACTAACCGGTCTAAAGTTTAGGGCTCAGTAAGATTTTTTTATGTTTTTAAAAAGAAGTCTCTTCTGCTCACCAAGGCTGGGACTCTTCTGGATAAAAAATACACAAAAAACACAGTAATATTGTGAAAATATTATGACAATTTAAAATGACTTTTGTATGTTAATATATATTAAAATGTAATTTATTCCTCTGAAAAAAAGCTGAATTTTCAGCATCATCACTCCAGTCTTCACACTGATCCTTCACAAATCACTCTAATATGGATGATTTTATGCTCCAAAACCATGTATGATTATTATGCATGTTGAAAACAGTTTTTTATTTCAGGATTCTTTGATGAATAGAAAGTTCAAAGAACAGCATTTATTTAATTAGAATATTTTCTAATATTATAAATGTCTTTACTGTAACTTTTGATCAATGTAACTCATCCTTGATGAATAGAAGTATTGATTTCTTATTTATTTCCCCCAAAAATAAAATACAAATTCTTACTGACCCCAAACTTTTTAAAAGGGTAGTGTTTAATGTAACAAAAGCTTTCCATTTCAGATAAAAGCTGTTCTTTTGAACTTTCTATTCATCAAAGAATCCTGAAATAAAAATGTAAAAAACTGTTTTCAACATGGATAATAATCATGAATGTTTTTCTGGAGCATAAAATCATCATATTAGAGTGATTTGTGAAGGATCATGTGACACTGAAGACTGGAGTAATGATGCTGAAAATTCAGCTTTTTTCAGAGGAATAAATAACATTTTAATATATATTAACATAAAAACATCATTTTAAATTGTCATGATATTTCACAATATTACTGTGTTTTTGTGTATTTTTTATCAAAAAATTGCAGCCTTGGTGAGCAGAAGAGACTTCTTTTAAAAACAGAATACATCTTATCCAACCCTGAAACCTTTGAACCGGTAGTGGACACGAGCACAATTAAATATATCAGATGATTTAATTCAAAGTGTCCTAAACTCTGCATATCTTTCAATTATGTTACATTATGCCATTTACTGTCAGATGTAGCGACTGACTCTATCTACAATAAAAAATATTATAAAAAACTATATTATAAAAAAAGCCAACAAGTTCATTTGTATGGAAGAGGATTAGGGCCAAGCAATAATAAAATAAAACCATCTCGAGATTAAAGTCATTATAATGCGAGATTAAGCTTGTTAAATTTAGAGAAAAAAGTTGAAATACAATCTCTGAGAAGTCATTTAATATCAAGAATAAAGTTGTCGGGTTTAAGAGAAAAAAATGTGGTTAGCATAGGGCCAGATTTACGAACAGCTTTCTCCAGCGCAAACCCTCTTTTGGTGTTAAAAATACTACTTTCAGGATTTACTAAAGACAAGCAGCGTAAAATCTGAGTTCCCTTTTTAAAGAATTTCTCTTTCAGACGCAACATTTTTAGATTACATTGGTCATTAGGGAAATTATCCAGCTGTGTTCTTTAATTTGAGCAATGGTAGTAGATCACGCACAGAACTTTCCACTCACATCTGAGCTTGCCCTGTTTCGTAAATCTGGCCCATAGTTTCTTGTTAGTATGACGATTCAATACATAGATCATGCTCTTGAGAAAAATAAGAATTAAAGTGCTTTATTTTAAAATAAATTTTATGTTATAATACATTTGGGGGAAAGAGTTCATCTTTGGCAGAAAATAGAAATGAATGTTGCCGATTCTCTCACTAGAATTGAATTGCACTTTCTTTATGTTTAAAAGTGTAACTTGGTCTCTGACTGCACCCAAACTGTGGTCTTGAGATACAGGGAGTGAGGTTTACATGCACAGCTCTTACTGGCCTAGGACAGTTACACTCACCCTCCTAAAACACCACTCCCACCCTCGGGTCACGGCACCAAATCGTAACCAGTCCTACCCAAGTCTTCTCAGCGGGATTCGAATGGTGTGGGAAGGCAGCTGCGAGCGCCAGACGCCAGTGCGCCTCTTGAGATCAGGGGAGTGAGGTTTAAATGCACAGCTCCTACTGGCCTAGGACAGCTACACTCACCCCTCTAAACCTCACTCCCACCCGGGTCACGGCACCAAATTTAACCAGTCCTACCCAGCTCCGAAGCGGGATTCCGAATGGTGTGGGTGCAGCTGCTAGCGTCAGTTACTAGTGCACCTCTTGAGATCAGGGTAGTGAGGTTTACATGCTACAGATCTTACTGGCGGCGACAACAGTAAAAGATCTGCATTCAATTTCACGACTGATGTCACACTTAAGTGTGCACATGCTCTATGAACTCTAGGATTAAAGCTTGAGTTAACAGAGAAAGTTGATGAACAGCGCAGTGTCTGTTTTTGGCAGCCCTTTTAGTTTCTAGTCTTAGTCTTTTGGACGAAAATGCTTTTAAGTTTTAGTCACATTTTAGTCACTTATAAACTTAATAGTTTTTAGTCAAGTTTCAGTCAACGAAAACACAAAAGGTTTTAGTCAAGTTTCAGTTGATTCGAAAACACCAAAAGGTTTTAGTCAAGTTTTACATCAATTTTAGTTAAAAATAAAGTAGTCTTTAACAAATTAATTTAGTTTGAAAAGTAGTGGAAATGGGCTTAGCTTTGACAGGTTTAGCAAGTGTTGGAATTCATAAAACAGCCTAACCTTGCAACCTTTGCACAAGTAAACTAGACTGTCTCATTGATGGAGAATGCAGTGCTGCCATTGCCAAGCTGTACTTCATTGTCACATTGGACAGAAACCTTTTATCCCCATATTTCAAGTTATAGTTTTACCCCTGAATATTAAAAGCTATTTTCACCAGTTATCACAGTAATAAAGGAATGGTTTAAAGTTTAAACAGCAAAAACGTTGAGCTACTAGAACATTACACACAGATAAAGTGGTAACAGTGGAATCACTGTTTTACTCCAAAAAAGCCAAGAATAAAAACATTCTTACTTTGGCAATTGTGGCTTTATTTGAGAAATTGCTAAAGTGCAATGAACAACGTCAGTATGCAACAATAAGATGCATATTATTTGTAAACACAAACATTATGTATACAACCCAGTCTATCTTTTGTGCTTTGTGTTTGTCTTATTGTGTTAGCACACAATCATTCATAAAATGCATGGAACATTCGTTTACAAAGGTCAAACTCACCGAGTGGTCAGGGATGTTCACTGGTGAAATGCTCACACAAACATCGCTGGCAAAAACATGCTTTCCAACAGGTTTTATCCTGGTTTTTGTCCGAGTCCGTTCACTCTCAGCTCTGGTAGACACAATGGAACTGCCATCAAACTCTGTGTTGTTGTCGTTGTGTGGAATCTGGTGCTGCGCGCTGGCGCTCGGTGCTGGCGCACTGCACGCCACAGGGAAACGTCAGCATTGCTGATACTTATTTTTAGCTCCATACAGACCGATTTCACGCAAAACAGGCATAAATTACATGCATTGTGAACGTGAGACTTATAATCATTTTCGTTCCGTCTCGTCTCGTCAACGAAAACTCAAAAACGTCTCGTCATGTTTTAGTTATCCCAGAGCTATTTTTGGCTACTCATCGTCGCGTTAAAAACGTCGCGTTTTCGTCACAAAAAAACGGTGCGTTAACGAATCGTCATCACTGACGGAAGCATAAACTGGATCATTTTTTTCTGTAAACTTGAAACTTAATCCCGTAAACCTTTTTCAAGAGTTCAATACCGTCATGGTCTTAGGCCCCTGGGGAGGCCAGCCCCCAAATTCAATACTTTTACAAGCGGAAATAAAACATGGTGTAGGCTAATAGTTTTGTCATTTTATCCCTTTTCAAGTTCAAAGCAATCCACTCACAAAATACGCAGTATTTTGGTGTGAAGGAATTTCTATATAAACAAATGCTAGTTTGATGTAAAATATGTCTGATAATAATGTAGACATATATTATTCTATGTTAAAATGTAAGCATGGTTTTTGGCAGAGGGGTTGCCAAAGAATATTTATTCATTTATTCAGTCAGTCAAATCAAGCTGTGTAAAAGAAAACATGTGTTGTGTTGTGAGCACAGTGGGACATTTCCTAATCACAAATTAATCTACAGGATGCTGTAAAGGATTTTTTGACAAATGTTTAAGAATTCACCAAAAACAGATTAATGAGGAACAAAATCACAATGGCTCCATGGCTCATTCTACACTAATATGCAAACGAAAATGATTAAATAATGCAACTGTTCTTCAGACAAAAAATATATATTTTTTTTAATCAAAACAATATCTGCAAAGTACAGTTTCATGGCCAGCAAGACATTTATCATTAATGCCCAGTAAATTTTTTCCCATTCACTCTGCATTGGCAATGTATTGAAATATAATATCTATATAATACGTTTAATAGTTTATCTCAGTGGAAATGTATCTGCAGTCTGCTTTTAACAAGAAGAATCTCACCCATATCAAATAAATAGAATTTCCTCAGAGAGCATTTTTGTCTATCTGGAGAATGTCAATGGATAAAAGGTAGAATATCTGCCCGTTGCCTGAGAAAGAAATGTCTGTTATTGACTAACAGTGACTCTGTCCATCCTCTGACAAAACTCTCTGACTGTGTGACATACGAACTGTAGTATGGGGGCTCAAACCGTCTGTGCGCTTGATGTGTGCATGCTTCAACTTCCTTGAGGGCTCATTAACATACAAATGGATTTCTGCTTGAAAAGCACCTGTGCCATGATTCCAGATGAGGAATGGACGGTTTAGTTCCAACTGCTTTATTATAAAGTGATATTAACATTTGTCTGTTTAAAGAATTCTTACCGAGCTCTCCACTAATTTCAGCCACTAATTGGCTTTGTCATGACTTGAGCTCAATGTCCTGAGACCTGAACTCTGAGTCTCAAACACAGAAATACACAGGGCAAAAAAGTCTCTTATGCTCATTAAAGCTGCATGCATTTGAATCAGAAACACAGTAAAACAGTAATATTGTAAAATATTACAATTTACTGCAGGGAACTGCTTTGTATTTTAATATGTTTAAAATGTAATATATTCCTGTGATCAAAGCTGAATTTTCATTTTTTAGTCACATTATCCATCAGAAATCATTCTAATATGCTGATGTGGTGCTCAAGAAACATTTCTGATTAATATCAATGTTGAAAACAGGTATACTGATATTATTTTTCTTTTGAGGAATCCAATACTATTAAAAATTTGGGTGAAAACCTATGATGATATAAACCTATGATTTAGAAAAAAAAATAAGAAAGAATGAATAAATGTATTCATCAAGGATGCATTTAATTGTCAAAAGTGAAGAGATTTTATGTTACATAAAAAGTTAGAGTTCATAAAAAGTAAGAGTATTATGTTATGATGAATAACATTGTTATCTTCATTTCAAATAAATGCTGTTAAAAAATTAGTGCTGGGTGTATTAATTATCATATACAGCTATGGAAAAAATTATAGACCACTGCCAAATCAGCAGTTGCTCTGGATTTATCTATTTATAATATTAAAATTAAATCCAGAGCAACTGCTGATTTGGCAGTGGTCTCTTAATTTTTTCCAGGCAGCTGTAATATATATATATATATATATATATATATATATATATATATATATATATATATATACAGTATATGCAAATATTTCTTTAATACATGCACATGTGTGTATTTATATATACAAAATAATTATACACAGTACACACACATATATTATGTAAACACACTTTTTCTTTTTTGGATGCTATTAATCACAAATAATCATTGCCCAGCACTAAAATATATATATATCAAGGTTCCCAAACATATAAAGCAGCAAAATCTTTTTTAACATTGATGATAGAATTATTAAAAATTGTGTACCAATATTTGATAATGATTGAGCCCAAATCATCATATTAGAATGATTTATGAAAGATCATGTGACATTGAAGTCTGGAGAATGCTGAGAATTTAGGAATATATTACTTTTTACCAATATATTCTTATAAATTGCAGGAATATTTCACATAGTGTTTTGAATGCTGTAGTAGTTTCAACCCATGTTTAGGTCAGAATTTCAAATCCAAAGGTTGTGTTTGTCCATTTTTGACCAAAACATGAGGTTAAAACAACCCAGCATTTTTTAGAGTGATCAAATAAATGCAGCCTTGCTGAGCATATGATTTCTTTTAAAAACATTGAAAATCATAATTATTATTGTTTAATCCCCTTCATTGTATTAACTCATTTTTTCCATTTCAATGAACTTAAAATGTCAAGGCAAACAGGTTACTTATTTTTAAGTTAAACCAACAATATTTTTTTACAGTGTTTTATACTTTTAAAGTTGGTTGACTCTGTCCAAACACATACATCTCTTTCTGCAATTTCTTTTTTAGCTTCGCAAGCAAGGTCAAGATGCGAGGAACCAGTGCTGCTGATGAATGAGACCAACCACGACCATCACTTTCCTCAAGAAGAGGATCGGCCAGGCCAAATCACACCAGTGGAGCCAATCCCATTAGATTTACTCAGTCAGGAGCTCTACATTTAGATTCGTTACTGATATTTTAGATATAAAATTTCCCACAGTGCCTTTATCAAAAATGCTGAAGAAAACTTTTATTTTTTTCTTGTTCATTCACATTTACAGCAGACGTTTCCCTCAGGGCAGGGCCAGGCTTTACATTTCACTTCCTTCACTCTTGTCTTGTCCTGCCTGGGCAAACTTTGGGAACATACCAATTATAAACACTTTTCGCTCCAAAAATCACAATTGTACAAGCATATATATGCACACATATGCACAAACACTCCCAGGTGTGAATTCCTGTGTGGTGATTTAAGGGTGGCCTTTAAGGGTGAAGATTGCTTTCAGTGCGTTTAATTGCATGCTTCTTTTCAAAATCTGTTATAACAATAGCCTTTCTGTAATATTGCTCAAAGTGCTTGAAGATTATGAGCTATGCTAAAGAAAAGGATCAACCAAAAATGAAAATTTGTGTCATTGGAAAGACTTTTTCTTCTTTTTCAACGGCTGTATTACATGAATGTTATCAAAGACCCAGTGTTACGTTACATTTGTCAAGGTACTCTCACACTTTTTTTCAGGATATTAACCTTTGAATATGTTCCTCCACACTTGTACTGACCCGTCCTGCTTCACTTTTCCATGTGCTCTAATGTGTCCATTTTACCTCATTGAAAACTGTTGCCTTAAACTAGTCAATTTTCAACTAGCAAAAATGGTCTGTGTAATCGAATGCTCGTTATATTTTATATAATATTCTGAAATGTGTTGCATGGGCGGCACATTTAGCATCTTTTGATAAATTTGATGTTGTAGAATACATAAGCAGTATTTTTAAGCTTGTGCAACAGCATAAATGACTGTTAAATCAAACCATGACATCCATGAAAATGAGTTTACTTCCTATAACGCTAGAGCTCTGCAATATTTTCTGTTTGCAAACTGCATTGAAATAGTTGAATTTTGTTCAACTTACAAAATTCAACTTTCACAGGGGCACTGTGTATTGGGACTGGTTATAGACAATATCAAATCAAGTGTTTAATTTGAATTTCGGAAATGTACTTTTAACGCTTATACTGTAGGGATAAAACAAAAAGTGATTTTGTGTGTAAATGCATCTGAAATTAAAAATAGTGGTAATGTTTTTCTCGTGTGTTTGAACATTAAAATACAGTTGATAAAAATCCCGCCTAATTTTGCCTCTTCGTCTTTTTTGTGAAGTCAAACATTATTGCTCACACATAGAGTTACACTTTAAAGCTGCAGTCTGGAGTTTTCTCTTTGTCGCCATCTCTGTTTCGAAATCTGCAATTGCAGTTATTCGCGGTATTATCAACTTTATGCAAGTTTAACTTTTACACCCACGCACACGACACAGCACGGATGAACACAATGTTTAAGGAGAGTGTGAGGCTGTCAATATTTACCGAAAAATGTCATCTGAAAGGGATAGTTCAGTTTGAAATTAATTTTTGATACGCTTTAGCTTACCTCAAGGGCATCCAAGATGTAGGTGTCTTTGTTTCACAGTATTTTCAATTTTGACGTTTTTCGGTTAAAACGTTGTCTGTCAGTCATATAATACAGGTTTAGGGGGTCCACCTCAAAGAGCATGCACAGAGAAGTCCAAATTAAACATGACTTAATGACTCGTAAATGTAAGATGGCCTAAGACCCGAAACGAGCGGTTTGTGTGAGAAAACGAACAGTATTTATATCGTTTTTACCTTTTGTTAACAGCTATGTCGAACTGATCTGAATCAGATGTCCAACTGAACCGAACTGAACCGTCTCCAACGTTATGCTGGAAGTGATCTCCGCGTGTCTACGTCACGTATTGTTTATCGAGATTTCGAAGTTTTACCTTTCACTAAACATATGTAGTTATATCGAAATCATCTTCCATTGCGATTTACCGTATATCTAAATATTTTTTAGTGAAAGGTAAAACTTCCGTTATTACAAGTTTACCGTTTTGAATCAAGCTATGGCAAGCAGATAGTTTTGAACACTCGCTGGTTTTGTATTTTCTCAAATACGTATATATTTTGGATAATTTTTAACCCCCCCCAAAAAAAACAACAAACCACACAGCCAAAGTTGTAGGTTAGAGGATATCTGGAGCATTTGCTTGGGTCTCCTTGTTCCACATTCCAGTTTTTCTGAACTTACGAATTTTAAAGATATGAATTACCCTTTAGACTAAAGCCTCTAGCTGTTCTGACAGGTGGAGACCTTTACATGAGCAAATCCGCTGTGCTAATTCTGGCCTGGTATCAGAGCTGTGTTGTACTTCCTGTGGTCTCATACAGGATGAACCCAGGTCCCAGAGAACATTTCCTGCATGACATGGGATGAGGAAATACCATAAAGTGTCAAAAAACAACAACCTTTGTCTTCATTTTAAATAGTACTAGAAACAAAAAGGGTTCAATGTGGCTCTATTTAGAATCTTAGGGTTTCTGACTCTTTAAAGAACTTTATGTCAAAAAGGTTCTATAAGGAGAAATGTTGGTTACACTTTATTTCAATGCTCCACTTTAGACATTCTACTAATTATAAATAACTTTGGAACTACAAAGTAGAAACTATGACTACTAACTCTATTAGTAGACTGTTAGTTGTTAGGGTTGATAAATTGACATGTATAACTATATTAGTTTTTGTTCCTCTCAATTCCAATTTCGTTTCAACTCCTACGGTGGCCAATGTAGTCCAAGATTAACATGGCTTCCAGTTCGACCTCGTCCATGAGTGTCAACTCAAACGTAAACGCGAAAGGCGAAGCTTGAATTAACGGGTATGTCCCTCTTTGGCCAAAGTACTTTCAAGATGGGCAACATGGCGACTGACATTAGAACCCCTTACCCGTATGTATTTTCAGTGGCTTATTATACACTCACGAGAATGCTTTATTACTTGAACAAAGTAAATATACATTAATGAGCACATATATTTTTGAAAGAACTAAGTGTTTTTAGCAAAAGTAAAAGAGTTACACAGTGTAGCTTTAAACATGATTTAACCCTCTGGTGTTATTCGGGTCAATAATGACCCGAAGCGTTTAAAAAAAAAGTTAAAAATCGTAGCTTCATCGGAATGGTCCAAAACTTGGTGACTTTAATGGTACTTGGTATATGAACACCCAAAAAATTGGGGACAGGATTTGAAAAGTCTAAGTGGTCGTAAAAAAAAATAGTCACACTCAGGACCTTTCGAGGTAAAAAATGACCCGCATAGGAAATGAATGGGAAATTGGCAAAAATGTGAAAATACTGAGTTTTTTTTTGTGCGTACAATCTACAAATCAGCAACGATCTTGAAAAAAAGCACACAACAGTGAAGGGGTGAATCTATAAAACATCAAGAGTGCAAAACAGACACATCCACACACACACAAACACAGCTTTATACACAAACACACCTAAAAATTCAGATTATACATGTGTTTTGTATTTTTAAAAGCTCAGTTTGTCCACGAGATGGCATCCATCTAATTTAAAAAAAATGCTTTTATGAGGCCTAAGCTTGACTCCAAAATGAAATACAGCTTATATATATATATATATATATATATATATATATATATATATATATATATATATATATATATATATATATATATATATATATATATATATATATATATATATTAGGGCTGCACGATATTGGTAAAAAATGGCATTGCGATATTTTATATTTCCGCGATATATATTGCGATATTAGAATAATTTCCCCAGATGATTTAAATAGCTCTTTTTGGAAAGAATGAATCTTTGAATGACTGGGGCGGTTTTGTTATGGAGTATATCCACATAGAAACTAATATTAATTAATTGAATGTTTACTAATGTCGTTAACAGGTTATGTTAACAGGATGCTGCACATTAGTGGTGGTTGTATATAAAGCACTTTGAGTGCAGAGAAAAGCACTATATACATGTAATGAATTATTATTATTAATGTAGTTCACTATAGTTAACTACATTAATAATAATCCATTTATTAAAGCATTTAATAAATGGATTTTTAATCCATTTATAAATAAATTCCATTTATTAAAGCCTATAGGCTTTAATAAATGGAACCTTATTGTAAATTGTTTCCGATTTATGTCTCTTGAGTTCAGTGTTGAATAGATCAGTTGTTTTAACCATTCATTAAAGTGAATCGGTTCAAATGAGTCATTAGTTCGCGAATTGGACGTTTCATTAACGGACCACGCCATATCCGCTGTGTGATTATCCAGGCAGGTTAGGACATCGCACAAGATTTCTGTCAACACGGAAAACATTTCATCACCGGATCGCATTTTTTTTTATTTTTTTTTTTTTTTTGAAAGTGTGGTTTATGTAATGTCATCTGAATGTGTGGAACAGCAACCAGTGGTAGTTCAGAAAAAAGGTCTTCGACCTTTTACCGTCATGTATTCTCAAAGATATTCAGTCAACTCAATTCATTGATATGCACGAGCAGGGAGAGCAAGAGAGTTTGAAGACGGTGAGTGCACGCGCGACCGAGACTTTCTCTCTCAGTTAAACGAGTGCAGAAGTCACTCATTGTCATCTACATCATTCACCGGTCAAGTTTGGCGGGACAAAAATGCGCTTTAGTAAGAAAACGGAAAACAGCGCGCAAGTTCCAGTCTTCTTGCGCTTGATGTTTAAACTGACATGACTTGCAAATTGATAAACTCTCACTATGATGGTTAAACTTTGCATTTAATCCGCAAATCACAAGCGTTACGGCCGGGGAGCTGCTGGCACGCAGCCTACTGATCACGAATCACGGATTAACTACGATCCCTAGTGACATCGCACATTCTTGCGATGTGACTATTGATGGAATGCGCACATCGCGATATCGATGTTAAAGTGATGCATCGTGCAGCCTCTAATATATATATATATATATATATATATATATATATATATATATATATATATATATATATATATATATATAAGTTCTATTATATTCAATGGGGGAAAATTTGATCATAATTATTGCATTAATACTAATTATAATTTTTTTTTTTTTTTGAAATTTTCTCAAAACACCAAAAAAGAAAGGAAAAATATTATAAAAAACAAGTTAAAAAAAAATTATGATTTTCTTTTTTAAATATGAATCCCGCCCTTCGGGTCAATTTTGACCGAAGGTCCTAAGTGTGACTGTTAAACGAATAACCCCAGAGGGTTAATGACTCGTAAATGTAAGTACACATTGATGGCCTAAGACACGAAAACGAGCGGTTTGTGTGAGAAAACGGAGAACAGTATTTATATAGTTTTACCTCTTGTAACCACAGCCACATCCAACTGATCTGATCAGGGCGAGGGCGCTTCGGTTCTGCACAAGCCCCGGAAGTGAACTCTCTCGTGTTTGTACTTCACTCAGTGTTTACACAGAGGTTTCGTAAGTGTTACCTTTCACTGTGAATATATAAAGATATTTAGATATACAGGAAATTGCAACGGAAGGCGATTTCGATATATTAACAGACAATGTTGAATTTTTTTCACAACCGTGCGAGAGATCACTTCCAGCGCTTTTGCCGCTTGCACAAGACCGAAATGCCCACACTCTCAGATCACTTAGACGTTCCACGAGAGGTAAAACGATATAAATACTGTTCGTTTTCTCACACAAAGCGCTTGTTTCGTGTCTTAGGCCATCAATGTGTACATTTACGATTCATTAATCATGTTTAATTTTGACTTCTCTGTGCATGCTCTTTGAGGTGGTGACCATAGACCTCCATTATATGACTGTCAGACAATAGGTTTGACCAAAAAAATATCAAAATTGAAACTACAGCGAAAACAAAGACACCTACATCTTGGATGCCCTTGAGGTAAGCTAAGACATATCAAAATTAATGGACTTGCAAGAATGGACTTGCTAATGCTAATAGACACACACGCACACACACACTGCTGTAAGCATGTAAGATATGCTGCTGCGACTTTCTAGCGGATCTAGGCAGGTGGAGCTGGGGGAGGTGGAGGCTTTCAGACAAAGCAGGACTAGCAATCTCATTGGCTGCAGCAGGATCCAATCAGCATGTACCATGTGGTAATGATGTGATTGCTTGCAGATTGCTTGTAAAGGACCTATCAAGTAAATATCCAGTATTCTAAGTGTTCTTGCTGCAGCTCGATCTTTTCCCTCTTTGAACAATTGCTTTCCTTTGGATGACAGATGATACTTAAACCCTTGACCTACAGCTCTAGATGGACCAGTACTGACTGACAGCCTGGATATTCTTCAGAGAAAGGGTTGCCTTGCACTACTTCCCCTCCACAAAGAAAGTACAACTGTGAGCAAAATAATAATAATAAACTGAAAGAATCTTTGGATGTCATCAGTTTTAAAAACAGGCAGTCTCAAAACAATGTGTTAAATCACGGACAACTCGTTCTAGAGTCAGTGCCGATTCAGAGTTGTTTTTTTCTATAATCTGCCACAGAGATCAATTATTTTACCAGCTTATATTTGATTCTTGTTATTTTAAAGAAAGTCAGTTTTGCAAAAAACGCATTAAGGAAATTACTATACTTAATTGCTAAATTAAGGAAATTACTGTTTCTTTTTTCAAAACAGTTTTTTATCTGTTAAAGTAAGCATGTTATGGCCCATTTACTCTACACACTTTTTTCTTAACCATTTTTTTTTGCAATATATGTGTATTATCCAAAAATTATGATAATAATACAAAATTACTATTTAGTGCAATTCAGAATGAATAGAAGAAGCATGAAGGCATTCAACATTAGATGCACATTTTTACTAAACAATTATAAAACAAACACGTGATAAACTGTTTAAATGTTTCAGTCACTGATAATATAATCACTAATGATAGTCTTAATAGACTTGGATATTAGTACTCAAAACCCTTCTCCTCCTTTTGCATTCAACATTTACAATACAATTATTTTGTCAGTTTTCAACCAAAAAAAAAAAATAAAAACTTAAAAAAATAAAATAAAAAATTGTTATGGAATTCTCATTCTATTCTCTTCTAATATTGTTACATCTCAGTTCATAACATGTTTCATTTATGTACACTGCTTTTCTTTATTCTACTGTCATACTCTTTCTGTGCTTCCCATTTTTTTGCCAAATTCTCTGCAGTCAACTATGAAAAAAAAAATATATATATACACACACACACACACACACACACACACACATATATATATATATATATATATATATATATATATATATATATATATATATATATATATATATATATATATAGTATATATATATATATATTTCTGTTGTTCCAGCTAGTGTTTCTGACTTCATGATGTTCTCTTCAAGTCTTCCTCCCACTCTCACCCACCCCTGCCTTCCTCTTTATATTCTTCAACAGCTTGTAACATTGCCTTTGACTGGCTTGTCATTTGGCACTGATTAAATTCTGGGACAAAACAACACTCTCAATTCCAAGTACCCTTCCAGACATCGAATGCAGACTTGTGGTGATCATTTAATTGAATTTAACGATTTTATTTATTTATAATGTATTATGTCTCTGTTTTGCTGCTCTGGTTCTACTCAAATGGCATTTAAGCATTTTTGATTCAGTCATTGACAATATTCTCACTGAGCAAACTTAAATAGGCTATAATACAGAAATATAAACAGTATTTTTTATTTATTTGATCATTCACTTGTAGTTCACAGTGCAATAAGATATCAGTTTTGCAGAAGAATGCTATGGGTTACAAGAAAATTAACAACAGTGTGTAGTTTTCACTCAGCGCTCGAAGATGCTCACTGCACGACCTAAATTAATCTGTTTTTGTAAAAAAAATATTATCAATAAACAGTATTTTAATAGTTGATGTTTGGAGAATGGATGGATGGATAGAAGGAAGGAATGAAAGAAAGAAGGAAGGATTACCTTAACCATTAACCATTAGACTCGTCTCAACGACAGAATAACGGAGAGTTTGGGGGTTGAAATGATTATGCTGGTTTAGAAGTAGCCATCCATATCCATAAACTGAACACACTGTTTTGTACAGTTGCATGTAGTTTAGTAATTCGCTAGATGGCACTGTGTCTTTTTCACCGAATTTCCACAGCGAAAGCAGTTCACAGAAAAATTAATTTCCATGGTTTCTCGTTTTTTTCTCTTTCCTGCAAGCCTGGAAGAAAAATGTATTTCTTTAGAAAATTCACTCTGTTCAAGCCAAGTATTTGTTGCTGCTAGACGCCTATGCTTAAATGGCATTTCATCGGGATTTCATTTGTGTGTTATGTAGGGGACAGGATTTTTTTAAATTGTCACTTTTGTTGCCATTTAACACTCATTTATTTACATTGTGTGTTTTTCCTCATGCAATATTAATTTAAGAGAAATGTGCAGAATAAGCTTGTAGTAAATGATATATTTCATCTCTGGCAAAATTCTTTGCTTTAATTAGCTATTATTAGGCTAAAATGATTATGATTGTGATTGTGATTGTTTGTAATATTATTATGTTGAAGTGGCGTTTTAAATGGTCATTTATCAATAATGTATTTACATTGTGAGTTAGCCTAGTTCCTTTGGGTAAAATAACAAATGCTTAGTAGCCTAAATGGGTGGTTTCTCATCTCAGCAAATCGTTTGCCATTAATTAATTAATAATAGCTTAATTATTATTATAAAGCAGCTGTGTTTAACATGCGTCTACATACAGAAAGAAAATAATATAGACCTAAACATGTTCAGTTCCGTTAGGTAAAGAAAGAAAAAACTCTGTTGCTCACAAGCTCCTGCTTTAGGCCTATTAATGTATTTCGTAATTAAAACGAGAGAAATAAACAATAGTCTGAATAGACACTCTCTGATTCTACAGTCGTGTATCTTTACTTTAACGGTGATTCGTAAAGTTAGGCTAATACACATCAGTTGATGTAACACACCAGCCCACGGACGGGGTTTCTCCTCTTCTGGAATAATATTATTAGGGGAACTGAAATGCATTGCAGTTTTACACACACAAGCGTGACAGTAGCTAGCTGAAGACAATAATCAGTTTTCACACTTTATCCATTATTAGTGGGCAGCGGCAATGCTTTGTATAGAGTTCATGATGAGGCTTAGGCTACATATTTGAACATCTTCTGATGATAGATAGATAGATAAAGATCAATCAATAGATAGATAGATAGATCAGATAGATAGATAGATAGATAAATAAGATAGATAGATAGATAGATAGATAGATAGATAGATAGATAGATAGATAGATAGATAGATAGATAGATAGATAGATAGATAGATAGATAGGATGCAAATAGAATTATGTTAATTGGTCAATTAATCTGAATGGGAATGTTAATTCGCAGTTTGAAGTGCACTAACAATGTGAACTCCGGGTGGTAATTATGCCGCGCATTTGCGCTTTGTTAAGCATTTGCATAGGGATAGACTGAGGCTCCCTGACAAATGGATTTTTTCATGCTTTTCCATTCCACAATATCCAGGTTTTCACTACGCTACATTGTCGAAATTCTACAATAAATGCCAAAGCATCACAAAACTATCTGTTCATATCAGCAGGCGTAAATCAATATATTAAATGCAAAAGAATCAGCCTATAGCCTACGGTTGATAATGATGCCATTTTATTTTTGCAACTGTATGTTTACAGATCATATATAATGACAATAGCCTATCATAAAATATGTAAAATGTGCTTAATGACTGTATAGCCAAAACAACAGTATAAGACTCATGACACTAAAGTAATGCATTATTTTGCTACACTAACAACATGAAAGCCAATACAAAGTGCTCAAATTGACATAACTAAAACAACATAAGAAAAATATATGTTTAAATAGGCTATACCTACAATCCCAACAAACTGAATGGATGGGAATTCTTGAATGCTCCTTTCTCCATGAAAGAAAATAAGGCAATACATCCCTTTTTACTTTGTTTAAACAATTTGACGCCTTGTTAAAATGTCAAAAATCTATATAATTATGAAGTAAAATGACATAATTATAACAGTAGCCTAACATTAAATGCATTGTAGCACTTTTCATTATTTTCCGTTAAGGAGTTTTTTTCTTAATTCTCAGTGAGTGGATTTGGATCCAATAAACCAAATAGGCCTATTTTTTTCTCTGAAGCACCTGAAAACCCTTTCTCGTAACGCAAACAGACAAATCCTGGACTACCTTAAGAGATCGTCCCTCCCTCGGCACGTAAGCCATTGGCTGATGTTTGCAGCGGAGGACCTTGCTGAAATGCAAAACTTGTTGCTGGTGCTTGCGGTCGTTGCGCGCAGTGCTGAGCGTTTCAGACATCAGTATGTGATCTATCTGTGAATCGTTTCCAGCTGGAGTGGAGCAAATCTCAGAACTGGTGCAATTAGAAGAGGACTCCCTGAATGCGCAAGTGTTGACTGTAATTGAAATTGCAGTCAAGCTGTTCGATTGCGCGGAGAATGAGCAGGACCGATGGGACTGTGTTGCCCAGCAGCTCTGTGGTGGCGGGATTTGGATAGCGCATGTGCTGCCTATCCCTCGGAGCTCCAAAAGACGGGCGCACAAAGACGGGAGTTCGGGGTTCACCCCCTCATTCACGGGACTTTCTCCTGCCCTTTACTTTTGTGCCATCGCTTGTGTAGCTCAGCACAAGGAAACTATTTCTTTACAACTTAATGCAATTTGAAAGAATCTTACCCATTTCTAAAAGAAAAGTGGATACCAAGCACGCTTTTCTGGATTCATATGGACTTGGATATTTTTGTGGTACCCTGGAAAGTGTTGTAATAAGCGTTCAAAATGGATTTTTAAATAGAACACGCACCTCACGCTGGACATTTGACAGCACATTGGAATAATAGTCTGATTGGACGGAAGGATGATTAGACGGAACATGTTTTATATATTTTTTCTATATGTGTTGTAGCTGTCGTCAGATCGTCAGGTGAGGGTGTTTCGTGGTAAGAGAGTTGTTTTATAGCAGTCGTGTTTTGCCGCGATATTAAGAAACATTCGGCAAAAAAAAGGAAAAAAAGTTTTTTGGTTTGTTCAGTGCAAAAATTCCACGTAGTAAATAATTGTATTTCTTTTATATTTTATGTAATACTTTTAAAGCATTGAAGAAACAACATGAACTTTAAAGTTTTAGAGCATTGCGTATTACAATTTCAAGTTCATTTACAATATCATAGATTTTTTCAGTAATTAATTATTCATTACTGTGGTTTACAACTACAAACATAGATTTTTATATATATATATATATATATATATATATATATGGCAATACCACATTTGAAAGTTACCGCTGTGTTATACAACTTGTTGTCGAAATTACTTGAGTTTGCCAAAGAAAGAAAATAAAGCAGACAGTAGACACTGCAGTGGAGCCAGGGAAGCTGGTTGTCATGCGGGACTGATTGTGGGAAGTATGTTTGGGCTGGAACAGTTTGGTCCACAGATTAGATAACAGAAATTTTGGCCCCACTGCGAAAAACTTCAACCAGCCAAGAGTAAGCATGAACTCTCATTACAAGAGCCCAGGTTTTCAGTGCTGGAGGCCCACAGGGGACAGTTGAGCCTGGTATGGGCCCACTTAACAAGCCTCCTGTGATTGAGATGAACATTAACATGAATGGAGGTGAACAGTATGGTGGATATTCAGCGAGGACATTCTGAATTGCATGTGGGGAATCTTCAACAGCAACAACAGGCCTCAATGCATGGATTTTTTAACCCTCAACGACCTCATAATAATCCCCATGGACATCAAACACATTCACACCAACACCATCAGCACTTTGGTGGAAATTTCGGACCTGAACCTGGGTCATCTTGCTTACACAGCGGAAGGATAATGGGTTACAACAGCGGTATGGGGCTCCAGCAAGGATTCACGGAGGGTTTTGACCCGCTCTCTGAGGGGCAGTCAGCAGATGGATTCTCTCAGCAGCAGTCCCAGCAGCAGCAAAGAACAGGCTCCATGCCTGATTTTCAGCACCATGGACCCCCCAGCGGAAATCACCCTGTACCCGCCCCATGTCTCCCATTGGACCAATCACCTAATCGTGCTGCCTCCTTCCATGGCCTGTCTTCTTCATCCTCTTCCTCAGAAAGTCACAATCTAGAGCCCAGACGAATGCCCCCACCAGGCGGTGTTGATGGCCTGGACTACAGACTATTCCCAATGAGCCCTCATCTGGACATTTTGAAGTGTCTGTGTACTCCCCCTCTGAATCTGATTCTCAGCTTTCTCATTTTGGGCCTGGGCGTCAGGTGCCAGGGCCCAATTTTCCTGGAAACCCAAGGTTGTCTCGTGCTCCTGGAATGCAGGGCATCGTCTAAAGAACACCCCCATGCCCCCCCTCAACAGCAGCAGCCCTCAGCCCAGCACAATGTGTTCTTTGAACGTTTTGGGGGTGGACGTAGAATGCCAGTGGGGATAGAGCCTGGATCCAGGCATCCTCTCTTGCAGCAGCAGCCAGGCTTGATTGGCAGACAGAACACTTGCCCACCATCTCTCCCACAGCCCCCACAATCAGAGACGAGTTCCGCAAATGCCAGCATACCAGGAGGGAGGCGTCATGATGCCTGGCCAGCATAATCAGTTTGAATACCCTATTCACAGACCAGAGAACAGACGGATGCATAGTTACGGCGACCCCATGTTCAACATGCAACAGCAGCCACCCCCTCCTCAGCAGCCTTCCAATCAGAGGCTGCAACACTTTGATTCTCCTTATTTAAATATGGCTAAGAGGCCCAGGTTTGATTTTCCAAATGCCACTCATGGTGGGGAGAGTTGTGGCAGTTGGAACAGTGGTATGCACAACCCGCCTGGAATGGAGAATAATCTCTCTCCAGCAGCCTACCCCTGGCCTGCCCGGAGAGTTCACCCCCCCTGTGACGGATGGCTTTTCAACAGGCCCATCGCTGCAGCTTACAGGGCCTGAGCAGCAATCTATGCAGCAGCAACAAAACGCAGCATCGATGCATCAAGCAAATGGCCTCTGCGGAGTCAGCAGCAGAGGATGAGACAACCGAATCTACAGCAGCTGGGTCACCACAGTGATGTTCCTCAAGGGCCCCTGGGGCATGGGGGCCCGGTGGGAGGCATGCCTCAGTCGGGTTTCGAGAGAGAAAATGGTGGGAGGATGGTGAACTTTGATGGACGGAACCCACACATAACTTTGGAGGCGGGTGGTTTCCCGGGCCCCATCCAGCTGGGGAAATGCTGGGCCATCGCATGGGTCCAGGTGGAGAGGTGGGGGCTCACGAATGCAGCAAAATGGTCCTGGGATGATGTTCAAGAACTGGTGTGAATGGAATGGGCATGCAGGAGCCTACTGAGGATTCCGGGGGAGGGCCACGTGCAGCCCTTACTTTCACCCAACGTCCACCTCACAATTCAACAGTGGCATGGGAAACCTCTCGCAGATGCAGTCCCCCAGTACAGGTGTTGGATTGCCCAATAGCACCATCAAGAAAGGCGCCCTAATGACTTTCCGGGACCACCCATGGGGGTCCGTCCTCTTCCCTATGGAGGCTCTGAATCGACAGGGAGCCTCTCTCAGTAACTCTCAAGGGGTGAGCACCTCACCAGGGAGTTTTACATCCCAATCAGACTTTCCCACTAACCAACGTTCCTCAGTCAGCAAACTTGGTGGACTTTCCTTAGGGAATTTTAGCAAAACGTCTGGTAAGGACAATGTTTTTGGACAGAGCTGCCCTGGCAGCCCTCTCTACTGCCTGTCAGAACATGATTGCCAGCCTGGGGGCCCCTAACCTCAATGTGACATTCAACAAGAAGACTCAGGGAGAAGGGAAACGAAAGCTGAGTCAGACAGATCAGGACCTAAATAACAGTGCAATTAATGGCACTGGGAATGCTGGGACTGAATATTTCCCAAGCATTACTTCCCCCCAAAATGGGCAAATGCCTCCAGCTGGAAATAGCAACACTAAACCACCAGGTCAAAATCAAATGGTGCAGGGGGAAGCCAGCGCCCTCTCCCCAAATTACAATATGGACACTACCCCTTGCAGTGAGGGTAAGGCGGCAACAGGGAGTGGGAGAGGGAGAGGGAGGAGAAAAAAAGACAGTGGCCATGTGAGCCCTGGGATGTTTTTCCCCTCTGAAAACAGTAACCCTGTCTGTAAGTCCTGGCCAGCAGGTGGCCTCAGCAGCTGGTGCCGGGGGAGAGATGTACAGGCACACCTCAAGAAAAGTCCCACACCTCTCCCTCATGGGGGAAAGCGGGTGACCTGCTGCTGGCAGATCAGGCTGACCTTATGTCATCTCTTGACAGTGGCATTCAGAAAGTGTATCAAAGTCTGAAGTCTGTTCCCCTCGCATGGATTTTACAGATGACTTGGGCACACATTATAGCAATGAGGATGAGGTATCATCGAAGCTCAGATGCCCCATCCACCGTGAAGGCTGCCCGCAGCGCTTTGTTAGGCTCGCCCCAAGTTGCAGAGAGACAACGGACTAATGGGTGGGCAGAAAGGACAAGGCATGGGCCTCTCCAATCACACTACCTCAACATTGGATGGCTTTGGTGGAGTGAGCCATCCGGGTGACGCCAGGCATGGAGCAAGCCCGTACACCCTCTGAGCACCTCCGGCCAAGATGAAATTCACCCACTGAGAAATTTTGCAGGCTCAGATCCAGCTTCAACGGCAGCAGTTCAGCATTTCAGAAGACCAGCCTTTAGCTGGAAAAAATAAGAAAAAAAGTAGTGACTGCAGTGGTCAAAATGAAGATGGAGAGCTTTCTAGCTGTAGCCCGGATGCTGGGAAGGGCTCCGTGAGACACTATTGATCTGGACACACTCATGGCTGAGCAGCATGCCACCTGGTATGTGCCCGGTGACAAGTCTCTGCTTGAGGATTCAGAGGAGGAGAAGTCTGTTTGGGAAAAAAATAAAGTCCAGGGAACCATCAAAGAAGGTAAATATTTATCATTTTACTACAGTACAGATTTGGATTTATGCAAGTAAAAACATTGCATAAAATGTATGTGGTGACAATATCTGTATCCCCCCCCCCCCCCCAGTTTTAAATGTATAGACTTTAAAAAACATTTTCACTTTCTCTCTTGTCTTGCTCACACACACAAACACACTAATGTAGGCATACATGCAGAAAATGCTCACTTTTACATTATAGTGTTTTTGAGCTAGAGCAATGATATTATTCTTGAGTTCTGTTTTACAATTTTATTAAAAGGAAAATGACAAACAGATCATTGCGATGTAGTTATACATTTTTTAGATTGTTTGGATATGATCTAAGGTCAGAATTATGTTTTTACAATTAAGTGAGGGCTTTCAAAAAATGTAGTAAACCAAATTTAACAGAACACAAGTAGTTTGTCACAAATAGAATGTATCATATAAAATGGCATACATAAAATTTCAGAAAATTACAACTAATTAAAAGAATGCATTTCATTTAATAAACTACCTACCTATTTTTTTAAGAAACATCAAAAGTGGCTCTGCATTTGCAAAATACAATAATTTATTTTAAATAACAGAGGCTCAAAAAAAGTCGCTAGAAATATTTCCTGTTGATTTTTATGTCAATCTTCACTCACAACAATACTCTATTAATCATCTTGATATGTTCTAGCCACTTGGTTTTAATCTTTATTATTAATAATAAATTAATTAAACAAACTCTGCTCAAAAGTCTTTAATTGAGTTCTTAGTATGGCTTTTTCAGGCCACTGTTCTACACACTCTTTGATGGGCGTCAGAATTTTTCAAATATTTTATGAAATTTTATAAAAAAAACAACAACAACAAAAAAAACAAACAACTGAAATTGCCAATATTTTTACTAAAAATAACATAAATGTTTTTTTTTTTAAAAAGTAATGTATTTTTGTATTTTTTTCCATATGTGTGAAACCTAAAGACCATCAGAACAACTAATGAATGTTGTAGCTATGTAACAATACTAATACCAATAATAATAATAATTTTTATTAGCACTAGTAATTATTAATAATAATTTAGTATAGATTGACATTAAGCTGCATAATAATGTAAACCATAAGCTCATATATTTGATGTGTGCATCCTTCATTTGGCACTTGTCCTTTAGTTTAATCAGTATATAAAACGGTAATTGTCTTTACTGAAAAGGCAGCGGGACGGACACGCATAATTGAATTGCCACAGCCGGAGTGCGCTTTCACACGTGTTAATAGTTGGCCCCCGGTGTGCATTATGTGGCCCTTTGTTTGGGCTAACTGCAGGTGGGAGGGTGCAGGGGGGAGCTTTCAGAGAAGGCAACCTTAAGTCAAGGTCCATTGTTTAACATGCAGTGTTGTCAAGTGCACCATCCCCATCTCCTGCAAACGCATCCACCACCACCACACGGCCAAATGGATTCGTTGCGCATCTGTCTATGCACTCAGTGTAAACCAAATGCAAAACATTGTATTTTCCTCTCAGTATTTCCCACCTTTCTCCCCCCCCCCACCAACTATGCATTGCTGTCCTCATTTTGCAGTCTCCTTTTCTCCTTTTTCCCCTCCTCCTTGCATTCAACCCCCGAGCTGTAAACGCACGTTGCGCTGGTGCGATCGATAGCTAGTTAGCACAAATCACCAGCCTTGACAGATTTTCATTTGAGTGGCGTAGACAGCAGATATGAGAGAAGGGTTACAAAGTGTTTGCGGCTTGTGAAATTGCATCGGATGCATTGCACGCCAACACACAAGGGGACTGTTAAATTCTATAAGAGGTTCATTCACACCATCATTTTTATAGGCCTTTATAACACTTAACTTTTAAAGCGTTTGAATGCTTCTGGTAATTTTAATTAGGTGACTAAGGTGCTTACGGGACATTGTTAATATGGATTTATAGGAAGCAGTCATTTATTTTACGAAGTCTTAAGATCATTTTAAGGCGCCTTGAAATGAATTGCACTGTGCTGTACGAAGTGAAGTAAAGGAGCTATTTCTTGCATATATGACCAAAACCATTTTTGCTTGGTGTAAGCTAATGTATAGTCATATTAGATAATATTTTTGACTTGATAAAATCTATTTATTTCAGTGTTAAGTGTTGAAGTGTTTTTATCTCTATATAAGAGTAAACACATTTCCTGTGAGTAATTAGTATTAGCTCACAATTTATCATTCAGAAATATATCCTTAATATATATGTATATGTTTGATTATATATGTACTCTTTTTTGTTAGGTCTTCATAAAATAACCACAAATAACAGATCACCTTATGAATACACATATTCAGCTGTCAGTTCTAGGCAGCGCAGTGCGGCAATGTTGCATGCATTTAAGTGTAATTTTACACATTTAAAATTTGAGTTAAATCTTAACAGGTTACATGTACATAACCATGTACATAAAAATTTAGATTTAATTTTTGTAATAAATTTAGATTTTTATTAAAAAAAAATTCTAACTTTTTTATTAAAAGTTAGAAAATTATTTAAACAAAACATTCTTCTTAACCTTTCTATACTTTGTCTTTACAGGCGTCAAACACACACATGCACTAAAATTTCACCACACCTTTTATGCATTACACATACCAGCACACTTTTTGGATTTGATTTTGAAATTGGACATCTGGGTTGCAGGATATTTGTTCTTTGTGCTGTCAAACACCAGTAGTGTTGAGTCCTCTGATCTCAAAATCACAATGCAACTTAGTCACTATTATGTATACAAACTCCATAAGTGCTTTGATGGTGTTATTTTGGGGTCATTTAGGGGCCCAGCTGGTGTTCCCAAGCTTCTGTGATTGTCCCCGCTCTCTGGCTTCTCTCTCGGGTCTCCTTCTTGTTAGTGCAGACTAACCTTTATGCAGGCGACCTTTGCTCATTAGATGTAGCTGAGAATTGAAAATGCCGGGCCCATCGGATATCTTGGATATGTTTTGTACAAATCTAAAATGTATATTTATAATTAGAAAATGTCGTTGAAATTTTGGGTTTATATTTCAGCCAAAAAAAAAATTAAACTAATATCTTTTTTAAAAAAAAATATTAAGTTGTTTTGTGACAGCAGCTAGTATGAATACATTGTACATTAATGTTGTGTGTGAGGTTTTGGTTGTCATCGGTCATTACTGGTGAGGATTTCCTTGTGGCCCCCTGAAGTGTTTACTGCAAATGGTACTGAATGACCCCCACTGGACTCTTTGTGGACATGATAAATGACGGAGCAAGTTAGGCAAGGTTGTATTATCCCTGTGTAAGATGTGGACAATATTTCTACATTTAAATGGATCAGTTCTACAGTAAAATCATCTGTGTTTGTGTGTGCACCTTGCGTTTGCCACAAGCTTTTGTGGGAAATGGCTTAATATATTGGTGGAGGGTACTGACTGGTCACCAAACGCCCAAAGTACGCTTTTGGTAGACAAATGGAAAGAGTGAATTTTCTTTTTCTAACTCGTGACAGCATAAGCATAACACTTTACTATTTCATTTGTGACAAGTTGCAAAACATGAATGATTTTAATTACTTTCCGTGGCTTGCTTTTTTGTTTCTTTGGTTCCATTCCTAACACCCAAAACAAAGCTGTGATTCACATTTAGTGTAAAATGGAAAAAAACAGCTCAGGGCAACCCATGCTCTCATTCTGTCACTAGCTTGCTTCTTATTGACTTTCTCCAGAACTTATTCATTCACCAATTTTTCAATCATTTTATCAGTAGTTCCCGAATATAGGAAATGCTCTTGCAGTTATACAACCCATATGGCAATATGCATACACACATACATACACACACACACATATTATATACATATACATATATATATATATATATATATATATATATATATATATATATATATATTATCAAAAACATATATATTTTTAAAAATGTATTTGCCCTCCATATTTTTTAAACCAAGAAAATACATTTACATATTTCACATTTAAAGAAACAACTTTATTTATTATAAGTACAGTACATGAAAAAAATTAAAATAAAATATATATACATATGTTCAGGAATAGTTAACAAAACATACATGACAAAAAGTTAAAGGTGTTCGCTATAAAAAAATAATGTTGGTTTAACTTAAAAAATTAAGTAACCTGGTTGCCTTAAAATTTTAAGTTCATTGAAATTGAAAAATTGAGTTAATACAATGAAGGAGATTCATTTAATCACCAGAAACTCAAAATATTATGTTATCTGAACTACATAAATTATCTAAAGTTGATTTGACAAAAGAAAAAAATGTTGAAAAAAATGATCACAAATCTTGAAAATATATATTTTATTTTTACAGTGAGCGGCTGATCAGTGTATGCTAGAATGTGATTTGAATTGGTGGATACAAAGTAGGTTTGAAATTATTTTCCATCCACATTTGCATATAGCCTAAATGCTGGGTGTAAGATTAGAAATGTAATATCTTTCCTCTGAAATAAATTGTACATTTTGAATTTCAGAAATATATTTAATTTAGCTTCCCTGTGTGTGTGTGTATATATATACAGATGCAAAAGCCTCCAAGTGCCTAAAATCATCATTTTTATCAAGCTTGTATATTAAAGTTCAGTAATTTCACTTAAATGGCAATGAAGATTACCTATTAATTGTCATTTAAAGTGAAATTACTGAACTTAATATACAAGCTTGATAAAAGCAAGCTTTTAAAAGAGAAGTGTGTATTTTGTTCCCCAGACGGTGTGACCAAATTGAATTGCACAAACAACTGTTTTCCTTAACTGTTTGCTCCCAATATACACATCCCCAAATTCACAATGGGTTGTGACATTAGAGCTGCTAACTTTTAGGTGAGAGAAAAATAGAGAACAAGAAATAAATGTCCATTAGATGGTTCATTGTGTGCATCTCAATCAGCTCTTAGGTCATCAATTATTATTAATATATATTACAAATTCGATACACTGGTAAGGACAGGAAGCACACAGGGTCACTCACTATATATTGGGACACTGACAACATATACAACAGAACAGCAGTAACTTTTTCTGACATTTTCTTTTTTAATGTTAATTTTAAGTATATTATGATAATTAGGTTGTTACATATACCTATACATGTTAGCTAGATACCTTACATTTTTTATTTTTTTTGATGTATACGATTGTTTAAAGACCGTTGTTAAAGACACCTAATATACTGAAATGTGTGACTACAAATGTTTTCAAATATAAACATAAGACCAGACAGTTATGTCATTTCCTCTGAGGTGTAAGAGGAAGCCGGACTTGCTGAAGATTTATTATTGCAGCAGTAAATCATGTATTATGTGTTCCCGAGGAGGGGGAGGGTGGTAGAGAGAGAGAGAGAGAGAGAGAGAGAGAGAGAGAGAGAGCCCGTGCCTGCCTGAACTCAAGCCTCCCACTCAAGACTCCTGCAGGAAGAGGGAATTCAAGCTTTCAAACCTTCAAATATAAGTCTTTTGCGAATTCTCTTGTGGATAGCAATTAAAAGATCGACGAGCATGTAGATCAAAATTAGCATATTTTCAGTAGAATCCCAAGGTCCTTGAATCAGTGCATTACGCTGTGAACAGAAGTACTATTTCCTGATCAGAAATGAATGGGATCATGTGTGGGGAGTAATATTTAGAAAAAAAAGTTAACTCACAATCTGGAGTAATTATGAACATAAAAAAAATACGAAAACATTTAGATGCATGTGTGTCGATAAGATGCTGTAGTTTCTTCCATTGCCTTTTAAATTGAAAAAAAATGAAAAATGCATCATTCATAACTGTAATATTTTAAATCTATATCAAAAGACACAACATTAACAAGATTTGCATTTTGTGTAGGACCAGTAAAAAGTAATACATTTTAGGTAAGCATTTTGTTTGAGACTAATGATGATAAACTAAAAAAAATCTAATTACATTAAAAGTAAATAAATAAATAAATAAACTGACAGATTTTCTGAGGATATACAGTTTTTTTGCCATACAGATTGGAAAATTAAATGCATTTTTTATTAAGGATTATGATATGTGTGGATTTAATGTTGAAATTGCTGTTTGTGTTATGTTGCAGTGTTCTGGGATAGTCTCTTAAATGCATACATTTGTGTGTGACTGTTTTGGGGTTGCAAAGTTCTCACATTGCTGTGTGTGTGTTGGGGGTAGCAGCAGGAAGCTTGATGGCTGCTGAGCAGTTTGTGTGTGTGTGCGTGTGTGTGTGTGTGAAGAATGCTTGGTTGCTTATCCAGGCCGTAGCCCAGCCTGCTGTGCCCAGCTACCACGCACTATTGGCAGACTCTGCAGGACGTATGACAAGAGAATAAGACTCTGTGCGTGCATAAGTGTGTGTGTATGTGTTATTGCCTTAGGCGTGTGAAGATGTGGGGGAGATGTGTATATATTTCACACCATATAATAGATTAAGACTCCATGTAAAGATACGATGATCAGTCCCACCTTTTCTCTTTTCTTCCTACCACTAATGTCTTTCCCTCCTCTCTGAATTCCTTTTCCCTTTATTTTTGTTCCTCTATCCTCGGGGGTTTGGGGATGGGGTCGGGTTATTGACCTTTCCCTACACCTTCCCATTTTTTTTCGGCAGTACTGGTCCAGACAGGCTCGAGGGCGAGACCAGGCGCCCGTCTCTCAAAATGGCTGACACACAGCATGTGTGTGTGTGTGTGTAAAGGTGTTTCTCTGTAGGGGAGAGCAGGGATAATTGTAACACATTTGAGTTTTTGCAGATTTATTCAGAAGCCTAAAGATTTGAAATTTTACCTTAAAAGTGTCGTGTTTGGCGTGTCAGTAGTCATTATTCAGTTAAATGTATAACAAAATCGTTTCATATACCATTAAACTGGAAGTACATTAAGGACAGGGGTTACATTCCTAACACTAGCGTATTTTAATTTCTTTTTTTACAGTAAATGAAAAAGACCATGTCAATATCTGCATAAATATTTGATTGTACAAAATATATATTTTCAAGATTTGTTATCACAACATTTTTTCTCTTGTCAAATCAACTTAAATAATTTATTTAGTTCAGATAACTTATTATTTTGAGTTTCTGATGATTAAATCATTCTCCTTCATTGTGTTAACTCACTTTTTCCAGTTCAATCAACTTAAAATTTTAAGGCAACCAGGTTACTTAATTTTTTTTTAAGTTAAACCAACAATATTTTTACAGTGAAACCCAAAAAGCGAACATTTCTAAAGATTGTTTTACTTGCTTTTTTTTCCATGTTTATGTACATCTTAAAGACGTGAATTGGGTCCAAAATTCTTTGAAATGCCATTTTCTCTATTTCTCTGTCTATCAATCACTTCTTCCCTTGTATTGACATTTCAAATGCAACCCTTATAAACCTTTGTATGAATTTTGTTTTGTGCGGTAAATGAGATGGGGGCAGGGGGTTGACTTGTGTGTCGATGCTCTGGAAGTGTCACTAATATGCAGGTAAATTAGGTCAAACAGAGTCAAAGGTCAGTTTTCCCAGAGCTTTGTGACTTCCTTGACTGAAGGGTCACTTTGTTTTTGTGCAGTGGAACGGGGTGAATGGGGCCTAAAGGCAATTCTAATGCATGTGGTTCGATGGATTTTAAGATTACACACACACACAATTTCGAAACACTTACTGTACACAATATTTCACATTTCCTAAAAAGCTCTATTAAACGCTTTTTATTTGTTGACAGGCATTTTGAAATTGATACATTACCACTTTAAGGAGTAGTTCACTTTTAAAAAAAAAAACTTTTGCTGATTATCTACTCACCTCCATGTCATCCAAGATGTCCATGTCTTTCTTTCTTCAGTCGAAAAGAAAGTAGGGTTTTTGAAGAAAACTTTCCAGGATTTTTCTCCATATAATGGACTTCACTGGTAACCAAACGGTTCAAGGTTCAAAAGACAGTTTCAGTGCAAACTGTTCAAAGGGCTTTAAACGATTTCAGACGATGAATAAGGGTCTTATCTAGCAAAACAATCGATTGCATTTGTTCTGTGATGCACGTTCGTGACTCTACCGTTCGAACTCGTTAATGAAAATGAACAAATCTTTTTCGTGTCATTTGGTTCATTCAACGAATGAAATGAACGAGTTAACTCGGAAAGATTTGTTCATTTTGATGAACGAGTTTGAACAGGAGTGTCACGACGACATGAACACTAACCTAACAGAGCAAGGTGGCCATTTGAGCTTTTAAAACTTAAACTTTTTTTTTTTTAATGAGCGACCGTTTCGCTTGAAGACCCTTACTTATCGTCTGGAATCATTTAAAGCCCTTTGAACAGTTTACGTGATAATTTACTCACTCTAATGTCGAAAAGAAAATTAAGGTTTTTGATGAAAACAATCCTGGATTTTTCTCCATATAATGGACTTCAATGGGAACCAAACGGTTCAAGGTCCAAATGAGAGTTTCAGTGCAGCTCCAAAGGGCTTTAAACGATTCCAAAATATAAATAAGGGTCTTATCTAGTGAAACGATCGCTCATTTCGACAATAAATATAAAAGTTTAAGTTTTATAAGCTCAAATGTTTGTCTTGCTCTGTTCTGTGATGAGCGTTCGTGACTCTCCTGTTCATCAAAATGAACAAATCTTTTTTTCGAGTCATGACTTATTCGTCGTCTGGTGTCGTTTTAAAGCCCTTTGAAGTTGCACTGAAACTCTCATTTGGACCTTAAATCGTTTGGTTCCCAATCAAGTCCAATATATGGAGAAAATCCTGGAATGTTTACATCAAAAAACGTAATTTCTTTTCGACTGAAAGGATTCTTTTCGCATCTTGGATGACATGGTGGTGAGTAAATTATAAGCAAAAGTTTTTTTAAAAGTGAACTACTCCTTTAATGTACAAAATCTGTGGCAGTGATCTACCAACATTGGCCATTGAGAGTACTTGAAATATTTTGGGATGGATTTCAAACATTTAAATATTGTGGTGACCAAAAATCTATGGATTAATCGCTTAATCAAGACACTTTAAAAGTGCTGTATAGCTAAATGAATATATAAATTGCAATAACTAAATGTAATGGTTACATCAATTGAATTTCTTCCTGTGTTTTTCTTTCAGAAGTAGACCTCTCTCAAAGTAAGAGCACGGGAGGAGCAGGTTCCTCGGGGACCGCTGGAGGTATGGGTTCTCATCTCCAGTGCCTGTCAGTCCACTGCACAGATGAACTTGGGGAGTCTAAGGGCCACGGGGACCCGTTCCTTCCTGGCGTTCCCTTCACTCGGACATCTCGAACCGTTTCAGAACATTCGTAGCTGCGTTGACTTGAAGAAAAAAGAAGACCTTTTGACTACCAGGATGAGGATAAGAAACCAAGACTTCTTTTTTTTATATGGAGGAAGGATAAATCAGTGTTTCTTTGTCAGGAAAATTTGTGCCATTTTTGTAGAAAACCCCCAAGAAAAAACATGTTACACTGAACTTACTGGAGAGATGATATTAAAAGACAAGATGATGGTGTACCAGTATTGATCCAGACCTCAACATTTCTATATATGTCTATGCATTCTGATGGCTTTTCTGTTTCTGTATTCTATGCTTCTCTCATACCCACTTTTTTTGCCCTCTCTGGCAGGTCTCTTTTTTTATAATTATTGTTCCTTATAAAAAAAAAACATATTCTGAATAAGATCTAGGGTCTTTTCCTGACCCTCTAGCCCTCAGGGCAGGTAATTCTATTGTCATCAAGGGACACAAGAGAGCTTTGAAATCTGGTCCTCGCTGCCTTCTTTGGAACCAAAAGGGGAGTGGTCAGGGGAATCCTATTAGAACATGATTCATAGAAATTCAATGATGTGCCATGTCTTTTCAAGCTGTCTTAAAATGCTTTAATGCGGATCACTGGCCCTCCCCCAGAATTTCTCCACTGCGTTTGGTTACTCTAACCTGTCGGATTCCCTCTTCACTTGTATGTTAGGTTTACGGCATTCTCCATGTTTCGTTTTAAATAACCCATAGCCCATCGGATTGTTTCTTGAACACCCGTGATGCTTCAACACTGGTACGCCGCACAGCTAGAGGAAACCTTTTGATGTTAAATGGATATCAAATAGAAACCAGAATATTGGTATTGCACATGTAATTTTTTTAGGCAATCTTATACTCTTTAGAAAAATGTTACAGTTGACCTTAAATACCTGAAAACGGTTAGATGGAAGGTCATAATGGCAACGTGGAGATTTACAGAGGTCCTTTTTCTTTGTTTCTTTTCATTTTTTTTAAAGTAATATGTAAAGTGCAGTTGTCTGTTTTCCTGCATATTGTATATATATGTATATGTTTTATTGAGTAACTAAATAACAATAAATATGATGTTAATGGTGACGGTTGCGCTTTGACGAATTCTGTTTGTCACATTTACATAAAATATTTTTACTCTTACAATTTTTTCTATTTAATGCAGTAACTGACCTTGACATGACACTGAATTTTATTTAAGTTTTAAAATTAGAATTATACTGGCTTTTTTAGATTACGCTTGCTGTTGTTCCCAAAACCTTGTTAAACATTAAATAATAGGACTCTTATTTTGCATTATCTTTACTTAAATGGATCAATATAAATGTAAAAACAAATGTAAAATCACGGTTTTGGGCATTTGGTTTGATATGTTTAAAACCTATTTACATGTTTTTATGGTTATTATTTGCCATCCTCTGTCAAACAGATAAAAAACCCATTAACATTTTATAATGACATTCATTAATAATATTAACAAACAGTTTTACATGAAACAATTTTTGACAGTTCATTTGTCAATGTAATTCTAATAGTTATGATTGTCATTAAACTTTAATATATTTTTATATACACTCATAAATTAACTACTTCACTGTCAATTACTAATCTGTTCATCTCTCATTAAAGAAGTTTATTATAAAGTGTTTCCCATGTGCTTTAGCTGTAAGCTGGTGTTATTTTTTATCAACAGGCACATCTTCCATTAAGCCTAACAAAGTGTAAACCATTTAATTACAAACCCCATTGAGCTTTGCAGCACAAATACTGTAGAAAAGGCCAATTGGCCCCATGCTGCTTGAGCTGGATCCTGAATTCCTATAAATACACAGCATGTTTGTTCAGGGCAGATATGCATCTTTAAGAAAATACCACAATGTTGACCCAAGTCTGCTTCCTCCCCTCCAAAAACCACCCTGCTTATGAAGGCACCCCTCCACCCCTTTACAAAGACCCAGAGGTGAATGTCTCAGAAAGAGAGAAAAAGAGAAAGTGCGTCAGTAACGTAGGTGCTAAATTTACTTTATTTTTTTTAACAGGGTACATTTTTTACAGAATTTTACATTTAATTGGCTCCCTATTAAACATTGTATAGCCTACAAAATATTACTAATTACTTACAAAGCATTCAATGTTTTAGCTCCCCAGTACTTGAGCGAGCCCTTGACGCATTATCCTTCACTTCTATTGCAATCTCAAAATGCTGGTGTTGATAATACCTTGACAGGGGTTTACGTGAAAAACATTTTATGAATGAAAGCCAGTATCATTTATAGCTACTGATGTCTCAATGAAAATTATTTTCCCCAAATTTTAAACATTAGGCTTCAAAATACCCATAATAAATGTCATTTACCTGTGCCATACAGAAATTGAAAAAGATTATAAAACAGTCCGCACTGCATAAATTTTAAATGAAATATAGATTAATCCTTATCAAAGCGTTCTTTAGTCAAGAGCAGTTAGTAATTTTCACTCTGTTCTTAGGTTAACTTTACTAACAGACAGAATTAATAGCTCCTGTCACTTTAAGATCTGTCGCTGTCACAATCTCACAATCCGATCTCATGACAATTTGTACAAATTTTACGAGGTGGCTAATCGTAACAATTCGTATCGAGTGAGGTCGTACAAATTGTTACGAATTAGCCACCTCGTAAAATATATATTTTACGAGTTGGCCAATTCGTATGAACTTGAATACGAATCCCCTACCCCTGACCCCGCCCTAAACCTACCTATGACGTGGGTTTAGACAAATCATATCGAATTCATACCAGTGAGGTCGTGTGAATTAGTGTGAATTAAGCCCTATTCGCACGGGATTAGTATTATCTGGTGAACTGTAGTAATTTGTAATAATTGCGGAGTTTGTCTGTAATTTGTAAAGTAATAATTCCCCGCAAATTACCTACTATATTTCGCCGAACACTGAGGTCCTGTGATAATATTAGTCCTGTGCGAATCGACATCTCTGTGATTTGGCCGGATCGTATATCATTTTTCAAGGTTTTTAAGTCAGTATATTCGTGTAAAATCACAGGCTTCGCTGTATCCCGTGTCAAATGCGCCACACTAAATTCAGATGTGGGTAGGTAATTTCAAATTAACATGTGGTCCCCAGGTAATACTAATCCCTGTGCGAATAGGGCTTTAGCCACTTTTTAATCACTCGTACAAATTTGTACGAATTGGTTGTGAGATAGCGTTGGATCTTGTGCATCTCGTTCTTGCACAACTAGGCTATTACTTCCATTTCATATTTTATTTACCTCATTTAAGACTGTTCCTGTGAGGATACTTGACAAAACTGATATTTTCGCATAAATGTGTGTGTTATTGTTTGTTAAAGCATGAACGAAAACTCGATACTGGCATGCTTCTTTCTGTGCGTCGTGTGTGTGTGCGCGTGTGTGTGTCAGGAGGACATTCACTGACAGCACATTCTCTTTTGTCTTGTCGCGCATGAGTGGTTTAAAGCATTTGTGTGAATAAGACCATGATCATAACCCTAGCTAAAGGATGACAGAAAGAACGCATGCTGCGTCACGTTTTTTTAAAGGGGGGGTTGACTGCTTTTTTTCTTTGCATGATTGTGTTTATGGAGTGCAATATAACATATATTCGTGGTTTTTCTTTTTTAAAAGTCTTATTTTTCATAAATTTCACCTTTATTGTAAGCCGCGCTCTCCTCTGTCCTGAAAACACTCCCTCAGAATGACGTAGTGGGCTCAGATTGGTTCGTTTGAGCCGGTGTGTTGTGATTGGCTAAACTGTCGCTCACGTTGTCCGGAAGGTTAACGCCCATTACTTTTACGGGCGAAACGGGCATGCCAAAGGTGGATACCAGACAGTGGATACACGTAAATAATGATGTGGAGACTGCAGTATCAGTGACGCAGAATCAGACCGAGAAAGCCGCGATGAATCGAGTCAAGCAGAACGTCACCACACACGGCTCTTAATAAACGTTTCTGAATGATAATTTGCTAAAAAAAAATGTAACCATATACTCGTTTGTTTTACACAATAGCATCTGACTGGCAATGATAGCAACTGACTGGCTACTAATGTGATACTCAAACAGCGTTGGCAAGTTTACATTCTTGATTAAATTGAAACGAAAATAAAGTATATATACATGAAAAATACATTTACAACATTAGAACTTCTACAAAATACGCGTTTGCCGTAGACACAATAGCATAACTAGTAGCCCGCTGGCTTTATGCATTTGAAAACAAAAAAAACAAAAAAACAAAACACAAGGCTACGTCTGGAATTATACATGGAAATACATTTAAAATGATTAAGTCTTAGCCTACTTACAGGTTGTGGCCCAACAACTGCTGCCTCATGTTTCAGATTTGAGGCACAAGTTTAAAGTTTATGTCAAGTTTAGGCTTATAACCAGGGTTAGGTGCTTCTACATCAGTGTTATTCACCTCATTTCCCTCTGATTTTAGGGATAGGTTTTACATTTATGGAAAGGAATTTTGTTCCAAGATCCAGAAACATTTTTGTTTGTTACTATAGTGATTAGTAGAGATCCAAATATACTGCAGAAAATTTATCCTTAGTTTGGCCACTCATCTGGCATTTCTTTCTCCATTTCTTTCTCCAGTTTTTGAGACTTGTCCTTTCTGTTCAAGAATGCCTAGCCTTTGTAATGAATCAAATACTGAGTTACATTTTTAATCATATTGGAAGATGGATCAAAAATGGAGTATTGCTAATGATATACAGCTGGTGTGTGTGCCAACAGCACAGAAGTCTTTCATTCATTGACACACACACACACACACATACACACATTCCTTCACATGCTCTTAACTCTCACCTCTGCTCCAGTGCATTCTTTTACCCATTTTTTTACCCAAAAAACATGTGTGCCAAATACACTCTTAAAGCATCATTTGACAGGATGTCTCTCAGTGTGGATCTTCAAAGTGTTTCCTCTCACACCGTAGTTCTAAATGTAGATCTAAACTGTTCAGTGTTCAAGACATTTAAGTGCTAATCCTAAATTATTTTATGTTACAATGTGAGACTCATCCAGAACTCCACACCACCAAATCTTCTGTTCACACAATTCTTTCCCTCATGACTCATTCACACACACATAGCACTTCTACACACATGGGAGTAGGGTATATTTACACTACAATGATGTACTGAAAACGGAGGTTTAATCCACATAGAGATGGTAACATTGTCAAAACGATCCCTGTTGACGCAGATCCACAAAAATGACTAAAACGCTGTTTTCTGGCCAGTAGTTGGTGATGTCACTTTCTAAACATGCACTGCACACCTATAGAGTGAATGCATAATACACATGCACATGACGGTATAGTTTACACAGAGGCAATAACTGTACTGTTTTTGAAACCTGTTTTCAAAAGTTTACCATTTAGGTGTAAATTAATAGCCAAAAAGCATTAAAAAGTTTTCAACTTTAAGTTGAAAACGGTGTTGTGTAAATGGCCCCTAAAAGCCACTAAGCTGTTTAGCTCCTACTATCCACAAGACGTATTATGTTCCCTTTTGCTGGCTTGGGGTTTTTAACCAGCTGTTAACCACAGGGAAATATATGTGTTTGGCAGCCTAGTAGAGGTCAGGCTTATGAACATTCAGCGGTGAGTTTTAGTTATTTTTTTAAAACAAGCATTGGTCAAAACTTGTCAAAATTCTTCACATAATCAGAGAATGTGCACCAGACTGGGAAATATTTAATTGTTCTCACACAAAATGCACTCAACGACCACATCTTCTAAACTCTTTTGCCCCCATTCATGCCCCCATCCTACACCTGGCGCAATGCAGCGCCAACCGCAACGCTTTTGCTAGTTTCAGCCTGACGCCGTTATCATTTTCATGTCCTGTGCCACCTTGTTTAAATAGCAAATGCATTTGTGTCTATTTATGTGCCCATGGGTGTGCAGGCGCATTGTTGGTGCGATGCTATTTTTTGGCAACTGAAATAGACTGTGCCATTGACCAACTAAAACCTGGTCTTAAGTCAATGGTGTAATATATATATATATATATATTTTAATTTAAAGAGCGCGTTAGTAATGTGCACCTATAGGCCGCTTCACAACGTGCGTACACTCTGCTTATTATACACAGGGACATGCAGCAGCACAAAAACTAGCCAAATATTTAAAATAAAAGGATTACATTGTAAAAGTTTCCCCCGTAGATGTTTTGCTTTAACCTTGCGCATGAGCAGATCCGTTTCCGCTCTGGAGATGCGTTCTAGTCTTTCTGCTTGCAAATAGCAATCCGCCAAGGTGCGAGTGCAACTGGCTTTTAAAGGGAATGGGAGATGAGACTCTTTAGCATATTTCACATTACACTCAAAACACTCATTACTCATTAAGAGTATAGGGACAACCCTTGTTGCACAGTTCAAGCTGACCGTTTTTTCTTTAAACTAGCAAAAGTGGATTCAGACAATGCACTTGCTTACATTGCGCTTAGATCTTTAAATTTGGGCTCTACAATTGCGTCCGAAAACTTAGGCACTTGGTCCCTTGCTGCCTTCTCAGGCAGTGACTTTGTAGGCAGAGTTTGTGCATGAAGTTACCTCACAAATCTGATTTTGGACAGACCTCTGCAGCAGTGTAACAGTTTAATGATCCACACCAAAACTTTGGTTAAAACTAAACAAACATTTAATTCCTACAAAAGTAAAAAGAAGTGGACACCTTTGGTCAAAAACTTACATTTACACACACACTGAGCACATTTTTAAGCTTTTGGACGCAGCCCAGATTTGCAGAAAATTTTTCAAATGCTAACACACTGCTTTTAAAACTGCTTTTAAAACAGAATATCCTGAGGTGTCACGTTCAGATTTGGACGTAAGGAACACAACTTAAGTTAAACTCAAACAGGTAGGTGTCACGGTGTGGTGCAGGCTGAAGAATAAAATTTAGAGATTCAAACGAAGATCAGATTTAATTCCAAATATACAACATTTGCTGTTGTAACATTTACAACAATCGACAAGGACAGACTGAATGAGGAGGAACTAAATACACAGAGGAAACAAACATAATGGGGTGAAAACAGGTGCAACTGATGAATGGGACAATGAACAGGTGGCAGATTGAGGGATTGAGTTCAGGAGTGGAGATGAGAGGATCATGGGAAGTGTAGTGCAGGAGACAGAACGGTGCAGACATGACTGTGACAGTAGGTTCATTTGCAGATAAGGCAGCATAAACCGGTACATGATGATACTTGAGATCAATAGCAGACAAGATATTATATTAACTTTGAGTCTGTCTAACAAAAATGTTGAGGCACAGATGGATGATAGGAAATGTAGTCTGTGACATGAAAATATTCAAAAGGTAAAGACACACAGTAATAAGAATCAGTAAAAAAAACAAACAAAAAAAACAACAACATGCAATTTTCATGACCAACATTAATGAACACTGAAAATGTAAACAATTTCTTGTTGCTTTCATAGATATTTTTACTTCATATGACAATATATTTAATATATGTACATTTTATACACAAACATTACATGAACATTTGTAATCTACTTTGCAAAAATGGTTGTTTGGTCATCTAAGGACAGATCGTCTTACTGAAAGTAAAAGGAAAAAAAATTCCAAGAGGAAATATATTGAAGTAATATATATTGCCAACGCACATGGCACCCAGATGCAGATATATATGGGCCAGAAGGCGCCTCCTAGTGGTCTAACCCTAACCCTACCCCAGACCTAAACCTACCATAACCGAACAAAGCTCTGTGCGTGATATATTGACGCTAAAGGGTGCCATGTGCATTGGTTGTATATGCATTGTCAAAAGCGTCACTATATGATGCCCAAGGATGAGAATGTGTTGGGTATTTATGGTATGTTACTCTTAGAACTAACATGTTAGTTGTAAGAGTAACAATTATCATTATTAAATTATAATTATTATATAATTGTTATAAAATAATAATTATTATTATTAAATTATTAAATTTAGCAATTATTATTTACCATTAGCTGTGACTGTCTTCCAAAGCTATAGTACTTGGATTGACATGTGTGTGGTGTTCTTGAATGTGTGTCTAAATCTCTCTACCCTGTGGGGGGCTAATTCAGGAAGGAGCCCCAGGTTGTAAAATAGTGCTCAGGGTGGGATGGGGTGGTTTGTGCTCTTTCTACCCCATGGCATGTTGCCATCCCCATCTGACTGAGCAAAGATGACTGGCCGCCCCCTGGGTTTCTATGTGTTTGTCTGGGATGTCTGAGACGGATTTATGTGACGCTTTCAGAACCATTTTAATTCATTGGTCACCATCTGTACCAGCCAACACGCTCTCTGATAAATATCATTATTTTCTTCATTTTCATCCAACAGAAGTATAATTCCTTTGACCGGCATATGTGCCACCATTCTAAATGAGTTTAGTGTAATTGGCAAAAAAGAGGGCAATACATTTACAAGGCATCAACATAACATGTGTTTAAAACTGGGTAAAAAAGACATTATGTACTACTATGCCCCTTTAAGCAGGACCCTGCAGGTGTCATCAAGGGCTGCGTTTAAGTCCACTGTTTTTATGCCCTTCCCTTCCTAATTCCCTCCATCTCGTTCCATCGGATGTATGTCATGCAATGGGTTTAAATGGAACACCCTAAGCCCTTGATCACTTGTGGTTAAAGTGTGTTATTTTACTTTTCTCTATTACTTTATATGTCTGTGCAGCGCAGTCTTATCCTAATTCGTCATATAACTGACGTTTTGGGAAGTCTTTTGACCATTCGTCAATATACGACTTTTCAGGGCCCCCTTAAACGTTCGGTAGATGATGTTATGGGATCCTAACTCTACCCCAGACCTAAACCTAACCCTAAACCCAACTCGTCACCTAACTGACGTTAAAGGTAAAGCGTCAGTTGTATGACGACCTTGGGATCGTCATCTACCGACGCTTAAAGGGGCCCTGAAAAGTCGCATATTGACGAATGGTCAAAAGACGTCCCAAAACGTCAGTTATATGACGAATTGGGATGAGACTGTGTTATCTGTGCATGTTTTTGGAGGAGATAAATATATCAATTTCCATTTTGTTTGATTATCTTTTAACTCTTACTCACACTTATAGTGCAAAGAAAAGAAAAGAAGAGCACAAAATATGAATTCTTATACTTTACCTGTATGACTTTATGAAAATTTGTAAGACTAATTCACAATTTTATATAGTTGCAAATTACAAGCAATTTCCAACAGTTTTATATTGATTGTGAGTAAGATGTGTCATACAGTATTAAGTCACATTGTAACCTATAAAGTCATATTGCCTTTATATCTTTTCATGCAAATATCTTTTCATATCATATCTTTTTTTAACAGCCTTCCATTGATTTGAGAGTAATGATAGAGGAGAAGATTATTAATGAATAACTCTTTGTAAATTAGCTTAATTATAGTTCTACCAGAACGACTCTGGAAAATAATACTGTAACGTGTAAGTACGTATCCTTTATACCACAAGTATTAGAACACGATTGGATAGATAAGAAGGTAACAATGAGTCACATAACAATTGAGTTTTCTTGGCAGAACTTATGCTAGAGCTTCATTTCTTTGTAGAACCTAAAATGTAATACCAACATTTAACTTGCAAATCATCTGTTATTATTATGGAGGAATAGAAAGCTCTCAGGTTTAATAAAAAATATGTTCATTTGTGTTTAAAAGATGAACAAAAGTCTTAAGGGTTTGGAATGACATGAAGGTGAGTAATTACTGACAGAATTTTCATTTTTGGATGAACTATCCCTATAAGTGTGAGAATTGCATTTTAATAGTGGTTTAATTGAAGTCTTCAGAGGTGATTCAGATCAAATAAAAACATTGCTCAACTCTTGTTTGCATGCCATTTTGTACTGTTTTGTAAGAAATCACAACTCTTTTTGCATGTCTGCAAACTGTAGTACTAACCCAAAACAATTAATATGTGCTTCAAAGCCTAAAGCCTATTGTGTTAGTGCTATTTTTTAATACCACCAACATTTGTGTCATCATCTTCAGAATTTTTTTTTTTTTTACCATGGTAATCGACCCTGAACATGTTATATACCAATTTCATCTTGGTTGACAAGGACTGCATATACTATCCAAGGATACCAGGTTTGTCTAAGCTTATAACACTATAAGCTTTTTTACATACAGATAAAAAAGTATTAAGAAATGTGTCCCGGTGATTGTAAAAACGGTAAAAAAATACAAACCCTGCTCACAAACCCACTTCTATTTACTGCTGATTTTCTAAAAGAAAAAAAAGACAAAGAAAGCTCACATAAATGCACACTGTTTATTCCTGTGTTATTTGCCTCTGGTAGGTGATACTATTGGGAAAATATTCTTTTGCGTATTCTCACTTCTCCCTCTCTGGGTGACATGCATGTCATTGCACAGTCACGACATCTCAGGCTGCTGTTGAAGACAAGCACCCCCCTCCTTCTGCACTTTCCCTCCATCCATCTCTATGAGTCCCACTCAAACACAAATGCATAAACAAACCTAATTAGTGAATGACAGCATGCTGGCCATTGGAAGAGCCTCATTAAGGCTTACAAACTGTTTCACGTCAACTACTCTGGCAATGATTTATCATGTCTGGCCACTAAGTCGACAGTGTGTATTTGTCTGTGTTGCATTGCTGAATCCTGAATGCAAGGCATTCTGTGGCTGTATCTCAGTTCCTTGGAAGCATCTTCTCTCAGTTCCCTGAGTGGTCATACTAATTTGAACAAGTCACATTACAACTCATTTGACTACCAGTGCTTTGGCAGTGAACTAAAACAAAGCTTCCATCACTTGGCAGTCTCTGCTGTTGGTGACTGCTCAAGTGGTCCTAAAAACGTATTACACCCAATGAGAGGTTGTATTGGTCTTCATTACTAACCTTACAACTTTGATGCAGTGAAAAATTTATCTGCTGCATTTCTTCACCATGATGTCACAACAGACACGTTTAGGCAAAGTTATCAGACACAGTTTTGAAGGCCCAAGGTAAAATAGAAGTAATATAACAAAAAGATTTAATGATTGTTTGCTTATTTACTTGAAGCGCATTACCAATATCTTTGTCAAATCAATGTCTGTAATCACATCAAACATAACACACAGCAACTATAAATTGATATGCATATGGATTACAATTTCAATCTCAGTTTAATTTTGTTGTATGGTGGATCTGTTTAAAAAACGTGAAATTTATTACAAGGAAACAGATACTCAAACTGATCAACAGATGAGTCAAGAAGGACACTTAATTTGAGAGTAACAATTTGTCTTACATGATATTTTCCAAGGAGTTAAACATAGGAGAATCGCAAACAAGGGAGATACAAAGAGGTAAACTCAGGAATATGAATAGATGAGAGTTGGAACTTTGGTAACACTTTACAATAAGGTTCATTTATTAAACATTAGTTCATGCATTAACTAACATGAACTAACCATTTGTTACTGTATTTGTTATTCTTTGTTAATGTTAGTTAATACAAATCTAGCTGTCCATTGTTTGTTCATGTTAGTTCAAAGTGCATTAACTAATGTTAACAAGATTTTAATAAAGTATTAGTAAATGTTGAAATTAACATTACCAAAGATTAACAAATGCTGAAGAAGTATTGTTCATTCTTTGTTAATGTTAACTAATGTAGTAACTAATGAACCTTATTGTAAAGTGTTACCGGAACTTTCAATGGCTGTCCTGACCTGGGAAATAGGGCAGCTGGAAACCAAGTTTACACTGGAACTGTGTCTGGTTGATGGAAGGAGCTCTTTGCACTCTCACCTCAGGGAAGGAATTGGCTCCAGCTGTGCTGATGTTTGTGACAGAATGTCGGCAGGAAGTGTCCTCCTGGTGGGGCTTCCAAGAAGCTTGTGCGTGGTAAATGAAGACATTCCTGGAAGCAGTTAATTCCAGGGATTATCCAGGGGTGTCCTAGGATGATGTATGCCAGGTATGTCCTAGCCAGGGATGTCCTAGGGTGATTAATGTCTGCTGTGGAGTCCACCAGAATCAAGAAGGAAAGAGTTTCCTGTGTTCATCCAGTCAGTGTGGTTGATTGCAGTGTTGAATGATATGATTTCATGTGACGAGAAACCCGTATGAATTTGTGAATGAATCGTTCAAGACCCATGGCCCCATTGAATTCAATAGTATCCAGCTGCAAACCCGCAGCACCACCAGTTTCAGAACTCCAGTGCCAGAACCGGAAGTAAGGGGCGGAGCTTACGTTCTAACACCAGCGCCAAGACCGGAAGTGAGGGGCGGAGCTTCTGTCTCAGACCGAGTAACCACCAGCGATACGCCGATGGGCTATTATTTCATCGGCAACCGCATCACAAAACTCATAATCCGTCCGCCATCCATCCGCACCAAAGTTTTTGACCAATTTTCAAAACCACACCCGCCCGCCATCCGCTGTTACAAGGCGCTGCTCATGACAGCCTCGAGACCAGAAAGCTCTCAGAATATCAGCAGTGAACTCGTCCTCCGATCGGCAAGCAGGAGACAAAAATAAATCATTTAAACGCACTTCCGGCAAACCTGACTGTGGCGAGGGGGTGTGATTTTGTGAAGTCTGTAGCAGTAGAGAAAGGACGGAGCCACGCGGTGAGTAAGTAGGTCAAGTGCAGATGATGAACACCTATGTCTGATTGCAGTAATTGGCGTGAAGAAACCGCATTTAACTGGCGGGAATGAGAGAGCGAAGAGAAAAGTTAGACTGGGACTTCGCACGTGGCTACTGCAACCGAGACTGAGAAGCAAGTGTTAGTTTGCGTGTTTTGTTTATATGGTGGCGATGCTGTACCGTGCGCCTCGTTTCTTTTTGTTTTCCTGAATAAACGAACTCCAAGTCACGCCGATCCTGTCTTCTTCCTTCCACACACACTGAACCTCTTCACACTGACCTTATCTGATAAGCTACTGTACAATATTTCCATTGTAGCCTAATAGAAAATGCATTTTGGCACATAATTTGGTTCAACCGCCCACCACCCGCCCGAATTTAATTAAATTTTTTTTTAGTCACGTCATCTGCCCGATTCACTGTTTATCCGCGGCTGTAACCCCCAACCGTGCATCTCTAGTAACCACACCTAATGTTTTTTTAGCACAATTTGCTTAGGCCACTTTTACACAAAGCCGGGTATTTAGCAAAACAAATATTTTCCCTCTATCCGTTTTCAAAAATAACATTGTTCACACACCCGCATAAATACGCCTTTGAGCGTCATCATAACTATGCCAAACCTATTGGCAGCAGTGTAGGGTTAAGGATAAAGCCATGCAAGCCAATCAGAATCCTCAGAATCGACAAGAGAGAACCTAAAACGCCGTTTCTCCCAGTTCACACGAACAACAAATATCCGGCGTTTTCAGAAATCTCCACTTTGCCCGGAGTTTTTAGAAATACCCCCAGGCCCATTTTATCATGACAATCCTGTATACATTTAACTTACAATGTATCAAATGAAGAACTCGCTCTAGGCCCATTTTGTCCTTGCATTCTTGCAAAAATAACTATAATGCAATAATAATAATTCCGCCCCTCCGTCACTTCCGGCTCTGGCGCTGGGGTTCTGAATCTGGGGTTCTGAATCTGGTAGTATTGCGGGTCTCCAGCTGCAAATCTCATTGGATTTCCTGTTGAAATGTTCTCTCATGTTAGAGATGCAGCAGCAGGACTTTTCTATGGATATAGTCATCACCCTGCTCTCGGGATGAGCACTGCAGTTGTCTAACACCATCTGGGAGCAGGCCAGCTCAGTCACGTAATCCTTGGATGTGTCCCTCTCTCTCTTTTGTGAGGTATTTGGTCATCCTGCTGGGAGATACTTCCATAAATGAACAGCTCAATCACCATCATTAAGGCAAGCCGTCTAGTCCTAATTATCCACATCCGTTTTGTAATCTAGTTTTGGATGGGACGTGTTGATGAATTACTGATTAATCTCTTCGGCTGCATATCTCAGTGTAAGATTACACCATGGGACAGGCTGGCATTATGGGTGATGGTGGTTACCAGTGTGGATTGTGTTAGGTGGAGGAGGAACCGAAAACATGTGGAGCAATGAGTGCCTGACGAAGCTGGTCCATCATTTCCTCAATATGATTAGAATTGGATGACAAGGTCCTCAATTAATTCAGGATGGCAATGTTGTCTTCTGTCAGGGAATCGAGCCCGATCTCATGAAAGTTCGTATCTATAGCACGAATGTCATTTCTCGTGCCATTTATACGCCAAAAATAGTTTTTGCGTGTATATGGTACGCGTTTTCGCATGCATTTGATATGCACTTTTTGGCATATAATAAGTACAAACTGCCCACCCTTCCCCCTAAACCTACCCAGGGGGTTTTCAGTGTGTAGCATATGCACGCAAAAAACATTTTTGGCGTATAAATGCCACTAGAAATGACAATTGTGGTATAGATATGCACTTTCATGAGACTGTATTGGGGATCACAGACTCGTGGATATGAGTCAAAACTATTGCAGGAATTTCTTACAGATTTAAGATCAGGTACATAAACAGATTAACAAGGTTGAAACTTAAATTGAGAGTAGCAGTTTGTATTGCATGAGATCTTAAGACAGGGAGAAGAACATGTAGGACAACACAACCAGAGAACAACAAGGGAGATCAATGTTAAAGAATCAGTGAATAAGATCAATGAGGGAAAACAGCAAGTAAGTGTAGAGGACTGCAATGTCTTTATCTGAAGATTGACTCGACTAGATGTTGACTGGGGGTTTAGCATGCAAGGACTGCACTCCCCACCCAGTGCAAGCAATTATCTAAGACATCAAGAATTTCAGTACATTGGTTATTTCAGACCATCGGCTGGTAAAGTGTTAACCCTTCTACGCTCCTCTATGCTCTCGAGGAGGAAAAGGGGACTAACTGTAACAGCCCAGCCAAGCTCTTGTCAACCTGCTACATCCCAAGACAGCGCCAGCATTTTCTTTGGCCAGCACCCCACATTTTTGTTCTTGTTTTTCGATCTTACCTTTACAGTTGCCTGATGATTTCGGGACTTGGAAATTGTGAAGGAATTTATTAGAGAGGATACATGCAATTACAAGCAGAACGGGACCAGTTAAATGGTTTTGCCCATTTTTTTGGAAGAAAATATTAAACTACAGCGCTATGAATAGTTTACTTTTCACTTGCCCTCCACTACATCTTATATTGTACTGGTATATTCTGGTATATGTACCGGTATATTCTGAATTTCTCAGATTTACCCTTAAATGAAGAGTGTGGTAACATTTTTGCATCTACCTAAGCTCTCTGTGTGCATGTAAATGTGTGATTCTCGCATCCATTCACTCTTTCATTAATTCATTCCAACTCCCTATTCACATGTTCTTGAGTGGGAGGAGTAAAGAAGTGATCCATGCAGAATGGGTGAGGGAGAGAGACATAGAAGGAGGGGAATGAGGCGGACCCCTTCTGTCTTTCTGCCTTCACAGAAAAGAAAACAAAAAACCCCAAAACAATTGGTGTGCAAATGGCTTGTTTGGCAAAACTCAAAGTGTATTCAATCTTTTTACTCTGTATGTGTGTGTGTGTGTGTGTGTGTGTGTGTGTGTGTCTGTCTGTCTGTATGTGTGTGTGTGTTAGAAAGAGAGAACTTGGAAATCGGAGCACAGATTTGATCTATTCTGAGATGATTTCTTCTCCATTGCTGTCAAGGACAAACAATTGAGATAAGAGATCTCATTGTGTTTTTCTTCCTATGATATTTGCAAAGACAAGTGGTGGCAAAAATCTATAAACAGGATTTAGGCAATAATGAACAGTGGTAATAACTCTTTCATTAGTAAATTGTTAGAAGTAAATTAATTTGTTATTGGGCCTGTTTGTAACTTGTGTAATTTAAGTCTCCCTTAAAATCATTATAATCTATTTAACATGCTCAGGCTCAATGCAGTGACCCATTTTTTATTTGTTTTGGACAAGAAAAGTCAGAGTGACTTCTTTCAGAAAAGACCATGGCTCATTAATGGGAACCATTTTATTTCAGGTATGCCCTTGTCAGGTTTTTTCAAAAATGGAGGAAGAAAGTTAAAGGAATAATTTACCTAAAAATTAATACTTTAAAAAACAGTCGTACGAGTGCGTTCTTTACATTCCACCGCTTGCATTTTGGCTGCTTACCAACACAAGGAAAATATGACAGAAAAAAATGTAACATGTACACACTGAAAGAGCATGAGAGCGTCTTCTTGTGCTGAACACTGTGATGACTTTAACAAGACTTACAGAGTGGATCACAGTTCATATCCGGACCGGAGCGTGCATGAACATGCGTGTGCTATGCTAAAGATTTACTGTACGTGCAATACATATTCAATTACATTCACATTATTCAAATACAATTAAAAAGACTCCTCATTCAGCAAAGACATTTGATCAATGCCTCAACGACTGCACATTTAAAGGCTATATCCAGATAAATGCTAATAATCATGCCCAATATTTAAGCATGCTTTACACTGTATCTTTGTTGCTGTGTCTGTGTTGCTTGGCAACCACTTTGTTGAAAATTGTTTTGGAAGAACTACATTGCTTGGCAAAAGAATACATTTGTTATGAATATCATTATATATTTTGTTGCTCTGCATCTTGCCTTACAACACCCCTCAGCTGTTCTTATTTCAATGTAAACCACATTGCTTTAGTAAATGGTGACTGAAACCTTTCTTTGCATATCTAGATTCCGTTTATAAGCTTGGGTTTTTTATTTTGTATCTATTGTAATTTAGTAGGTGGAATTGGCTATAATTGTTTTCAGCATGTCAAAAACTTTCATATGAACTTCAAAAAGCCCATAAAGTTCAGTGTCTAGTCATCTGAAGGGGTCTGTCTTGCCACAGGCTCAAGTTGTTCAGACACTGTTTTGTAAGCCAGCTGTGGCCCATGTGAACTGTCATGTTTGCTATATATTGGACTGAGATTATTTGTGTGTCTGGGTTTATTAATAGCAAATGCCAAAGTTGTGGGACATGTCTGGTTTAAAGATTGATTACTGCTTAAAGGAGCATATTGAACAAGTTTATGAAAGTATAGATGAAAAGTAAATGTGATACAATTTATGATACATATAGTTATAATTCTCAATGTGTTGTTAAAAACTTATGGCAGTAAACTAAAAAAGATTATGATAGTTTTTGTCTTAATTTTCCCTAATAGATCAATCAATCAATCAATGATGTCTTGGTTACGTATGTAACCCTAGTTCCCTGAAGAGAGAACGAGCCGCTGCGTCGAAACGATGTGGGAATGCCTCATCCTGTTCTAAGTTTTACAATCCATGTATGCCCTCGATGTTTATGAGTCATCTTATCGAGGCTCCTGCTCTGACTCAACCATAGTATGTAGGCTACAGACCGTGAACTCAAAACTGTCCCTTTTGTATTTTTTCACAACTGTCCCTAGCAAATTTTTGTACCGCCAAAACTTTATTTGATCAATGAATCAAATTGTCTCTCTCTGTAGTGATGAACCGCTGTGCTTGTGACAGTGCGCATGTTAAACTGAACGAGCAGGGAGAGAGAGAGAGAGAGAGAGAGAGAGTGCCCCGGTTGTGCATGCGCACTCTCTCTCAAGCTTCACCGTCTCAAAACTAAGCGCTGTCTTGCTCTCTCTCTCTCTCCCTCGCACAAGTTAATTAAAATAATCAACACGATGGTAAGGTCAGAAGACTAAAGTTTCATGTGGAGCATTCGGAGATTTGTTTTTCCTGAATTACCGCTGGCAGTGAATTGTGCTAAAATAGGCCCACGTTGCCTTTATCTTCTCTGAAAAGCGTTCCGCACATTCAGCTGACATAAACCACACTTAAAAAAAAAAAAAAAAAAACGATCCAGTAATGAAATGTTTTCTTTGATGAGAAATGTTTTCTTTGTTGTCCCAACCGCCAGGATAATCACACAACGCGCACACGTCCGCATGATTCAATTCGCAAATTTATGACTCATTTGAACCGTTTCGTTTTAATGAATGGTTTAAACAACTGAACTGATCTTCCAACACTGAACTCACAGGACTTATAATCGGTGAATTACTAATTATTTAGTTATGTGAGTAACACTTTTCAATAAGGTTCCATTTATTTCATAAATAACATAAAAAGTACAGTTTGCTTAGTCAAGTGTAAGGTTTAAAACAAATAAAACCACTTGTTCCCCCCCCCCCCAAAAAAAAGCATATGACTACTTTTTCCCACACAGTGCAATCAGGAATCGATAAGAGAATCGTTAAAGAATCGGATCGATAAGCAGAATCGTTAGTGGCATTGATATTGATAAAATCTCATCAATTCCCATCCTAGAGAGTCAGTTTCTATAACTACAACATTTAGCTCCTCAGAACTGGACAATTGCAGTATCGTTGTCTCATTTGGGGTGGATGTAAACGCAAAGCGTGTTTCCGAACACCAGGGACATGGATTCACATAGGGCACTTGATGAAGACACAGTTTGTTTCAGGTGTACTTTATAGTTTTTCTGGTCGATGAAGTCACATGACGTTCCATCACACTATTGGACTGGTTTCATACATACTTCATGATGCGATCACACAGAGGCATTCCCACAGCGTTATGACGCAGCTCGAGTTCCCTTGAAGTTATTCACATGTCATTCTCACATACTTATAGTGTTTATAGCCAAGCAAATCTCATTTATGTTGATGAACACAATGATAGATTTTATGTCATATTCATAATCCTAATCAAAGTGTGGTATTGAGACTTCATACAGATTAATGTCTCAAATATTGGCCTGTTCTTATACGGCTTCAGAAGACATGGAATATACAGAATAGCTTCTATGGACTCCTTTATAACACTGTTATGGTGCTTTTGCACTCTTATTTTTTTTAAGGTGAGTAAATCATTTAAAAAATTTGATTTTTTTGGCCAAACTATTCCTTTAATACTGTGAGGCACGCATACACACACATTCCAGACCCACTGCTGTTCTGTAGAGATAAATTGCACACAAACTCACAGCACAACTCTTTGTTCTGCCTGACAGATCATTCAGTTCATTTTCAATGCTGCACCAGACCTAAACGAAAAACTGCCAGCAGCTAATTAAAAATCAAGCTTTTGCCAACTTCTCAAAGTGCTTCAAATGATTTTCCGTCGCATACAAATAACAGTGACCTGAGTACTTTGCAAAGGTTTCCATGTTGTATGTATCCAGACTACTACTAACAACAACAACAACAACAACAAAGAACCGGAAATTACTATATTTCTTTGACTAGCAAGATCCGATGAATAGAAGACCCACTGAATACCCCCCAACTGTCGGTCATATAACAAAAGCTAACAAAGGAATGAGTTACGCTGCAGTTTTTCTGCATTATTGTTTTAACATAAATAGTTTGGCTTAAAGTGCTTAAGGGGGGTGTTTGGTCTGTCCTTATTGTTGCCTGCAGAGAAACAGATAGGACCCAGTAGTTGATTAATGGCCCGGGTGTAAACAAAGCCCTTGAAACAAAAGCTTGAGTGTAAAGAATTAAGATAAGGGGAAACTGCAGTCAAGTTTACCTTCATCCCTCTTCTGTTAATGACCTCAACTGTCGTTTGCCATCTTCTAGAGCACAAGCACAGAATGAGAGAGTAGAAACAAGTGTGAGAGGTAGAAAATAGGCCCCTGATATTCAATCATTGTTCAATTATCTTCAAAAATAGACAAAAATAAAGGATGGCCCACTTGAAATACGTTCAAGGTGTCATGGTTATGGACTGTTCTAGTCCCTTTAGTTCATGTTTGCCCCCTCCTGTTTGTTTCTATGATTATCATCCACTGTATCTTATTTAGTTCCTAAATCCCTACATATATATACTCCAAGTTCAGTGTTGTCCTTTGCCGGTTATTGTTTGTGTTTAATGTGGTTGTTATTCTCCTGAGTTTGCTAAAGACGGCGTATTTCTAATCATCTCCTTTGTCGAGCGCATCATTATACCAGCCACTGTGTTACACAAGACCATTTGGGCTGTAATTTTGTTAAAACAGTAATTATGGTCTGGCCATTAAAGTCCTAAGCAGACACACATTCTGATTTTGATGAGTTAGACACATTTCTGGATCAACATATTTTGTTGATCCTAGAACAGCATTCCTGTCCGAAAATGTAATGCTAACCATATCCCTAAACCTAACCATACCCATAAGTTACCCCTAAATGACAGGTTAATAACACTGATGTAGAAGCACCTAACCCTGGTTATAAGCCTACACCTTACATAAACTGTAAACTTGTCCCTCAAATCTGATTGGTTGATTGCAATGTTGGGGTCAACAAAGATGTTAATCCACAGTCACTGTTCATCACCTCATTATGGCTATTGTGAATAATTTATTTTAGAAAAGAGGAAGTAAAATTAAGCTGTTTAAATTGTGCCCAAGACATATAAATTAAATTAATTACATGCCTGTAACATATTTTACCGTTTAAATGTCTTGAAAACTTAGGCATTTGCATTAAAAAAAATTGCTGCTTTTTCACCACTGTAGCATTAAATTGAGCCCAAATATGCTCAGTATTATTTAAAATGATTATAACTTTTTGAAATGTTTTCTATTTTCATATAACTTGTTAAAAGCCAGATTTTTAACATTCATTACTTCCAGACTGATCTCATGAAATGGCGTATGTATGACACACCAATTCGTATTTCCATTTTCGGCGTGCTATCCAACACGCATAATCGCTTTTCAGTGTGTATATAAACGCCGTTGACTTAACGTTACATTAGTGTATATATAAATATATGACCTACCCCAACCCCGTCCCTAAACCTACGTGTCACAGGGGTTAATGGCATTTATGAGTCTTCCCCTACCATCCTAGGAAAAAAGATCGTTCCCCAGATGTAGATCTACATTTTGCTTCGTTTTGCTCAGACATTTAACGCGTGTAGCTCAAAATGCGTATAGGTAACACGCCACTTGACTTGAAAGTGGCGGGTTTACACAAACAGTCATGATGTCATGTTGTTACTTCAGTCTACAAATAAACCTTTGTGTTACATAAGAAACTGTGGCGAACAGGACGGCCGAGGGACGTGGGAGAATGTTCGCAAGGCCAGTTGTGCGATTGCTAAGTAGCAACACCTGCGTGCAGACCAGTCTCGCATCTCTCACAGAGGAGCAGAAGCATAAACGGGGAGCGACGACGTGGATGATCGAGCGAGGAACAGGCCTGCTTTTGTTTGTATTTTGTTATATTTTATTTTGGTAGCCAGCAGTCGTCCGTGAGGGGCTGCTGGCAGGTATTTATATTTTATTTTCGGTAGCCAGCAGTTCTGTGAGGGGCTATTGGCTGGTATTCTGTTTGTTTATTTCATTTCAATTTGGACACTTTATTTTGATAGTCACTTTAGACTTTATTAGTTCTACTAATTAAGCAATTAGTTCTACTAATTATAAGTAACTTTTCAACTACGTGTCTACTAACTCTCATTAGAGTATTAGTATATTATAGTAGACTGGTTATGGTTAGGTGTTAGGATTTGGCTTAGGAGGATAAGTTTACTTGTAGTTGCCAAGTTACTTATAGTCAGTTGAATGTCTGTTGGGGGACCAACAAAATAAAGTGTTAGCAGATATTAATCTGACAGTCTACTAATACTATAATGACAGTTAGTTGACATATAATTGAAAAGTTACTTGTCGTTAGTAGAATGTCTAGAGTGGACTATCAAACTAAAGTGTTACCGATTGTTCTCCAGATTCCTGCCTCTTTCTTCCCTGAACCTTGCTACAGAAACCTTTTTTTATTATTAAAAGAATTATGTCGTTATTTTGTATTCAATCCTCATGAAACATTCTGAGAATATATTTGTTCAAGATTTTATCAAGTGGTAGGTATCACGTTTTCTAGCCCTACAATTTATCTTTCAGATCTCAGGAAAACCATTTGCTTATGGCGAGGTTTATATTTGATGAATTATCAGTTTCAGGTGTAGCTCCCTGAGTCTCCTAGCAACACATTAGGAGCCTGTGGTAAACTGTTACCTTTCCATCCCACAACCAGGATTCTTCCTCCTTCAAGTGAGAAAGCTTTTATGTTGGGAAATATGAATTTGAAAGGCCAGTACCCCGCCCACCACCACTCCATTCCCAACACACACCCCCCAGTCTCCACAAATCCCCCAAAGCAATGTCAAGCACACCCCTATCCCCCACCCCGTCGAAGGGCATTGGCCTCACACGTTTTACCCCAGCAGCAACTGTTCTTTGAATGGTAGCCAACAAAAGAAGCAGATCAGAGTGACTGCTCTCTGCCGCTAGTGAACATGAGGAAGCATGTGAAAACTCTGAAGCATGTAAAGATCAGGGAGACAGAGATAGAGGGAGGGTGAGAGGGAGGCACAGCCCCTATTCAACTGTCATAAGCAATGCTCTTGTGTCTAACTGAAACTACAGATCAGAATTTTGGATGAAGATGTGCGGGACCTTGATACTGGGGTTTCATCTTCTTACAATATGGCTCATGGCCCATCCAGATGTTTGATTTCACAGATTCAACACTGATTTTCTGAAAATCTTTAAAATTCTGTCTCTGTCAATCGAAAGAGATGAATTTGAGGCGCTGGGCATCACAAGACCTCAGAACATGTCCTGTGGTATCTGGCAGCAAGACATCAGCTGCAGATTATGTCCTGCAAGTTGTAAGGTGGGCCTCCATGAATCTGATTTGTTGGTCCAACCTACAGATTCTCAATCGGACTGGGATTTGGGGAATTTGGAGGACAGGGCAACATCTTGAACTCTGTCATATTCCTCAAACCATTCCTGAACAAATTTTGCAGTGTGGCAGGGTACATTATCCTGACGAAAGAGGCCATTGCCATCAGGGAACACCATTAAGGCTCGTACACCCGGGACAAATATCAGCGCATATTATTCGTCAGCATTTTTTGTGTTCACACCCAAGCGTTTTTCACTGACGATGAGCCGAGTGAACATGCAAATTCATTCCCTGACATTAGACGGCGCCAATTTGCTCTGCAATACCACTCTATATCAGTTTTCTTTTTATGAAGATGTTTGTAGTCACTGTCACGTTTGTCATATAGTTCTTTATGTTGTAACACCAATGAGAACAGCAGCTCTACATTCATCTTGCCTTACATCTTCCTCGTCTTATTTCTTCCTGGCTGTGTAGACGGCGACGCTACTTGGCGTAGATCTTCTTCCCCATTGCATATGTGTGCTTGGCAAGGCCGTTTTGTGTTTGAGCGCCCCCAAGTTGTGTTTTACTGTAACTTCAGAAGCTCCAATCACATGAGCAAAAGCGCCAATCTCATCGTTTGGATAGTTTTTAAAGCAGCGCGTCAAACAAAAAAAACTAACCCGAGGCATTTTTTTTTAAATTACTCTTTTACGTGTGGTGTTTTTACGCATCGGTGTGCACACTCACATTGGCGCCCATTGTTTAGTCACAAGGCGTTAAACAATGGCGAATAACGTGCGGGAAATTCGTCCCGATGTGAACAGGCTTTTACAATGAAGGGTTGTACATGGTTGGTAGCAATTTTTAGGCAGGTGGAATATGTGTCAAAGTAACATCCACATGAATTGCCCAGAACATTACAGTAATGGTGCTGGTCTGCCTTGTTCCCATAGTACATGCTGTCATCTATTCCCCTGGTAAACAACGCACATGCACCTGGCAATCCATCTGATCTAAAATAAAATATTATTCATCAGACCAGGCAATCTTGTTCCTTTGTGCATGATCCAGTTATGACCTTCACTTGCCCATTGTGGGTGCTTTTGGTGGTGGAAAGGGGTCAGCATGGACACTCTAGTCTAGAAGATGGTCTGCAGTGACGCATAATAACACACTTTGAATGTATCATGTATACTAATGAGATCATGTAATCATTCAGTTGTATAGCCAGTTTTAGTCAGAATAAGCTGCAATGTGAGCCAGACTTTACGACAGAATCAATGTTTGGCTACATTGTTCCCCGTTTGCCGTGGTAAGTTTTAGCACCCAGCTGATATAGATAGGTGACTGGTGGGAACATGCTGTGGTTTTTCATCATGCTCTCTACTTGTTATTAGCAGCTACATCTCTGCCAGACTGGAGAGATGAAGAGGCCACTTACTACTGTAATACACTTCTATAGCTCATTTTATCTGTTGCATCAGCATCTGTAGCTTCCTGTCAATTTTATGGCAAGGTTGCTGGACAGTTGACCAATCTAGGTAACCAGATAATGTTCAGATTTCTAGAATGTGCCCATTTTCCTTTAACTCTCAGAAGATTTTTGTGCTGGCTTGTAAATCAATTCTGATGATTACTCTTCTTCCTCTCATATTTTTTGCAGTAGTTCCAAAAAGGTGGGAGGATGATCTCTTCGTTCTCTACGATGCAGAAGAACAGTTTACATGTCAGTCACTAAAGACCCCCACAACAACTGCTCTGGCTTAGCTAAATTAACTATTTATGGATTGTCACTTTTTCTCTCTAATCATTTCTATGCATAATAGAAAGTCAGGCATCTTTCTGGATAATCTCCAAAATCGGGCTCATGAGACTTCGAGTTCTATATGTCCAATGTGTAACCATTAAACTTGTTGTGCCACCTGTTTTTGAGTAATCACATTTTGTGCATATGTGTTTTTAATGTCTTTTCGTTTCAGTTCAAATGTGACAGAATTATAGTTATGCATGTTAATTCTACTCCGCTCCTTTTGAAAAAAAAACAGGCTCATCTTATCCCACTCACTCCTATAATTATTATAATTGGACAAAACTGCATCTCCCAACATCATCACACACCCACAGAAGCTCTACGCACTTCACTGTGACAAACACACATGCACAACTTGGCCTCACATATTCACATAATGCATGCCATTATTTATGAATGTAGAGAGCAGGGTTATGTATGTGTTTTGTATGTTCTCTGTAATGTGCATTTCTCTGCTAGCCCCATGGAAGACTGTTAAATCATTCAGTCTACATCTGAATCAACAGCTCATGTTTCACTTTGCTTGCAAGTCTTTACTGGCTCAACACGCACAGTGTAGTGTATGTGGAGTGTCAGCAGTGCAGTCAGAGCAATAGGGACAGGTTTGAGGTTTGAGGCTAACCGTTTTTTTTGTAAATTTCCCATTCATTTCCTATGGGTCGGTCATTTCTGACCAAAGACCACAAGTGTGACTATTTTTTTTACGACCACTTAGCATGCTCGGATCATGACCTCAATTTTTTTTGTATTCACATACCAAATGCCAAAAAAGTCACCAAGTATCGTAACCTTCCAATGAAGCTGTGATTTTTAATAATTCAAAACAGAAAATTATTCGGTCAGAAGTGACAACCTGATCTCACGGGAATTCGTTAGCCATTACGAGGTGGCTAATTCGTAACAATTCATACGAATCAGTACGATTTTGCTAAATCGTACATATTTTACAAATTGGCCAATTCGTATGAATTCGTACGAATTCTACCTACCCCTAACCCCGCAACTAAACCTAACCATCACGTGGGTTTAGACAAATCGTACAAATTCGTATTAGAGTGAGGTCGTACGAATTAGTACGTGATAGCACAATATCGAATATGGTCGTGAGATAGGGTCAGAGGGTTAACCACTATATGTAGTATACTGTAGAATTTTCCATTCCATTCCATTCCGTTCCTTTTTTTTGAAGCATGAATGTGGCAGCATCATGCTTCATGGGCTGCTTTCCTTCAGCTTGAACTGGGGCTTTAGTGAAGGTGGAGGGAATCATGAATAGTTACCAGTTGATTTTGGCACTAAATATTCTGGCATCTGCTAGAAAGATAAAAATGAAGATAACTTTCACCTTTTAGCATGACAATCTAAGACACGCATCTAAATCAACAAAAGAATGATCTCAGCAAAAAAAAAAAAAAATCATTGTTTTAGAGTGGCTCAGCCGGAGCCCATACCTGAATCCTATAGAAAAAAATCTTTGTGGGGATCTGAAGAGGGATACCCATTCATAGCGGATGCTCCAACGCTATCTCACGACCAATTGTACGAATTCGTACAAGTGATTAAAAGGTGCCTAATTCATACAAATTCTTACGACCTCACTCGTACGAATTCTTACGATTTGTCTAAACCCACGTGATGGGTAGGTTTAGGAGCGGGGTCAGGGGTAGGTAATTCGTACGAATTCATACGATTTTGGTAACTCATAAAATAAAACTCAGTGGTTCATGTAGGTTGTCTACTGAACCGAAAGGTTGGTGGTTCAATCCCGGTTCCACCTGGCTAAGTGTCGAGGTGTCCGTGTGCAAGACACCTAACACCAGCTGCTCCCGACGAGCTGGATGGCGCCTTGCATGACCGCCGTCGATGTATGAATGAGTGTGTTATTGGGTGAATGTGAGGCAAAATGTAAAGCGCTTTGGTGGCCATTGGGTCTATGAAAGCGCTATATAAATGCAGTCCATTTACCATATATATAACCACATTATAGATGAGATCATAGTAGTTTGTATATAGTCCTGACTTTCAGATATTTTTTGTCTGATCTCGTCTGTAATGTGATTGATTGTTTCCTGTGTTTTTGTTCCTAGATTTCTAGAAATGTTATTATGAGTATATTATGATTAAAATACTGTATATCGAGGGCTTGGAGCCAGAGGGGCGTAAGTGGCTTTTAACAAACTTTACAGGAGAGACAAAACAAAATTTTGACCACATTTCAATCACCTGTATTAATAACCTTAAACCACAAACATTGCAACCACAGGCATACTTACATGAATGAGTATTTAAGTAAAAAATGTATGGCATATATTAACACAATGACAATGTTCTAAAAATTTAAAATAAAAAAAATCAAATATGTCAGATGCGCCTTTTTGTTGCTTTATTCAATACAGTTTATCTCAGATAGGTATTTTTGACACCATTGGATAGAGCTCACTGAGACCTTTATTTTGATATAAAGAACTCATATTCGCCCAAAATGCCACTTACGCCCTCTGGCTTCAAGCCTGCTTGCAAATAGATCCAGCTCTTTTAGTTCTATGTTTGTTTCAACCAGGACTGACAGCCAAACTTCTTTTTTTTCAATCTTTTTTTTATTTTTCGTTTTTTTTTTTTCTGGTCACCTCTTAAATGCATTATGTGCAGTTTTTTCTTTATTGTTGGAACAGATGTTTTATCAGAATGTCTATGTCAGGTGTGTTCAATCCTGCTCCCGGGTGGCTACCTTCCTGAGTTTAAGCTCCAACACACCTGGTTCAGGTGGAATTAATTGGGGTTACAACCAAACTCTGCAGGACAATGACCCTCCAAGAGCCAATTGGAGACCCCCGGTCTTTTGTTTTTACACTGTAATGCTTTTTTAGACATCACAAGCCTGTCAATGCCACAAATCTCTCTCTCTCTCTCTCTCTCTCTCTCTCTCTCTCTCTCTCTCTCTCTCTCTCTCTCTCTCTCTCTCTCTCTCTCTCTCATCATCATCTATCTACTATCATCACTACTCACTACTACTACTACTACTACTATATATATATATATATATATACCCCACCTCTTCTCCATCTGTGGCCTGACCTCCGTGACTCCTCCCGTCTGCCCTGAGCGTATTCAAAGGCAGTGGGATACCTGTAATTGGAAGGGATGGGATGGAGCCGGGGGTGAGGAGGAGTGGAATTATAGATAGATTGGAGTGGGGGAGTACCTTAAGAGGAAGTGAGGGAGAAATGTTCAAATTACTTTTTTAAAAATACCAATGGGAAATGTTTATATGGGTAAAATGTCAATTAAAGAACTAAAATTAAAGACGTTTGTAGCGTTTGTTAGCTTAAAGGGAAATATGTATAATTAATCATATCAGCTGTAAGAATTAAAAGATGTAGCAGAATTGCATGAAATATTGCAACTGACTTGTCCACTAAATATTCAGTGCAATCATATTAGTATAGGTTATTTGAGAAAAAAATAAAAAAATAAAAAATAAAATTCCCGGTCACAGTAAAATAAAAAGTTACTGTATGAAGTACTACTCAAAGCATGTAGTGCCACTAGTGGCATCTTGCAGAGTTACAAAAATAAAGCATATTTTTAAACAACTTTGCTAACACACACTAAACCCATCCACTGTAGGCATTTCTTTTTTACATGCTGCATTACAGCTGTTTAAGGCTGTCTACACTGGACACATAAAAATAAACATTATAAACTGGTACATTTGTCTTACTAAACGGATGGATGATGAAGGTATTAAAGCATTCATAGTGTGTTGCATCGCAATGTCCCATTTGCTTTGACATGTGGGTCAAAATGCAGTGAATTTTGACGTGCACTTCTCTTAGATTTTCCCATGTAACATGCCAGACTTGTTCCCACACCACGGCTGCGTTCAGCACCGACAAAAATTTGCAAACGGTGAAACGGTGGTGCGTTGAACACCTGAACACCCTGTTCTGATGATAGTTGCAACTATGGCAGTGGAGAAGGCCATTCTTTGTGTTCTTTTTGAAGAATTTTCAGGGCCTGGTGAAATTGTAATAAATACGTGTTTAATACTGCACTATACGCTCGATGTTACAGTCACTGCCGTACAGAATAAAAGAGAACATTCCAATCGAGTAAAGGGATTTGTGGAAACTGTGGTTCCTAATTATTGTGATCCAACATTTGCCTCGCATTTCAGGATGAAAAGACAAACATTTCAGGTGAAGGATAATCCAATGAGTTATGATCTATATGGCCGTATTATTTTTATTATGAATCTTAGGCTTAACATTATTGCTGATCACTGTGGATAGGCCCTATGCTATATTTTTACAATAAAACATGTCTTCTAATATCTTCAATTGTTGCATGTACCGAGCTGCAGCGGACACCTTTGTAAATGACTTGGACCCATTGTGCTAGCTGTCTCTTTAATGCCGTGTCGTTTATATACATGTTGCTGCTGATTGGGCTGACTTTTTTGACACACCCTTCGAAATGTATCTCAAACCGTTGCACACCATTTCTAAGGAAAAATGTTGTTCAACCCGTAGCAAACCATTGCGCACCAGTTTGAGCTTGAACGAGCCCCAGCTAAACACCCTATGGCTCCGCCTACTACAGTAGCCACGCCCCAAACTCACACTATAGGTTGAGCTGGAAAGAGATCTGAGACAACCAGGTGTTTTGATCATAGACATTATAAATATATAGATGCGTTATTGGCCACTTTGGAACGTTGCTGCGATACGTGAACGCGTCCGCCATTTTGCGGAGGGCAAGACTGCACTGTAATCAAATGCAAGTAAACGATGAGCTGCGTTTTTATGGATACAAAAAAACTAAAAATAAAACATTTATCAACTGATTTCAGTTGTTTGTACATGGTGTACAAAACGTTCCATCTCTAGTTATTTAAAATCTCGATAGTTAGAATTATAAAAGTTTTTTTTTTTTTTAAATAAGGAATTGTCAAATCTCAGGCTTGTCACGTAGGCTATCTGGCTTTTTATTTTTGGATAAGAATTGTGAACATATCATTTAATTTTCACATTAAATAAAGTTTTCTTATTGTGGAAAATTCAAATAGTAAATATAAGAAAAGTGAGAAGTAATAATAAAAAGTTTATTCAATAAAATAATCAAACAAATTGCCATTGATGTATGCTCCTGTGGCCGATAGGGCGTTTAGGTATTTGTCTATGGTTTTGATGGTTTTATAAGCCAATAAATGGCATACTAATAGTAGTCAATGAACAATAAAACTGGGTTAAGAGAATGTATTTTACCATAAAAAAAAATCTTACTACACCTTTACATTCTGATTATTTTAACAATTTCTTGTACAATATCCATGATTTAATCTTCTGTTTTCTGTTTTAGAAGCACCCATCATTTCCCCCACAACCAACTGCAAACCTGCAACTTATACATTCCGATAAAGGATAAATTCCTGAGGATGACCCTTCCTACATTTTTTTTTTTTTAATTCGAGATACCATTTCATTTGGATATACATTGTTTTCATGACACTAGGTTTATAGATGGATTATAGAGTCTCTTCTGGATGTGTCATCTGAAAAATTAATTGAAAAAGCAAGACAGAGAGAGAGAAAAAGAGTTGTGCGTGTGTGTCTTTATTAGCACCTCTCCTTCTCTCATTTCATTTGTTAATTCAACTGGCAGGAGGGTAACACATCATCAGCCTTTTAATTTACTGGATAGCCAAGGGCGCACACACACAGTCTGTAACACACACACACACCTTATTAACACAGGGTATGGTAAAAAGGAACAATCACGTATAATTAGATGCAACTTTGATGAGATTTCAGGATAATGCTCAAATCATTTAAAACTGCATCAATAAGGTAACACTTCAGTGACACTTTATAATAACAAGTCATTAACAAACATTATATAATGTTTAAGATATCATAGGTCATGCACAATTTAAAATGAACGATTATAAACTAACAGTCCTGAATTTTAGCTATTTGTATGTAAGGCGCTCAATAAATGTAGAGGTAGTATCAATAATAATTGAATACACAATGGATTTGAGCACATTTCAGCCCTCTTCCTGGAAACAGTTTCATTTAAGTGATATATGGAGTGAGTACTGAGTTAAAATGCCTCTGCTGACCTGCCAAATTTCTAAATTTTAGTCTCTGCATTCTCTGAATAAAAAAAAGCCTTAAAAAAACGTACTCTCCTTTGCATAAACTAATGATGTGAAGTTGTTGCGAAAGCAATGTTTTTGATTAAGGATTATGAGGACATGCTATGAAAGCTTTGTTTTTGATTTATAAGCATATCTATAATGTGTTTAATATTTGTATTTTCATACTTTATTAATGATCATTTTATCATTTCTAAATTCTTACATTATTTACAAACCAGTTATTTAGGTATTATCAGTGGTTCATTACATCATTTAGAAAGTTTAAGTAAATGCACATTTATACATATTTTTGGACATATAGTAATAGTTACACGGTGTGTTAATAACTGCTTTATTAACATGTATTTCTACTTTAATTCATGATTAATTCAGTTATAAAACATTTAGTAGTTGCCATTTAACTTTGTTTGTGAGCTCATCAAAGTGGACGTTTTACATTTCGTAAAGCTTTAACAACGGAGATATTTCATCCTACAAATTGACCAAATTTAGGCTACTCACATTTGTGTGGTTTCATCTATAACATTTAAACTAACTTTATTTCACTAATTCCACTCAAACCCAAGAGGGTACTAGAATTTGATGTGAAATCCTCAAGTTCAGCTTAATATGGCACTCTTCAGTGGATTTTTTCTGTAGATGATCGTTGCATGGCATTGTTAGTAATATTGGCCATATCAAAGGCAGACAAGAGCTCTTCCCTCTTCATGATGAAAGAGTAAAACTCCAACTTTATATATATGTCATACTATACTTCATGTCACTCGAGAACTCCATTCATGATGACAGATCAAACTCAGATGTTTGTGTGTGTGTAATTAAAAGCATTATTTTAAAAGTATTTATATAAACCATTTTTTTTTTCAAATCTAACATTTAGGTCTTAAATTCTGCACTTTCAAATGTTAAAATCCTAGAAGGTTTTATAGTACTGGTGAACCTAAAGCACATTGCGTTCCCAAATCACTAAACTAAACTAATCACATACAGTCTTCATGAGACACAGCCTTTACTGTGAACTGAGCTGAGCCGCTAAAACACTGTAAACTCTTCATTATCTTCAAACATACAGTGCAACATATACTGTATTATTTCATTAAATCGCAATCTTTGAATTAAAAAACACATTTTGCTATATTGCAATTTATTTCAATTAATTTGCAGCCAAATTGATTTAATTTACATTTGATTAATTATTAGCATTTCATCAACCCGAGAATCCTATGCAGTTTGCTCACAAGGGGGAACCCCGTTTGGGAAGCCCTGCTTTAGTTTAACAGATGAGGATACACAATTTAAAAAAATGAGATGGCGATGACATTGATTTGCACTGAGTTGTAGTAGTGGTTCTCAAACCTGTCCTAGAGACCCTCTGCACATGTTGGGATGTCTCACTCATCCCGATTCAACTCACTGAAATGCTTCTTTTCCATAAATGAGACATCCAGGATGGTTTGCTTTTTTAATCACATGGGGATATTCTAGAAAATAGGGTTAACTTACTGTCCCATAAACCATGAACTCTTGTGTCACTCATATACACCCACCTAAAGGATTATTGGGAACAAATGATAAATTTTTCATTAATGCAATTATCTAATCAACCAATCACACAGCAGTTGCTTCAATGGATTTAGGGGTGTGGTCCTGGTCAAGACAATCCAAACTGAACTCCAAACTGAATGTCAGAATGGGAAAGAAAGGTGATTTAAGCAATTTTGAGTATTTCACAATCTGCTCAGTTACTGGGATTTTCACGCACAACCATTTCTAGGGTTTACAAAAAATGGTGTGAAAAGAGAAAAACTTCCAGTATGTGGCAGTCCTGTGGGCGAAAATGCCTTGTTGATGCTAGAGGTCAGAGGAGAATGGGCCGACTGATTCAAGCTGATAGAAGAGCAACTTTGACTGAAATAACCACTCGTTACAACCGAGGTATGCAGCAAAGCATTTGTGAAGCCATTTATCTTAGCACATTTTATGCCCCTTAGTGCCAATTGGGCCTAGTTTAAATGCCACGGCCTACCTGAGTGAGTATTGTTTCTGACCATGTCCATCCCTTTATGGCCACCATGTCCCCATCCTCTGATGGCTACTTCCAGCAGGATAATGCACCATGTCACAAAGCTTAAATCATTTCAAAATGGTTTCTTGAACATGACAATGAGTTCACTGTACTAAAATGGCCCCCACAGTCACCAGATCTCAACCCAATAGAGCATCTTTGGGATGTGGTGGAACGGGAGCTTCGTGCCCTGGATGTGCATCCCACAAATCTCCATCAACTGCAAGATGCTATCCTATCAATATGGGCCAACATTACTAAAGAATGCTTTCAGCACCTTGCTGAATCAATGTCACGTAGACTTAAGGCAGTTCTGAAGGTGAAAGGGGGTCAAACACAGTATCAGTATGGTGTTCCTTATAATCCTTTAGATGAGTATCACAACAGTAAAGAAAAGACATATCAGAATATTCATTGCAGGCCTTCTTAAGATTGTTGATAGATAATTTCTGCAACAATAATCCTCATAACTCACCTCAGTTGTAAAAAAACCCCCAACATTCCTTAAAATGAGTAAAAATAAAGTAAAATGCAAATATTTCACTAATATGCAATGATTTGTTAAATGCATATTTAATCTCGCTTTAATAACCAAGGTATTTGCTACTTGGGTATGATGATCCAATTCAACCAAACATGACTTTCCTCTAGCTAAATGTCACTCGTGTTAATTCACGTTACGTCCTCTACTGTATGCGTGAATTTGCATTTCCTTCAGCCTGATGCATATTACATTTTTGATGTGAAAGGACCATACATCTGCAATTCGTTTTGCTTTTTGCATTGTGTTTGTTGCAAAGGGACTTTACATTTCATAAACATAGCCACTGCCAAGTGTGATGAGAAAACGTAATTACTTTTGAATAGTTACTTTTGTTTTTCAAACGCAATTGTAACTACTTTTAAAAGTAACTTTCCACAATACTGTCCATGACATTACCATGTTTTAATTGATTATGCAACAGAATGCAGAACCAGCATAGCAGTAATGTTGATTTTGTATCTATTTATTTATCATTGACGAGATTGACTTTGTATTGTTTCGATGGTTTCTTGCAATCTGGGACACAAGCACATACGCACACACATAGACACACAGCAAAACCCCACACAAAGCTCTAGCTTTTCGTGACTTTTCCCCTCTGCCCTTATGTATTCCAGCATTTCTCTTCAGCCCATCCTCCACTTTGTGAGCCCTCGCTGCCCCTGATTCACAATCCACCTTGTGTTCAGGGCCCCCAAATCCTCAGTCCAGCCTCTGTCTGTTCATGTCTGGCTCTTTCTGACAAGGGAGGGAAAGAAGGAGAGAAGGAGGGTGGAGAGAGGGACTGTTTTCCTTTGTTTCCTGTCACAACACAAGCTTCATCAGGAGACCCGGCTTCTGACCCCTTCAGATTGTGTGAAACTGTAGGGAGTCAGAGGGAAACGCTTCTCATTGCATTACGATGTGTGTGCGCACATTCGCGAGTGCATGCAAGTTCAAACGTGCAAGCAGATTTATATCAAATATGCTTGGTGTTATAAATGTCTAGATGTTTTTGGGGAAGTTACTTGAAAACCGAACTAACAGAAAAAGTATCTATCATACGAACTATGAAGTAGAACATCAGGATAACTCAATTTGATTATGATGTAATAAAACTAAATAGAAAATAAAACCCATTCTCATGCTAATAAGTGAATTAAAATACAGTGCTAAAGCAGTATTTAACGAAATATTTATTTTGCTACAAAAAGAAGCCATAAAATGCCACAGAGGGAGCTCCAGGAACACATTACAATAGCCGTGTAATGCAAGTAACTTGTAACTTTGAAAGCCAGGCTTTTTTTTTTTAAAAACAGCTGAGCTACTGTCACAGTGCCGAAAATATATGTATGTGTGTTAAACTTTCGACATGTGGCGTGTGTGTGCACTTGTAAGGGAACGGACCATCTGTGTCTTCCATCAGGGCCGTTGAGATCCTGCTGAGTCTACTGTCAGGCATTGAGACCCCGGTCACCCGTCACAAAGCCCACTGGGGACGAGCCCAGAGAGAGAGAGAGAGAGAGAGAGAGAGAGAGAGAGAGAGAGAGAGAGAGAGAGAGAGAGAGAGAGAGAGAGAGAGAGAGAGAGAGAGAGAGAGAGAGAGAGAGAGAGAGAGAGAGAGAGAGAGAGAGAGAGAGTGAGAGAGAGAGAGAGAGAGAGAGCAGAGCAGAACCGCTGCATTCCACTGAAGGAAAGAGATGTGGAATCTGAGACAGAAAGGATCAAATCAGACCAAGAAAACATATTGTATGATACTGGTAGAATTATAATTTCATCACTGCAGATAGCTAGAACGTTAGCTAGAAAGTAATAAAAAATGAGGAATACTCAAAATAGAGATATAATAGAGTCAAAATAGCCATTTCATGCTTAAAACATAGAAGTTTGACATCTTTTCAGGTTTGAGCTAATTTTGTTTTGTGTGTCTGACAGATGTTTAGTATTTTTAGATTTTTTGTGTAAAAAGTTTTGGAAAAAAAATATGTTTTACAGTCATTGTTTTATATAAAGTGCTATTTAAATCAAATTGACTCGTCTTTTGCAATGGACTGCTAAAGGAATAGTTCATCTGAAAATGAAAAGCAAATTCATCATTTACTAATCCTCAATTGTTCTACACTCAAAATTGTGGAAAACAAAATAAGATGTTTAGATACTTTGAACCTGCTTTTTTAATTCAATGAAAACCTATTTTGAGTCCTCATGGAAAAATATAGGAATAGTAATGGGCATAAAATGTCAAAAAGTTAGGAAATAGTGATATAAATATTCATTTTAGGGTGAACTAATATTCCAAATCTTTTAAAGTCGTATGATAGTTTTTGGTTTGGAACAGACCGGAAGTTGATGGCGATTTCACTTTTTTTAATTTTAAATAGTGTGTAATGTTGCTGTTGGTGAATGAACAGTATCTGCAAAGTTGTAGCGCTGAAAGTTCAGTGTAAGCAGAGATATCGTCTTTTAAAAATCAGGAAGTTTAATGCCTAACGACTCAATTGGGACTACAGCTAGGTTATGGTACATCACTAACCCACACATTTGCATCAACCACTCCCTCCAGAACATACAAAAAAGTGCTCAACCATATTTCTGCTCGTCGAGTGTTTTGTGTTCACCCAGCTGTCAGGTCTTCTGTGTTCGAGCTTCCCACTGACGCTATACTTCGTCAACAATGGATACAATTTATGTTGGATTATGTTCCTGAAATTGATGATCAGTAATCTAGCTCTCTGTGCTGCGTATTTTAAGGAAGACAGCTTCCAGAATCTCCATGAATTCAACACCGGATTCAACAAGAAACTGTTACTAAAACATGAAGCAGTTCTGACTTTAAAACCAGAGGCAGCAGTTGTTGTGCCACAACCTGTAAGTAGGCTAAGACTTAATCATTTTAAATGTATTTGCATGTATAATTTGAAGACGTAATGTTTTAGTTTTAGTTTTATCAAATGCCAGCGCTGGCTTTAGCCACTTAGTTATGCTATTTCGTGTCTATGACAAATGCGTACAAACATTTTGGACCTGAATTTGTATATGTACTAATTTTATAAAATTTATTTTTCATGTATATATACTTTATGACGTTATTTTTCGATTTGATCAAGAACGTAAACCAATGCTAAGGCTGTTAGGAGCCAGAGTTCGATGCTATTGTGTAAAACAAATGTGTATAAAGTAAAAAAAAATAAAATAGCAAATTACCTTTCAGAAACGTTTTGTAAGAGTCGTGTGTGGTTCTGCTTGTCTCTCTTCAACGTCGTTATCTGGGTTTGATTCTGTCTAATCGACACCATTATTTACATCTGACAGGAACACACCAGGAACACACATGCCACTTCACCCAGAAGGGTAATGGGCGTTAGTATCCGCACCACTCAGTTTAGCCAATCACAACACACCGGCCCAAACTAACCAATCTGAGCCCATTGCCTGTTTTTGAGGGTGTGTTTTCATAGAATCAGGAAGTCAACCACCCGTTCATATGACAGAGGAGAACACGGCTTAAAATAAAGGTGAAATTTATGAAAAATAAGGCTTTTAAAAAAGAAAACACAAATACATGTTATACTACACCCCATAAACACAATCATGCAAAGAAAAAGCAGTAAACCACCCTTTTATCAAGCAGAATCACTGAAGTAGAAAACCATAATTTTAAAACAATCCTAAAACAAACACTGATCACCATAATGGTGACTTAAATGTACGTTTTTGTTTGTTTGTTTGTTGTTGTTGTAAGTTTTCCTCATTTTAAATGGTTAACTTTTAAGGAATTAATTTGATTAATAATTACTCAATTCTAATTTGTTACATTTAATTAATAATATTGCTTGTAATCTGTTGGCACAATTCTTTTATTAGATAAAGCGTATTCGTTTTTACAGTGTACTCAAAACACCACTGGTACCACAACAGTAAGAGTGGTAGCTCTTTATTTTACAGTCCTGCTCCGCATGTTCTATGTACTTACTGTATTATAGTAATTACAATAACTGGGTTTTAACTAGGTAATAACCCTAGAACCTAAACCTAACCTTAATCCATGTAGTTATTCTGTACTTTCTACTAAGTACACGGTGTACAGTAAGATATAGGAACCTTGTGCTTTGGTTGACTCTTTCCTTAGCTCATTGTTTTTCCCTCAAAAGGAAGACACAGACACATGAGATGTGAGAAAAAGAGACAACACACTACCATCTGAAGTTTAGTTAAATATAGATAAAAATACTTCCACCAGTATGACTAGAATATTTCTGATGTGCCAGCTTGTCTTGGCAGGAAGACTGCATGAGCAGTTCATGAACTGACAGAAACCGAGAGAGACAGAGAGAAGGAGATAGGAAAAGGAACAAGCGAGGAAAGGAAAGAAACAACAACAAAATCATATTTCAAGAATTACAGCTCTACTTCAAACACAACTGAACAACTAAAAGGTTTTAGCCTCTACCTATCCAGTTTAGGGTGGTTGCTGGCCCAAGTTTAAAGAAACCACCTTTAAGACACAATGAATATGTGTACATTAATGTGGATACATTTGAAAAAAGGTGTTTTCATTTCAAAATGTTCTCCATCCACACTAGCGTTTTTCAAAAGTTGCTCGTCAACACTGAAACGTTGGACAATGGTTAAATCTAGTGATCGAACCGATATATCGGCCGGCCGATATACCGGGCCGTTTTTTGCGGTTTTCACGTGTATCGGAATTGGCCGATATGACTGCTGAAATATTGCTAAACACTTTGAAAATGGAAACACGTTGCTCTATAACTGTTATGTGCTAGCAACTATATAGCTAGCTAAGCAAGTTTGTGGGTCCAAATGGAAACGCGAATGCCTGCGTCTATAAAACTGTTTGTATTAGGGCTGCAAATAGCTAAGGTGTAGGCTATCCATTCAGTATGTATTAGGGCTCTCAATGACTATTCTAAATTCGAATAGTAAAAAAAAACAGAATTTTGAAGGTGAAAATTAATATTTGAATGTGGAAAAATATGCCGCTGTAGCAGACTAATAACATTACCACAGCACAGCTTGGAGCGTTCAAATTCGGTTCTATAATGTGAAACTTCAATTAATGTATTTGTTTCAATCACTGAATGAAGCCTGATATATTACCTAATACTAGTAGTTATGTCTCTTTGTATTAATTTGTCCAGTTATTGAGGTAATGGGTGTCAATGACAAAATGCGCAACGAGATGTTCAAATATGTTTTTTTAGAGGGAATATGCAAACGCCATTTGAGCAATTTTGACAGCCCTAGTATGCATACGGCAGCTGTTACGAACACAGGTCATAGGATTAAGTAATGCCAACGTTGTTGCGTGCTTTTCGTGGGAGATTTACTCAGCGCCCACCTGGTTGAGGTTTGGACGCGTGTGCTGTGTGTCTCCCTCTTCAATCGCACTGATATTACAGACAGTGATATTATGAGTCTTCCCCTACCATCAAATATCACTCCCCAGATGTAGATCTACATTTTGCGTTCGTTTCGCTCTGAACATTTAACAGGGTGCACATACACGTGGAATCACTCGGACGTTAAATGTTGTTGACATACACGCATACACGTGGATAGCTGAAAATGCGTATACATATAATAGCACGCCGCTTGATTTGAAAGTGCCGTGCATGTTTATGCAAAAGTCATGATGTCATGTTGGCTCATTTTATTTTATGTAGAAAAATTGAAACCATGGCAGTACATAGTTCGTTACTTTTAAAATGAAGTACAGTGTGCACTGTGCACTTTATTATGCTGGGTACTGTGTGCAATAGTGTAATTGTTTCATTTATGTTTAAATATTTATTTTCAGCACTGAACGTTTTTTTGCTCTACCTCGTGTTTTTAATATTTGTTAAATGTATATTTTTTAAGTTAAATAAATGTTACTTTTATTAAATTGAGACCTGTAACATCATGTCATTTTTATGATGTAAATTGAGGGAGCAAAATGTATCATCTCCAAATATCAGCTCAAGAAAATGGCAGCCCGTATCGGTCATCGGCTAAGGCTGATGGGAAAAAAATGTATCTAATATTGGCACTAAAAAAATCCATATCTGGTTGATCCCTAGTTAAATCATCTTATTTCACATTTATAAAACATCATAAAATCCAATTTTTTTACCCCCATGCTATTTTTCTGGCACAATCATTTTATTAGTGTAATATCCCACTACGTTAATTGCCATGCCATGTAGGGTCTAAATTAAAATGTTCATTTTGCAGCAGGACTGCAATTGTGAGTAAATGCTCTGTCATCTTTGCATGGATGTAATATAAGATTGCACATTGTATAAGTAACATTTATCTTTAGCAACACTATACAGAAAGTGAATAGCACATGGCAAGCATATTCTGGTAAAACCATAGCTATCTATGGGTACATTCAATGCATTTTCAATTATTGCCTTCAAAAAGTTTCGTTTTCGCAGGACAAAGGCATTGTCTCAGTGTGGACTGAAGGCCAACGTATAGATAAAAAGATGTGTTTTCAAATGTAACCAGATTAATGTAAATGTTTCAATGATACTACTATAGGGCTCAAGTATCTCAATTAATGTGAGTGTGTGGGAATTTTGTTTTATCATCCATCATTCAATAATCATAAACCTGGTCACTTTGAAAAGTAACAGCAAACCTCTCCCCTACATTTGTTGAGGCATCATGTGTTACAGCTTGTTTGGTAAGTATGTTTTGTTCAGTAAATGTATGCTAATGCATTCATATAGGTAAAGATATAGGTCAAATTTTTGACCAGACACACAATAAGTCAGACATACAAATACAATTGTCTGTACTTGTGCTAAGGTCTGTGTCCCCAGGGCCACTGCAGGATGTCTGTCAGAATGTATGTCGCTGATTGATACAGTGACCCACAGCTCTCGAACACACACGTCACCTCCTGTCTGCATACTGGACTTGCCTGCTGGCTATAGCACATACAAAACAGACCTAACATGTGCCGTCTCAACACACAAATCTGTGTGTTTTTGGCTGTCGAAGGGTAAGAGCTGGGCAAGCAACAAAGGATCGGTGTACAGAATGTACAAGCCCAATCTCATAAAAGTTTGTATTTATAGCACGAATGTCATTTCTCGTGCCATTTATACGCCAAAAACAGTTTTTGCATGTATATGCTACGCGTTTTTCGCGTGCTTATGATACGCACTTTTTGGCATGTAATATGCAACTCCTTCCCCTAAACCTACCCCAGGGTTTTTAGTGCGTAGCATATACACGCAAAAAAAACAACAACAACATTTTTGGCGTATAAATGCCACGAGAAATGACATTCGTGGTATAAATACGCATTTTCATGAGACTGTGTTGGAATGTACAGTATGTGTATTTGCATGTGATGGGCTGTCCACTCTAGCATTAGATACATGTCAGAACTGCCATAGCAATCATTATAAGAATAATACGATAAAGATAATTATATGAAATACTGCTATAAATGAGTTACTAGACATAAATATTAAAAGATTAAGGTTGGTTTAGAGAATCTGAGATAGATCAAGAATGTGATGTGCCATCAATAAAGATATTAATTAAGGGTGATTAGCCTTTTTACTGTCTTCACATGTTTTCCTATACATGCCATTTGTGTCAGAATGCGATTTCAATATTAAAATTGTTCTACCTCATGTTTGTATTTTACTGCAAGATGTACAGCTGACAGCATGTGTGTGTTCACACAAAATTTCCACAAATGACTCAAATGCATTGACTTTAGAGCTAAAGATTGTAAGCTAATTAACCTGTTTCATTGCAGGTATCTGGAGACTACAACTCCAAGAGCAAAAATCTATAAATGCTATGGGCCACGTACAATTATTTACTCCATCAAAATCTCTTTGGTTATGGGTGTGTGGATGTTTTATTTATTTTAAGTATGTGAATTCTTCAATAAATAGCATTCACACTACAGTAGATGTGTTTAACAAAGCTATTGTCTTATATGGGCGGGTCTTAAACTGGACATGCCTTGTTGCCTTCCTACCTTTGTATGCTGGCTGAGGTGCCTGGATTTTTCATCTTTCTGACCAAGCCATAGAGCGATGTTTTTGAAAAAGGCTAATACATCTTGAACAAAATGAACAAATCTTTTTTCGTGTTATTTGGTTCATTCAACGAATGAAATGAACGAGTTGACTCAGGAAAAGATTTGTTCATTTTGATGAACAAGTTCTAACAGGAGAGTTAAGAACGTGCATCACAGAACAGAGCAAGGCGAACATTTGAGCTTATAAAACGTAACGTTTTTTTTTTAATGAGCGATTGTTTTGCTTGATAAGACTCTTATTCATCATCTGGAATCATTTAAAGCCCTTTGAACAGTTTACAGTTTGCACTGAAACTGTCTTTTGGACCTTGAACCATTTGGTTCTCATTGAAGTCCATTATATGGAGAAATATCCTGGAATGTTTTCACCAAAAACCTTAATTTCTTCTGTAACAGTAGGCTATAGCATCTGTATGTTCGTTCGTTCACACACCCGATTCATATTTAAACAGTGTTTTTGGTTTTACAGATCAGTATAGAACAAATCTCAGTGGCCTATATAGTCTTACTAATGTAGGAGTGAGAGTGAATATTTATTCTTAGCTAAAAACACTGTTATTTCAATATGTGCTCATTAATGTATACATTAATGTATATTTACTCTGTTCAAGTATTCTCATGAGTGTATAATATGCCATTGAAAAGACACACGGGTAAGGGGTTCTAATGTTTGGTCACCATGTTGCCCCTCCATTTTTAAAGTACATTAGCCAAAGAGGGACATACCCGTTAATTCAAGCTTTGCCTTTCGCGTTTACGTTTGAGTTAACACTCATGGACAAGGTCAAACTGGAAGCCATGTTAATCTTGGACTACAATGGCGTAGGAGTTGAAACGAAATCAGAATTGAACATGGAACAGAAACTAATATTCACTGGATGGTCATATACCTTTTCACCGCTAGATGGGGGTAAAAATCACACAGTGTAGCTTTAAACAGTCTTTGTGCAGTTTACAGACACTATTTAATGCGATTAGAACAAAGCACTTAAGAATAAATTACTTATATCAGCTGAATCGAGTGCTCCTTTTGAATGAAAATGGGTAACTGAGGTAACTTTTCCAGGATTATTATGACAGTATTATTCCTCACAGCGCAGCAAGACAAGGCGTTTTCATGGCTTGCCTCAACATTAGTGTTTGAATAACGTGCGCTCTCAGTGGGCATGGTCACATTAAACACGTCATACGCTATAATCAGGTGAAAGAAAAAAGACTGACATCTCACTCTTTTTCATACAGATTACATCGACTGAGATGAGTTGCTTTTTACATAGATTACTTTATTTAAAGAAGAAGAGCATTTCAGCTTCAGTAAAGAGAAATCTTTCATTTCTCTGTGAAGGTATTACTGAGTTACAGTTTATTTTTCGGACGTGTCAGAGTTTATTTATTTATTTTACAAAAACTCAAGGTTTTGATGTTAATAAGAGTGTACACAAAAAAGAAGACCCTACTATAGTTTATAATCATGAGTTGATTTTATTTATATGACCATTTTAATGTCGGAGTATTTAAGTCTATGTTGCAGCTATGTAAAAAGAAAATATCAAAACGTGGGGACGCCGTTTTGGTAACCCAGGGGTTAATAACATTTATGAGTTTCCCCTACCATCCTAGGAAAAAAATATTAGCCCCCATGTGTAGATCTACATTTGCTTCATTTCGCTCGGACATTTGACGTGTGTACATTATACGCGTAATCACTCGGACATTTGACGGCGAGTAGTATTAATGTCTACAACACGCAAAAGACTGCAGGTTCGCTTCTGCCGTGGACATACTCGCGGATTGTCTAAAATGCACATAGATGACACCGCCACTTGACTTGAAAGTGAAGTGTTTACGCAAAGTCATGATACCTATGTTGCCTTGAATGTGGTCGGACAAAGTGCTTCAACCCATTCACATTAATCTGCATTCAAGTTCCTGGGACCATAAAAAGATAAGTTGTCAATATCAAGATTGGTTGTCAAAGTTCTTTGTTTGGCAGGTGAGGTGAGAACAGGAAAAGACCAGGTGGATGGCAGCGAACATGATGGAAGCAGATGATGGAGCAGATGAAGGAACAATCCAACAGGTAAGTTCGACAAGGGAGGCTGAACAGTCTTAGGCTACGGTCACACTGCTGAGTCTCAGCGCTCAATTACGATTTATTGCTCAGAACTGATTTTTTTTAAAGGTGCCCTATAATGTGAAATTGAATTTATATTGGCATGGTTAAATAACAAAAGATCAGTACATGGACATAACACACAGTGAGTCTCAAATACCATTGTTTTGTCCTTCTTACTTAAATCTCGTTTTTGAAAAACACCCCTGAAAAACAGGCGAATCTCCACATAATACCGACTGTTACGCAACAGTCGGGAATCAGTGAATATGCAACACCCTGAACATTTCATATGCCAGCCCATATTCAGTGACAGATGGAGCGGGAGCTGCGCAGCCGAAGCATGGCAGTTGATCAGTGTTCGATGTACACATGGACATAAAAAGTATATTTTAGTTCCTTCGTCCGAACCTCTGAAGAAACAATGGATTCATTTTATTTTCTCTGGATATTTTCAAAACATTTTCACCAGACAACTGTTTCCTCAACTTGCCAAGAGCTGGCCTCGGATCCAAGCTAATGTGTTGTTCAAGTTTAGACAGGTAATTAATCTTTCACTTTAAAGTCGTTCAATACTGTTTATGCATCAGTAAGATCAGGCCAGTGATTAAATATCAACTTCACATGGCCTTTCTTTTAGTAGGATGAAAAAAAATCTTATTTAAATTGTGAATTATATACAGAAAGAAAGCGACCAAAGAACAATCACAGCGCGAGTTTATCTGGACACTTGCCAAACTGCGTTATGAATTCAATGATGCACGTTACACTGCACAACGATGATAACTGTATTTACATCATCATGTCTGCTGCATTAGAGAGTAGAAGACTGCATTGCAATGATAAGATCTTCATTCTCGCGATCAACACACTCACTGTCCTTTGCTTGCTCAATGCTCATCACAGCAACACTTTATGTGATGGGAATAGATCTAAATACTTCAAAAACATCTCACGATTCGTTAATCTCGATAGCTGTAATAGTAAAAACCTGTAATAGCTGTAGTAAAATTATTCAGAGAGTTTCACATGTAATACATAGCTATTTCATATGCAAGCATGTCAGCCAATCACAGCAGAGGCCGGTTACACACAGCTGACACGCCCCTTCAATCAGAGTGTTCAAAGCAGAGGCTAAAATCAGGCTAGGAAAAATGCCTTTTATTTCTAAATTATGACTATTTTTGATCTAAAAACATACTAACATTAGTATGTTGCATGGTACATGTTGCATGGGCACTGTACCCACTGCTCGAACTCAAATGATACTAAGCAATTTTTCCATCCCCATTCAGGTAAAAAATATAAGATCAATTATTTTCATTAATTGTAACACTACTCATGTGATTTATATGTTGAAATGTCCATGCGGATTGATATACATAGGTCAGAGTAAACGCCCTCTCAAACTACATATTGCAGAACATAAAGCAGCAATTCGTAATAAAAATATGGACAATGCAATAACCCGGTCGCAAACGGCCATGTAAACACCGCCAAAAACCTGAATATTGCTCATATCCCGGATTTTAAAAACCGGAATATTATAGCTAGGGTTACCCTTTTTCTAACCCGATTTTTTTGGTCATGTAAACGCGCATTGGCATATCCCCATAGTGATTTGTGTTCTGCGCATGTCCTATTCGCAAGGGATCTTGGTCTTTTGAGTAGAGAACTTCTCGGCGCATACAAAAATCCACGTGCAGTATACCGGAAGTAAACATGGCGAGACACAGCACAGCATACTTTTGGAGCGAGCTCAGTAACGTTACCAGCATCACGGCCGAACAAAGACGATTGCTATCTGCCCCCGAACTATTCATTATCCGCATGCTGCTGTTGTTGTTGTCTTTGGATACAGGAAGAAGAATCGGAAATGACGCAAATTGCGTCTAAAGGTTATCCGTACGTCTAGACGCGTCACCGCTCGTTGCCGTTTACATCGGGATATTGCAATTCCATGTATACAGGAGAAACCCTCTCTGCTCACGCATGTAAACGGGTTATTCCTAATGTTTCAGAAACCGAAAAGTGACCTTAACCCAACCATAACCCGAAAATTGGCTGCATGTAAATGTAGTCATTGACTGTTTGACTCTGAAGAAGACACATGTGCGTCGAAACGTTAGTCATTTTGTACCAATACATTTATTTAAAAAGTCTGTGCTTTGGTGGTCCTGCTCCTTGGTCACGGTTAGACCTTGGGTCCTTGTTCTCAGATTGTTGTGTCCTGTTCGAGAGCACTGAGTAGGCTGAAGCGCAAGTGATTCCTTTCGAACATACTAACATTATAAGGGCAACCCAGGAAACATAAAATAATAATAATAAAAAAACACCTTTAATATAATAACTTTAGTTAGATTTGGAGGTGAAGATAGGCTACTGGATGTGGAGGTCCTGTGGCCTCATCTATAAAACTTTGCATAGGATTTGCGTCAGAAGTGGCATACGGATGAAACATAGGACGTGCGTACGCACAGAAATATTCAGATTTATAAAACCATGCACACGCACATCCTACGCATTTTCCCCTTAATAAATCACGATCAATTCATAAATGTAGCGCAGCTATTGCTGGCTTCATGTCACACCCCATAGTTGCCCATAAATAGTCAGTGAAACACCCATAAGTTAATATTCATCAATTGTAAATTCACTGTTAAAAAAAACTTGAAAACTTAAAAAATTAAACTTTACTCAATGTGAAGTAGAAGTTATTGATTTGTGAAGGTGGAAAAGAGGAGAAACATGTTGTTTGGAGGTCACAGTGTGGGCATTACTAATGCCAAAAAGGCACATGAGTGGTAAATGGTTGAGAGACGCTGTAAATGCTTCAGCCTCACAACCTCGAACTGTGGCCGAAATAAAAGAAATGGTCGGACATTAAAGTCGAGGCAAAAAAACGTCTAGTCATTAATTCAATCAGAGAGGTTGGTCAAGGAGTTCGGGCGAAAATCAAGACTGTCTTAACTGAAATAAACTGCACAATGAGGGAATTCTGAATAAATAATATATTTTTCCACACCTTTTGTTGTGAATAGGGTTGGTATCTAGAAATAAGAATTCGATTGAAACCGGGAGTAACTTTTTGTTTTTCCGGAATCGTTCAAAAGTTAAAATTTCAATTCCTAGTTTTGATATTCACAGTCAGTCGAACCGGAAGAAGAAACCGCTGAACAACACCAACGAAGAAGCGTCTTCCGGAAGTGCTGGCATAACTCGTGCGAGTCGAACATGAGTAGCTTACGTTGGCGGTCCAAAGTGTGGCTTCACTTTTTCTAAAAATAACGAAATCTCGGCAAAATGCAACATTTGTGACAAAAGGAGTATTTGTGACAGAAGGAGTATTTCCTTCAGAATTTCCTTCAGAAAGACTGTTGGTTAGCAAGGTTAGCTAAACTTTTTTTGACCATACCTCTTAAAGAATCGGAATAGAGAATCGTTAAGGAACCGGAATCGAAACAAGGAATCGGAATTGGAATCAGAATTGTTCAAATTCAAACGATACACAACCCTAGTTGTGAAGATGATGCGTTCATTCCGATTCCTTCCATTTAATCGCCACATCTTCTAAGAGCGCAAGATCAGCTATTGTGCGTCATTACGCATTGTGATGGGGCATTTTATTTCCATACATTTAATTCTGCATCTGCAAGCTACAGATGTCGGTTATAATTTACTTGGAAATGTGAAATAGTTCAGCGCAAATGTAATTTCTTGCAGCTTTCTGAATGGGTGAGACATACGTCATAGCCTACGTTATTTTATCAAAAATAAAACAAACTAAAGGCAAATGCTTGAATACCATGATTTCGTAGCTGATGAAGACATTTTTACTATGAAAACAACTTTCCCCAAGTGGACAAATAATACATCGATCTATCTATATATCTCCCTAATTATCTAATTGCTATATCTGCTCCGTTAGACAGACACATTGGTGAGAATATCAGTTTTGTACATTATTTCGTTTTGTTTACCATCTTATTTATGAGGATGAATTGTATAACATGCCTATTATTGCAGAACATTTTTCACTTTTTGGAAATATGTGTTAATTTGTATTTCTGTTGCAGATCGATCAAACGGTGTTCGTGTAGGCTGTTAATTGTAAGACTTGCTTTGTGAAGTCTTCGTGTTATTTATGAGAGTCATTTATTTTACACAACGGTCTACACTTTCCCACACTTTCACGTGTTTTTTCCAACTGCCGACAGTGTCACCATTTCTCATTTCACCCGTTTTTGTGCATACGCCTGGGTCAGAGCTTGCGTGAAGGACCGCACATTTTACCGTCAAGTTTGCTTTTTATAAATACCAACTATTGCGTAGAGAGCGGCGTACGCCTTCTTTTGTGCGTACGCAACATTTATAAATGAGGCCCCTGGCCTGGTGTGGTTACACATGGTCTGTGGTTGTGAGACCAGTTGGATGTACTGCCAAATTCTCTGGAGACTGCTTATGGTAGAGTAATGAATATTCAATTCACGGGCAACAGCTCTGGTGGACATTCCTGTGGTCAGCATTCATGAATGTGTTTCGGATGCTCTGTATGAGCGTACAATACAGTAAAACTGCACATTTTTGAGTGGCCTTTTATTGTGGCCACACCTGTGCAATAATCATGCTGTCTAATCAGCATCTTGAAATGCCACACCTGTGAGGTGGATGGATTATCTTGGCAAAGGAGAAGTGCTCACTAACACAGGTTTAGACAGATTTGTGAACAATATTTGAGAGAAATACGCCTTTTGTGAACATAGAATAATCTTTGAGTTTACATCCTGAAAAATGGGGGTAAAAACAAAAGTGTTGCATTTATAATTTTGTTCAGTGTATATACTTAAATTGCCTCTGGTATTCATGAATCATGCTATGAGGCCGGGATATAGAATTATTTTGAATGTCTCACTCTTAAATGTACTAAACTGAAGATGATTTGAGGAACCAAAAGACTCTGGCGAGATATAGAAAATCTTACCAGAGAGAAATGTGTGTGAATAAAAGAGAAAAAAAGATTGCCATCATTCCCTGAGAGTGATGGAGAGCAAAGGGCAAGAAAGAGATGGGATTTTCACTGCATGTTCCCTGAACGACCTTATATTTTCAACACCAGACTCTCAGGTGATGACAGCCTGTTGCAAAGTGTGGTAATAGGCAATTGATTTCATTCTGCTCTCTTAGTGGCAGCCACGCGTAAATCAAAGAGTTTGTCAGAAACTGGGCAGAGAATGTGTGTGTATGGTCCTGGTATTTCCAACGTTATGGGGACCAAATGTTCCCACAAGGATAGGAATACTGAGGAAACAAGCTTAAAATTACACAGAATTATCTTTTTTGGAAAAATATAAAATATCAGAATGTTCCCGTTCGTAGTCATTCTGAGTTCCGTCGAATAATGACGAATGGGGTTTCGCTTAGAAAGCCTATCAACTTCGACTTTTACAAAACGAGCCAATGGCAAAGAAATGTCTGCAGAATTTGCAAAGCATGTTCAATATCAATACTAATGTAAGACTAGTTGAGGACAAGACTAGTTGTCTTACATGTCACTGTTTATAACACAAAGCAAAAAAAAAAAAACCCAAAACTATTGGGGGCATATATTAAGATTCCCTTTCAGTCACTCATGTTCAATGTGACCCTAACGTCGTCACGTCGACGTCACATCTCCGGGGGTTACATTAGTAACCGAGATGGTATACCCACTTCTACAGGCACTACTACATCACTGCTTACAACCTTCTAAAATTAAGTTTCTCTTTAAAATATCTCGATTTCAAAATTTACCTGATAGTAACAAATTAATGAAACACTGAAACCATCATATAGCCACACTTGGAGTGAATTGATGTGTCAAGTCATTGATGTGAATTTTCTTGTATAATTTATGAATGTGATCTTATGAATAATAATTTTTTATGGAATATGGGTACATCAGTCCATGCATTATGTTTGAGTCATTGATTTGAATCTATATATTCACATTTCCATTTTGCAGGTAGTAGGTTGTGGTCTTGTGTTCTCTCCTCTGCTCTGCCAAAATACTTTAAGCCTCTTTCTCACTGTCTTCAGCTACATGAAAACTTACTCACCCCTTCCCCCAGCACAGACTCCTGTGTTGTAAACTCTCAAACTCTTTAGTGGAAGCAGGAGTCCAAATAGACAAAAATGCTAAAATACATGTGTTTTTGAAGGAGTCTGTTTTGTTTTGGCCTTAATACAGTAGGTAGGGGAGAAAAAGCAAGAATGATGGTGGCCTGTCCTGACAACAGGAGTAGGGGAGAAGGATGGATGGGAAAAGTGGATTTTGGGAGGAGGGTAGGAATCTGGGGATCTAAGGTTCTGTGGGTCTTGATGATTCCCAGATGTTGAAGTAGACCCTCCCCCTCTGAATGACTTGTCTGCTTGGGTTAGAGCCACTGAGTCTAGTCAAGATGAGGCCCATCTCTGTATCAATTCTTTCTTTTCCCCCTTTCCTTTCTAAAACTCTAATTTTGTAAATTGATGACACCAAAAGATCCAAGCCCTCTGTTTTGATACAAGCTTTATTTGAAGTAATGTGAAAGTGTACATCTACAGAATATGCAGAACGCCTTACAACTGGAATCAACACCTAAATCCGTTCAGATCTGGTACATCAACTACTCTATCCGAATTTGCCATATTTTAAAAAAAGTAAAAAATAAAATAAATAAAAAATGTCCAAAAATGGCATCTCAACTGTTAGAAATTGCTTAGAGTACTGATATGCCTGACCCTCGAAAGCAAACCGAAGAAACGGCTTGTGTAATGGGACAATTCGAGACATGAAGTACATGTCAATGCAGGAGACAATAGGATAAAGAGACATAGTGGCTAGCATAGTTCATGTTTTTTTTAAATTTGATTCCCTTGTGGTGTTCCTTTAGCTGCTGGAGGTGGTTGGCATGGTCTTAAGCCTTGATGAATTTTAGGCGGGAGGAAATTGGTTCACTTTTGGTCACTTTGACTAAATCTCCATTCAACATTTTATCCCTCCAGGTCTTATCGATTGTAAACCTGAGGCATCTAGTATGAAAGGCACTTAGCCGACTCTCTTGATGCCTGTAGGTGTAGACAGATAGATCTTCACCTCGGCTGATGAAGAATAAATGAAAGTGTAAAAGAAAATTTGTTTTGACGCCTCCTGTTTTATTTCTGAAGAGAATTCAGAAGGACTATTTTTCATTGTTTCATGGATTGTGTCTGAGGATTACATTTTTGTTTCGGACCATTCGACTGCAGATCGTTTTGTAAATGAGGAACAGTTTAATGGAGAGTTTGCAAATAAACTTCTGTTAAAGGACTCTCCAGGTCTTACTGATTAAAAACCTGAGGCATCTAGAATGAAAGGCACTTAAGCTTTATGATACTTTTAATAAAATGTTGAATAAAATGTTGTTCAAGCGGTTTTAATTGTAATTGAATCGGTAGTAAACCGTTAGCAGCTATGTGCTATTTGTCGAGCTGAGCTATCTGATAATCCTTGATATGACACTTCTTATTATTTATTAACTTTGCGCCGCTGTTAAATACAATGAAACATACGTACCATTTGATCCCTAAGCAGTCGTATGCGTCTGAGAAAAATGTTCTTCTATTATGTCTTTGACAGGTTAGTCTAATCAGATGTTTGACTAGCAGATTAAAGACTAGTAATCCTTTCATCTTATTCTATTCAAGCCGTTTGTTGGACCAACACTATCTCATGGACCAATTCGGTACCGAATTGGTACGAGTGATTAAAAAAGTGGCTAATTCGTACGATTTCATACGACCTCACTCGTACAAATTCGTATGATTTGTCTAAACCCATGTGATGGTTAGGTTTAGGGCGGGGTCAGGGGTAGGTCATTCGTACGAATTCATACGAATTGACCAATTACGTAAAATATGTACGATTTAGCAAAATCAGTACTAATTCGTACTAGTGAGGTTCGTATCGAATTAGTATGAATTAGCAACCTCGTAAAATTTGTACAATTTCCTGTGACATCGGGTTGGTTGGACATGTATCAATGTGAGTACTTATTATTTCACAGATATAATTTGAAGGCAAAAACAGTTCTGGTAACACAGTCAATTTATGTGCCTGAAATATATATTTTTTGGTAAATTTTTGGTGAACTCATACATTTTTATGTGAACTGATCATGCCCACTAAGGGTTAGGTTTAGGGGTCGGGCTTTGGACTGCAGGATAATGCTTTTATTATTAAAAATGTGTTTTCCTACGAATTACATCTTTGTTCATAAAAAAACTTCAAGTTTGTAAAATAATTATGTGTTCGGATGAGATTGGTTGGTTGTCTAGTTTACTTGCTACTAAGTGCCTGAACAATATGTTTTGATTTTAGTTATTTTCATAATTTATTAATACGATTTTATACCACAAAAGGTCACAAACTTAATTTGCAAATTCAGTGACTCTTCCTCAAAAGCACTTGTTGTATCAATCAACCGTGTACCTGTAAAAACAACTTTAATATCAGATGAACTGGAAAGCTGTGCACCTTTATTCCCAGCAACTCAAGCTATTTGATTGGAACTTGGGATTTTGCCAAGTATGTGCCATTTTTGTGTGCAATCAGCAAACAAATTGATTCTATCTGAAGTTTTCGGATGAATAAAAACCTTCACTGACCCTTTTTTCCCAGGGTGTATCAAAGCAAATCAGTGACTTGTCAAAAATATATATTTTTAGAAATGTATCCGTGGTGCTCAACTAAAACTTTTTTCCCTAATAAGGTGTCCCTGCTGAAAATAATACAGTTTAGATCAGCATGCATATTTTCTTTGGTTGCTCAGGCTGGTTTGTGTTGATTAATGCCGGCGACATGATCTGCTGGTGTGTCTAGTGGACTAGTATACCCATGCTGTTCACCAACAAAAAGAAGCCTGCTGGGCACACTCTCATACTGTGCAAGGCATCAGCATGCAAAACAACATATGCTGGTGAACAGCTATGCTTGTCTTTTCTGCAGGGGTGTTCAGTTGTCCTTTATTTGTGTTTTATGTTCTATTCTTGTCTTTGAAATGTATAACACAGTAAAAAAAATAGCTTTATAGCTGTATGCATCCTCTATGTGTATGTTAGAGCACACACGTAAGCACACAATCTCCCTCAACCACCCCAATCTCCTTCTTGTGCCCTGGACACAGGATGCCGTCCTAATCTAAGTCTTCAGAAGAGACACAATAACTTTATATAGAAAATATTTGATGTAGGCTTTTTTTTCACATACAGTGACAAGATGATTGAGAGGCGGGTTATGGTGACAGAATGCATATAACAACAAAGTTTCAAAACAATATGATTGTATTTCTCAAAACTTGCATACAGCTACACACTCAAAGGTAGCCCACAAAGAGCAGGGCATGCATTACAAGTAAGTGAATTTCGGTAATAGAATAGATCTAACCCAATAAATTAAATACTTAGCATTAAACATGCCAGATACACTTACAGTGCCACACACAATCAAACACAGGCTGAAAGAGAGATTTATCATGAGGCAGTTATAAGGCCAGTTCACGTTCTGAAGTATCCTATGCACTTGAGTCTGTCGACAACAGGAGTCAAGTCAAGTCACATTTATTTATATAGCGCTTTTCACAATACAGATTGTATCAAAGCAGCTTCACAGTGATAACATGACAGTAGTACAACACAGATAAGTAATATTGTTAAAAACCCGACTAAGCAAGCCAAAAGCAAGGCAAAGCAAGGCGACAGTGGCAAGGAACCAAAACTCCATCAGATTGGATGGAGAAAAAACCTTGGGAGAACACCAGGCTCAGTCGGGGCCAGTTCTCCTCTGGCTTACATTCAACAGGACAAAAAAATGGAAGCATAAAAGAAAATTAGTTTTGAAGCCTCCTGTTTAAACAACTCATTTGCTAATTTATGAAGAGACTTCAGAAACACCAGCATCAAGTAAACTTTAAGGAATAAATTAAAATAATACAAAAAATCCATGTCATGACCCTATTAAACATGTTACCCTACTGTACATTAACAAGCAAGAAAAAGATTTTTTTGCTGGTTTTTGCGTTCAATGGATCTGAAATACACAATATTTTAGAGACAGTCCACCCCTGGAGCAAATATGCCTTCAAATCAAAATTGCATAAAGGTGAGTGGGTAATGATGTCACTATGGGTAAGATTGCAATCATGAATATGAATTAATCTTGTGCTGACATTGCTAGGCAATCTCCCTAGACAGTTCAGTCATGTAACCTTTTTAATATTCATGAGACATAGAAGTTCTTTGCCTTGCCTTGGCACTGATACACTATCAAGACAATTTATCTTTTTTTATGAATTAGCCTTGAAATTATTCCCAGTAGTAGAAGTCATGTTCATGAGGTCAAAACTTAAATGGCCACCATCATTTATGTCTAAATTCCGCATGGATGAATATTGACTTTGACATGATAAACTTTTGAAAAGAAAGAAAATGTGTAATTTTGTTTTGTTTGAAGATCATATATATATATATATATATATATATAATCCTTAATGTATTATACAATACTAATAAAATAGCTATCTGACTCATCTCCAAACATGCTGAAAAATCTAAAAGACAAGTGTCTCCAAAGAAGAAAGTGTCAGCACCCATGCGTCGTGAACCTACACACACACACACAAAAAACTGCTTACCCTTTAAATGTGCACACACAGCAAAGTATGTATACTGATAAATCTCAGAGCTTGTTTGATAATCACAAATGTGCTTTCAGAAACTATTTTTATCCTACCCTCTCCATCACATACATAAACTAGCACACACTCATACTCTTGCAAACAATAAATTGAGGAGAACATCTAACAAGTTGATTTCCAGATGGTGGCAGAAGATGAGTCCTCTAACTTCAGAGTCAGCAGACTGGTGAGAGATCAATGAGCAGGGGCAGGGAATCGAGCCTGGATCTCCAAAAAAATCAATCAGCAATTTAAACTCTGTGGGAAGGGGGTGGAAAATGTGTGAAAACTTGATAGCAGAAAATACAGAAGCAAGTGCCTTCCTTCTTTCAATAAAAAGAGCATCCCTAGTAAGTAAAAGCTGATTGAATCAATCATAGTCCAATGTAAAGGTGGATGACTACTTGGATGGCTGTAAAGATCCAAACATTGTGTAAAACTGTAGTCATATGGAATATTAGTTATTTTCAGTCCCTTTGGGACCTTGACATCCAGTGGTCACCATATACTTTTATATGGAAATGTTTTTCTGTTGAATGCGAAATAAACACAATCTTTTTATCATTCATAATTCTAGCACCTTAATTTTTATAGGCTTAATCAGTCGAAAGACACCGATATGAATATAAGAAACAGTAAAAGGTTTGGTTATATTTTAAGGTGTGTCTGTTACAGAGTAATTATACATTTAAGTACTATAACTATAATATTAAGTAACTAACGCACTTACTATTGGGTTAGGATTAGGGTTTGGTTTGATTTCGGTTTAGTTATTACTATAGTACAAAATGTTACTACATGTAACCAATGACACTGTAAAATAAAGTTTTACCAAAGGTTTATTATATTCATAAATATATGTTTAAAAAATCTCTTTTGACAATGCAAAAATTGAAAAAAAAAAAAGGTTTTCATTTTTTTCCCTCCTGAAAACTCCCACAATGGGAGAAACTTGGCTGGAGTTCATTTATTGAGTGATGTTAATAAATTCCTCCTAAGGTGGAAAAGCTCAGCAGTGAAGTAATGATGGCAGAGGAAGTTGTTGATGTGGTGTTTAGGTCAATGTCTGAGATGCCACATTGACGTTATTGAACTGGCGAGTCATCCACTAACAAAATGACTGACAGACACCAGACTTGCGATCGAAGTCATGGATTCATCACTGGAAAAATAAATAAATAATAGAGTCTGCAAGCAAAAGGAAGACGCAAAAATAGCACTAGTCTTTAAATTAACTGTAGATAATTATGAGTAGGCTACTGGTAGATGGTTTTTATGTTTTTCAGTGTGGTTACTGTGAATTTTTATATTGGTCTAATCAAAAATCATGGTTTCAGTATTTTGTCTAAAACCAAATAGCAGTCTCCAAAAAGAAACAAAAAAAAAGAAACAATCTTGTTTACATAGTAAATTAAATAATAAACTAGTAAACTAATAAACATTAATTAAAAATTAATTAGCTATTATTATAGCTAATTTAGCAAATGTTTGTGGTTATATTAAGTATAAAACAATATTATTGTTCACATACAACAAGTAACATTTTGTCTTATGAAAAAGAAAATATATTAAGTACACTGAAAAACAATTTGGAAAAACACAGATTGTCCGATTTTCTCATTTGTATTATTTGTTATATTTTGTTATTATGTTGTGTTTCTCTTCTACACTTGATTTCTTTGCTTTCAATTAAATAATGATCTACATTGTGCAATCTACTATGTTAAATTATGTAGGGAGAATGTAAAGCAATTACCAACTGAAGATGATTTTTTATGTTGACAACTGGAAGTATTGATTAGTGCTTTGCATTAGACCCTTTACTTTTTTGTCACACTTAACATCACTTTCAATTTCGATGCGTGAATACTATAAAATAAATGTGGGGGGCAGGCATATAGCTTGTCTGCTTTTCAGCAATATATAGAGACCAGAACAAGACATCTAGGCGTGCACTCTTTTGAGCTTAGGTAAGAACCCACCTAAACCCACATTCAAAAGTACTCTGACAAACAAGATCATATTATCATTAAATTATACTGTTTTTGGAGCAAGAAACATTTTTGAGGACTCTGAGGACCTAGATGTTTTTGGGGTCCTTTAGATGTTCTGACATGTCCTGACATTTGTACTTTTTCAGTTGCTTATAAACCTATTAATGGCACAGGTGAAATTATACTCTATTTAGCAGAAACAGGGCTACCATAATATATGAGCAACATGTATGTACATGTTTGTATTTTTGAGAGTCCTCAGGTCCACCTCCCAGAATTTTTAGTTGTCTCCCTATTCAACACACTAAGAAATTGATGACTTTAATCAGGTGTTTTAATTATTGAAGCATGGTATATATGGGTTCCCAGGACTGCAGTTGACAAACACTGTCTTAAACCACCGTCTTATAGCGGGGCCAAACTAGCCGAGAGAATCATCTGCACAAGCTGTGCAAGGCTAAGCAACAGACCTGGTAGCTGCTCATCCATCACAATATGTCACTGAGCAGAGTGGCTCTGTCATGCTGTCATTTGCTCATGCAAGCCACTCAGTTGGATTTAGGAGTATAGCACCAGCTGAGAACAGGGGGCAACACCTTTATTACCTGTCACCAGAGTCCAACATTTTTTGCCACACATGCCGATGGTGAATGCAATGACCAATTTATAAACTTTCTATAGATTTATAGACTTTCTTTCTGGCCATTGTCACACCTACACCAGTCTCCTCCATTTTAATCACCTAAAATGTATGCATAGGCGATAGGCCTATGCTGTGTTCACGTCATGTCATAATAACCATCAGTCTCAAAATGACAACACGTGACATTCCATTAGGAGATGTTCACGTTCACGTCCTAGTACTGGGATTTATGCATTTCTATAGTGCCACTATATAAGTATATTTATATATTATGGCTGGTGGTATGCTTGCTACGGTAGTTCGGTGTTACCGGTGTTCAGTCGCAAAACCGGTTTCATGGCATACCCACCGCGGTTGGCATGTGAAAAAAAAAAGTTTAAAGCCTTAAAAATATTGAACGCAATTATGCAGTAGTCGTTAAATCCTGCCTATTAACACACACACACGACCCACAGAAAAGACGTGCGTCGGTATCGAGTTCTCTTTCGGGCTTGAACAAACCATAACACACAAATTATGCCCAAATGTCCATAAGAGCAGTCTTAAACGAACGCAGAGATTTGTGAGAAAATGGGACGTGTGTCAGATCGCGTCTCTGTCAGCAACGGCCTTTAAATTAGCGTTTTAAAAGCCCCGCCGGTGAGACTCGATTTACCGGCGTTGTCACACGTCAATTAACCGGTGAGAAATATCCTCACCGTCACAACACTAGCTGGTGGCCAGTGTCAGGCCATCGGTGCACATGTCTGGCTAGTTTTTGCAGCCACACGTCAACTCCAGTCGGGCTCACGACAACAGGAGTTTGCCCAATTCAGCATGCTGAATCTGTGTTGAGCCATCGGTGAGAGAGTTTACTCTGATTGCTGTTCAGTTTAGTGAGTCGGTCAGTGCATGAGAATATAAGTGATAAAAGAGAGCAAAAAAGTCAAGACAGCACAGAAAGAAGGCTGTTCTAATTCTACCTCATCAAACCGAAGCATTTCAAAACACAAGTTTCATAACAAAATGATCCGCCTGGAAAGAAGAAACTGAACAGCATGATTAAAGGCCATTGCACACCGAGTCAGAAATTTGCATCCGAAATTTGCGCACGTTAAAAAAAAAATCGACACGTTATGTCAATCATGCTTGCACAACGCCTCCGAAACTTTCGTCCATCATAAAATTAATCGGATCGGGTTCGATTTTCTGCATTTTTCGCATCCAGAGCCAGCATTTTCAGAGGTCTTTTGACAATTCAGGGCCGGGGGGAGCTCGTCCTCAAATCATTGCACATTTGCGCCGTGCTTTCAGTTTCGGTTTTCAGTACGATCAAGTGTTTATGTTCTCTTCTCTATATTGGATTATGAAATTAATAAAACCTCCCCTTTCAATCAGATTGAAATTTAGGATCAAATAAGATGTGATTGAGCAGCCAATTCGATAACTAATGTATTATTTGGGCACAATATATAACAGCCTAGTTTTTGTCTGTCCAGTGCTTCCACCGGGCCGTGCGGGGTGTGTGTGTCCATAACTTAAACATACTGCCAGTCTCCGTTCAGAATCGATTGGTTCACAGAAATTGGTGGTCTTGTTTTTAATATGTGGCTCCAGAATCGCTAGCAAAGCATCAAACTGTCCCACTGACATTCTGAAGTAAATTTTGAATCGCTAGGGATAAATTCGCAACTCCTTGATAAGGAGGTGAAACTCTCCTTCCTCTCGGCGCAATTTCAGGATTGGATGGACGTAATATTTTCTCTTTCTTCTCTTTTCAATAAGAGAGAGGGCAACAATCATCCTCACTGCTTGAAGAATCCATTTGGTATTTTTGCGTTTTTTCCGCAAATGTTTAATAAATACGCATCGGACTCGGTGTGCAAGGTTTCTATGCGTGACGAATTTTTAGGCTGACGAACACGAAAAAACACATCCGAAAATTTTGTACTCAGTGTGCAATGGCCTTAATATTCAAAATGGTAAGCAAACGCTGCTTTGTTCATGCAGAACGCTCATGCTAGTTGTAGCCTTTGCGGTGTGTTCAATCGAAACTTTTTGGCCAAGAAACAGCATCGGCAACAACAGTCCCCTTTTATCACCACTAGTTGGTGTGTCAGGGACTACACCCCCAAAATAAAAATTCTGTCATGTTTTTACATCCATTTCATTTTTGTTCCAAACTATGTAGTTAATTTCTCAGTAAAAATACAAAAGGAGGAATTTGAAGAATCTTTAAATGGCTCGTTTCCATTCAACGACAGCCAACTATTGTGCTGTAAATATAGTGCACAAGTTCGATTTCAATGATGCACTCAAGCTACACAGAGATTCACACTATATATTAAAAATGAATAACTATACACAGACTTGATTGTGTCATGATCTTGGTTCAGTACACATGTGTGAATGGAATTACAAAAATAGATAAATATAAGCTTGTGCAGTGACAATGATTCTTCTGTGCCAGTGACATTTGTTTCCCATTTTTTTAATGATGTCATTACGTTGCTGTCTTGCCGTCAGCAAGTCACTGCATTACTGATCACTGATAATGGTTTTCGGCATTTGTATATCTGCTTTTTCCAATAAACACAAGAACACTCAGTAATCTCATAGAACTTAATCCGCAAATTCATTTGAAGAATCAAAATAGTAAGAAATCAATTATCATGAATAGAAGATCTGGCATCTGTCAAAACATCTCATGATAATTGCGATAACCGCGATAGATGCGAGTTATGAAGAATGGCTTGACCACTGAAAACCACTATTCTGTCCATATATTAGCCTTAAATCAGCCATAAGTGGTTCAACAGGTTGTCATGCCCTTAGGCAGTTCTGCTTCTTTTCTCTTTTCCAGTTTATATCTGACCTAACTGCCTCTTTATACTTGGGATTCTAACTCGGTGGGAAGGCAGCACACATTTGTACACTTGCGCACACGAAAAAAAAACAACAACAACAACATCGATCTTTGCTAGGGCAGTAGTTTCTCAGTAATGGCCCCTCTAATAGATCAGTCACAGTGTAGTCCCTCTGTCCCCCTCTCTCTTCAGAGTGCATACTGGAAGTGTGTGTTGGAGCTGAGTGTGTTTGCTGAGAGCATTTGCAGAAACTTTGTTTTTCCTATTTTCTTTTACGTTTCTTTTTCCCTTGCTTTTACACAGAGTAGGAGAGAAATGGTTTCTTTCTTTCAGTTTGTGCGTGTTTTGAGACGCCAGCATGGCGTCTGTTCCCACGCTGGGAAACCCTGTCACTGTGTAACGGGTGCATGTGTGTGCCGGAGCCCGGAGTGACAGTGGGGGATCTGCTGCTGGTGATAGGAGAGCAGGTGGACTTTGAGAATGTTGTCCCAGACGCTAGTGAATCAGTTGACTGTCAGTGGTATATGGGGCCGACCCGGGCCGACCCCGTCGGGTCTATATTTTAAATGATCAGCTGGGTCTGGGTCAGGTCCGAATTTATTACTGTCCCGGGTCTTTATTGTCCCGGGTCTGTTTAACATTGTGTGTAATACCCGTGCGATCGGAGTGCAATCTCAATCGCGTGTCATGTTTCTATGGCAACCAGAGCAAAGCTTCTGCCAAACCGCGCTTTACATATTCTCCAATGTTTATAATAATATAAATGAACCGTCTTGTTTAATCTTAAAGTTTTGGTGGTCAGATTCAGACTCAATGAAGAGCAGAGAGCACATATATATGATCAAGCTGAACAAGCAACAAGCAATCGTCGTTATTATAGTTCAAAAGGGCAAACAGTTAAAGTTATTATGCAAGTTAACTCGAGTCAGAATGTACATGTGCAAAATTGCATTTGTCATCCATCACCGTGACATCAAGTGGACTTTTAAAGAGTGGATTAAGCTTGGAATAACGAGAGAAATAACATGGATGGAACTTTCTTGTTCGGTGGATTGTAATGCATCACAGCAAGTCAGGTTGCGTACGTTACAAGGAAGTGAGACGATGGCTGCTAAAATTAGGTAAGACAAAAAGTTTTATTTTTTCGCAACTTGTGTGAAATAATAGGCTATGTGACAATCGGGTCCAGTCGGGTTTGTGTCTTCCTGCCGGTTTCGGGTCCAGTTTTCAAATAATAGATGGGTCCAGGTCGGGTCCGGGCAGTACATTTATGGCATTTCACAGGTCCGGGTCCAACTTTTGAAATGAACGATGGGTCCGGGTCGGTTCGGTGTAGCGCATTACGGGTCTCTTTCGGTTCGGCCATGAATTTTTGGACCCGTGAAGACCTCTAGAAGGAATCCCTTCCCTTAAGCCAAGTTCAATCAGAAAGACTCGGGAGATTAAATACTATAAAAAAAGCAATCAAGTTCTTTGGCGTAGGCCCCGTCCATAGCTCGCAATCCGAGGGATTCATTTTTCAGGCAATTCATTTAGATGCCAGGTTTACATGTTTTTAAATTCACCGGAGCGAACTTTGGAAGAGTTATTCAAGGTGGGAATTCTTTCGTGGTTTTTGCCACTACGGACAGTCTACAGTGTTTTGATTTTGTAGATCGTCGAAAATACTACGCACATGGCACCCTTTAGCGTCAATATAACACGCCAACATGACATCATGACTTTTACGTACACATACACAAATAATAATTTTACGTAATTGTAGGAGGAAGTGTAAGGATTTCTGTAAAGACTACAAGCATTAGATCCCACCCTTTCAAACCCACCCATAGGGGGTTGGACCTAATGCGCTAACAGACCTATCACAGATCAGTGCGTTTGATTTCACCAGCACAAACATTTTTTTAAAACAAGGACGAAGGTACTGAATACGCAGACAGATGCATTATGGGGGATTGGGATTACACATGTGTCAGCCATCTTTTTGGAAGAGAAGCTAGCAGGCTCTTGTTCTGTGGAGAAAGCAAGAGTCGTAACATTTTCTTTTCCCCGGACATATCCGGCCGTTCAATGTCCGAATTCAGCTGTCGCACTTACAAAAGACAGCTTCCAGAATCTCCACGGATTCAACAAGAAACTGTTACTAAAACATGAAGCAGTTCCAACTTTAAAACCAGAGGCAGCAGTTGTTGGGCCACAACCTGTAAGTAGGCTAAGACTTAATCATTTTAAATATATTTGCATGTATAATTTCAGCCTTTTAGCCCTCAGTTTTATTCTGATCAAATGCCAGCGCTGGCTTTCTAGCATGATGATAATTCTAGAGCCTGCAGAAGATATAGTAAATAAAGTCCAGAAAAATCTGGTGGACGTCTTCTGGTCAGGACAGCACTGGCTGAGGGCGCGAGTACTGTATCTGAATATTCTGGATAGAGGACGGGGACTGGTTGACATCAGTTCCAGAATCCGAACCTTCAGACTCCAGGTGGCTCAGAGACTATACTCAACGGGAAGCATGTGAGCTGGGATGAGGTGGCCAACATTGGGTTAGACCAACGCCTGTTTCTCATGGACATCGACAAGCTTGACTAAATAGCACTGATACCTTTCTAAAAGTCAGTACTGAGAGCATGGACACTTTTAAAAATATCTTGGGAGCCAAATGGTGTGCTGAGCCTGTGAATAAGGGAGGAACCTCTGCTCTTAAACCACGCACTGGCTTTGGACATCTTTAATTCAGTCTCCCTTATAAGAGTTTTATGGGCTGCAAACAATCCTCCCATAAACACGTGTATTTGTGATGTTGACCTTGATGACTGTCCTAAAATGTATGCATGAGTGAAGTTTGTTTAGAAAGGAAAAATGAAATCCTGTACATATTCCTTGAAAATTATTTGACTAGAAAAAGACATTATGCATTCATTCTCTCAAACAAATGTAAATTTTAGTGGCATATACAGGTGTCAGGCCATTAAGGAATTTAAACTTTCCAAATGTTTGGCTCACAGCTGCTGGTTGGACTACTGCCTTGGCCTTGTCTGTAACATAATATGTTACAATATGCAGGTGGCTCTGCTGCACATTTTACTCACCTGTGGTAACCATGAATATTGAGTGGACACAATTAATAATTAAGGACATAAGACTGCCTATTGTTACTATTGATTAGTCAAAATCCATTAATTCATCAATATGAACTATTGAAAGGTATTTAATCAAAAAGTTTTTGAATGAATTAAAGGGGTGATGAACTGAGAAACAAAATTTTCCTTGAGCTTTTGACGTCTAACAGGTCATCATATTATAAGAATATCCTGTAAGTTTCAGAACTGAAAACGTCCTTGTTAGACCAATAAAAACTTTTATTGACACCAGCCCTGCAAACGACTCGTTTTTAAAAGTGGGGAACAATGACGTCGAAGGGTTAAAACACCACCCCCAGAAGAAGATCAACGCCTAATTCAACACAGCTGGTTTAGCCCTGCACACCGATTCACGCATTACACGCATAGCTAAATAACATAGGCCTACCTTGTGATGACAAACCGGATCGAGCTACCGAGCAATACATAATATTGCGCAGTGCCTGGTTGTGGAGGAGACAGTCGCTGCATGAGCTTCCTCTGGATTCCAATAGGACTGCATGGATACACTTTATTTTTAATGACGTTCCAGCTGATGAGGATAAAACATCGTCATCTGTTCGCTTCATTTCACTGATGATTGTTTTGTAAACAAGACTGGATTTGCAGACCGATTGAGAGTAAAGAACGGTGCTGTGCCGTCTATATTGGATCTGACAGGACAGCCTGGTCTCATTGTTAATACGTAGGTATTTTACGTTTTTGCAAAGATAGAAAACCTACTTTTCAGTACGTTTTGATAGATGCTGAAACGTATAATATGGACGTATCTGCAACATTTAAACGTTAACATTACTATGTTTTTACAGCTAAAAAACGTAAACTATTTACGTATATTCTATATTCATACAATATATCTGTATAATTTCCCTTTTTACCTTTTTATAGATAAATGTAAGATACGCTAACCCTAATCCCCAAACCTAAACATACCCATTTTATACATAATATAAAAAAGGATAAAACGGTGTTGGGAAAGGGCAGTTTTATTAACAATATAACATTAGCATTAAAAATCTATTTTGAGCCACCAATCCTACTCCTACCCCTAAGCCTACCCATAACAATTCCTTAAAACTAACATATAACAAACTACAATTATAAAGAAAAACATAACTAACAAACAAGTATAATCACAATAATTTATTTATTGTGAAAATGTCAAAACCGATACCAAAAGCCGTTCACATGATGAAGCATTGCAGTCGCAGTCCTCTCTGGCAGTATTGTAATAGTTTTGTATGAAGTACAGAGCAGAAATGAAATTATAATCAATGAAAATGTTAATCCGGCTTCGGTTCGCGCTTTTCCATTTCAAATGATTAACCAACCGTCTCACAGTCCTTCATGTCGCAATCTGTGACGAAAGCAGGGAAGAGCCAATGAACGTTTGATATCACTGCCGTAAAATATGACGTATCGCTTCTCAAGGGCGCATTTTTTGAATTTGAATTCATAACCAGCCGCGGGATTTGACATGTACGGTCGCTGCTGAGAATGGAGGAGACGAAGATCACGACAGGATAAGAGGCTGAATTAGGAGTTGTTTCTTGCATACAACTATGGATTCTAAAGATTTGGATTACATCAACCTAATAAAATTGATGTCTTTTGTGAATTTTGTTGTGTTTTTTATAGGAGAAAACGCTTTATGTGTCTCAAGGTAAATAAACTATTACAAAACGGTTAAACGAGTAACGTTAAAGAATGTATTTTTAAGGTTTTATATTGTATTGTTTAACACCATGCAGGCGAAACGAGCAAAATGTTAATATTTATGAGTATTATATCAATAAATGCGACTAAAAACTTAATTAATAAGACCGTGGAATGCAATAGGGTCAAAACATAATGCTACGATATTAATATGAATAAATTGTGATACATCATACGTACAAATGTGTACGTCGGTGGATTTGTTCATACGTAAATAAATGACGTTTTTGTGCTGTCAATACGTAAATATTTTACGTTTTAATACTGTAAATACGTCTGTATTATACGTTTCTGCGCATATAAAACGTAATTATACATACGTATGATAGAACGACACTTTACGTACAAATGCATACGTATTCTCATGAGATCACGTTGGACAGGAATGGTGGAACACACCGATATTATAAACTTAAAACTGTTATCCACTCACAGTAGTGGGTGTTTACTTCCAAGTCTTCAGTGCGACACGCCCATAAAAGCCGACCGATTTCAGGTAGGCTCACAACTTTGGTACAAAATAGCCTATTACTTATTCATTTTGATGTTTTTGAATGAAAAATGCAAAAAAACAAAAAACAAGCAAATGTCATAAGTTAACCTCAGACAACAATATTATAAAATTAAAAAAGCCAGTTCATGACCCCTTTAATAAACAATACACGTTTATAAAAGCTGCATTAAACCACCTACAAAAAAGTGTCTCTCTGATTTCCATGTATTATATTGTGTCATGATGATTAATCTTTTATTTATTCATGTAAATTGTTTGACGTTTCATCCCCTCATATCCATTAACGGATAAAGCCTAATTGGATAAAACGACTCCTGGATAAAAGCCAAGTGTGCTTGTGTGCATATTTTGTTTTCTGGCTCTTCTTAGCCATGGCTTGTTCACCTTTATCAGCCTGTAAGCATGCTGTTAACAGATGACTTTTTTCTGGTAAATCAAGCAACCGGCATTAAATCCAGTTGAGTGCCCTAAGGTTTTCAAATTGCTTGCTCCCAGTTCATCCCAGTTTATCCTACCTAATTAAAATCAATTTGAGGTAATGGTGTGTTCAAGCACATGCAATTATCAACCATTCTTTCTCAACTTTACAGGTTTCATGTTGGAAGCTGACTCAAATGGTCATACAGAGATTTCATATATGAATGCAAAAGCAAATCCACTGTATATATTTTTCATCTTTTACATTCCTTTACACATTAAGTGAATTGCACACAGCAGCTCTTTTGGACATGAAATTCCATTGCACTTCACTGACCATCTGCATTCCAGTTTAACCAGACTCTAAATGCACTGAAAAGGCACAGTGCTATTACAATTCAAATTGTCCATTGTCTTTCTTTTCCATAAAACCATGCATCATTAAATCTTCTCAAAAACAATTTGTCTGTCGCGGTTAACAACTATGCCATTACTGCCCGTGAAAGCAGACTTTAATTCAAAAGAGATGTGTGTGTACATTTTCTATTGATAATTGCAGCAGTAATTCACTAAATGGAGTTCAAATATTGGAGAAAAGTGTCAAAACCAAGCATACTTTCAAGAAAACATGTCTTTCAACATTCAATTCAGGTACCCGAGTTATGACACAATAAATAAATCCCGATTAGCAAAGGCTCTTTGTCATTGAAATGAATATAATTTTCTTCCTCCCAGATAGATCTATCAGCTGTCTTATTTCTTACAGATATTGAGGATAATTGTTCTCATCAAGCATAATCAACGCATCTCATCCTTTAGCGTCAGATGAACGCTATGTGACAAAAGCGGCGTTATACTACGCACATGGCACCCGTTCTCGTTCATATAACACGTCCTGTGAGGGCTAAGTTTAGGTGTGGGGTAGGGTCTGCGTGTCATATTCACGCTTAAGGATTTATCAACGTCTTGGGTTTGCGTGTTATATTAACGATAAAGGGTGCCATGTGCGTTGTATAGCGCCGTTTTGTCATCATAGCGTTTCATGTGACGTTGAAGGATGAGAACGGGTTGCATAATAGTGTGCATTTAAGTAAGTGTACTTAAGTGTACAGTATAACATATATTTGACATTGATTTTATTTAAATAATGTAGCCGAAATTAGTTAACATTGAACTGAAATATGACACTTTTGATTGTCTTCGATTGAGCTGCTTTATAGCTGAACTGAAGTTTCACAATTGATGAACCAACACTGTAGTTCAACAATTAACTAAATTGAGCTGAATAATTACACTTTGTCTTTTGTGAATATGCTTTACAACTAAAATTAAAGTTGTTTCATAAATGAAGAGATTTTGCAACATTAGCTTTGTCATTTTCCCATTTATTACTATGAAGCTGCTTTGAAACAATCTGTATTGTATAAAGCACTATATTAAGAAATGTGATTTGATTTATACACGTATGATTCGTAGTTATACATGGCATGTGAAATAGTAGTTGTGCATGATAATATTGTTAAATAAAGACAGAATATGTAAATGCAAGAGTAAATCTCTGAAATGATGGTTCCATTTGTGTTGAATTACTGTAATTATGAGTAATTCATGTCTTTGTCATGTCACTTCAAAAAGTGTGATTAGCATAGCAACATTTTCCAATTTTGATTGTGTCTGTGATAAAACTGTGCAAGTATCTGATCTAGAAAGTGAAATCTGATGACCAGGTTGTGCTTTCCCAGTGACCTGCCATCAACAGCATTGTGCCCAAGGAAGGACCCCCAATTAATGTTCCGAACCTCTCATAATAAGCATCAGCTCTGAGAAAGAGACTAAGTAGAGCATGAACAAGAGCGAGTTAAGCGCCAAGTCCATTAAATCCGATTTATTTACTCACAAACAGCCGTCACAACGAACATACCAAACAATGGACAAACTAAAATTAACAGACAACAACTAATAATAAAGAAAACAGAAACAAAATGAAAGGAACAATTGTTTGCTGGCTAGCCCACAAGATCTGTCGCCGTTTCTTTCTCCTCCTCGTTGACGCTCTATGTAACTCAGCTCCATCAATCAGCCGCTCAAATCAGCGAACAGGTGCGTCCACCTCGGAGAGAGGCGCGCGCACACGCTCCAGAAGAGAGCAACACCAAGAACAAAAAAGGAGGGACCAAACCAAAGAAACAGACACAGATCGTAACAGATGTACTGAATGGCAGCGACATTAACGGTGGAGGGGACAGCCTGTGCTCCAAACCCATTTGAAGGAAGGAAAGCACAGAGCCGAAATGTAATTAATGTATTTGGTCTTGGAGCAATAGATCTGCTATGCTGCCGCTGCAGAGCAAGTACCAAACCTTGCTATTGTAAATACATTCAGACATTTCTGTGAGCATATAAGACATGCTGCTGCACATGTAACTTCTATGATTAAGGGTGGGCTGTGACAGGTATGGGATTTTTTCTTACCACAGTGAAGAAGCAACAAATCATGGTTAACTGTTCCAACCACGTGCCACCCCTCCCCTGCCAATAACACACATAAAAGTTGTCACAATTTAAATTTTTTATTAATAAATTATTGTTTTCTGTATCAGTGTAGGCTGCTAAGATGAAGTTGACAAAGCTGTTCCTTTTCATTTTGAGTTGTTTTGTTTAAAAGTAGACATTTGAAGCTTTATATATATATATATATATATATATATATATATATATATATATATATATATATATATATATATATATATATATGGCAAGTAGTTTATATGCTGAGTTTCGGTTATTGAGATGCGCTCCAGTTCACATGCAATGCAATCGCGCCGGTGCCATGTCCTGCTTATATTGTCAGCTATTTGCTTCTGATTTATTAAGTCCAGGCAATTGGTTGATGAAACATTGAAAAAAAAATTGTGGTATCTGGAAATATCTTATTGCTGGCTGAGAGAATCAATATCATATCACACCATGATGAACTGTCCGATTTACACCCCTAACATTTAGCATTGCTAATGAAAACACTGCTCTTGGAAATAAACGAATGCATCATTACAGTAATGAAGTGTGGTACACCGACATCATTAATATGTAGTCTAGTACATACAGGGTTGCCAACTCTTACACATCTGGCGTGACACTCACACATTCAGCCTCAATCTCACGGTCTCACGCTCAACAACGAAATCTCATGCTAAATTAGACATTCTTCTGTGCTGGATTTTTAATTTTTTATTATTACTATAAGCAAGTTCAGGCTCTTAACTATTGACTGGATGCAGAGAAAATAGCAGAAAAAGATGACACTAACACCGACAGACTAGACAGAGAAGTTTACTCTTGATATGGAACGCTTTGGCGCTTTTAAATGTGACAGATCGCAGTTGCGCGTCAGTTCAAACGGCACGTGATTCAGTTGCCTACAACACCCAGGGCGCAAGGGCACGAGCAAAATACTGTATCTGGTAATCTCCCGTCAACACGGGCTCTTGCGGCGATGCACAGAGACACTGCGCTGCCATATGACTTTGAACGTGAGTTGAGAGTGTACATTTGCAAATTATACTACGTGCCTGTCTTTTAAGCAAAAAAGATACATTTCACTAAATATTTACAGTGGCGTAGGGCAAGAGCATGAGGTGCTTGAAAGCAGCGTTCAACCCGAGTTCGAATTCGCCTTTTACCGAACTCTCTTCTCCCTTTTCCCAACACCGAAACCGTGATATGACATTGTGCCTTTATAAAAAACAGGACAAGACTGTAATTAAGTAGCCTATATAGCCAATCTGTTAGTGCTGCGTGAGTATGGTGATCTGGTGTTTTCTCCAAAATAAAGTGAAAATATTGAAGTGTTAAAGTTAAAGTTAAAGTGAAACAGAGCTGCGTTACCTCAAGTTTAATTCCTCTAATAAACTGACCTGTGAGTAATTCAGCAAGTAGTTCGGTAGAATTAAATTTCCTTATTCCTTTATATCCGCGGGACTCACATCACGTGTGGTGCTGGTATACGTCTAGCAATTGTGCCCTGCTTCATACTACAGTCATACAACATAAATGTATTCACTCATCCATAAAAGTTCCATCAGCTTGACCACAAGATCCATAATTCCGCTTAATGCGCAATATACGTCATTAATATACACCTTCGTTATTGTAAAAGGTTAGCGACCCCTGGTGGCGAAACAATCTTGCATATGGTACCTTTAAGAACAACATAAAATAAAGAGTAGTAGATTTGAGTACGACTGAAAATACAATGTGCAAAACATTAATGGCTTTTTGCAGTCTCATATACAGTATAAATTAAAACAGAAAGGAAAAGGGCACCCCACTTTACTAGCCAAGAGAGGAATATCATTTGTGTGTGTGGACAGATTTACTGTATATTTCTCTTTGGGATTGCATTAGGTGTTGGGGAAAGGAAAAGAGAAACGAAGAGAGTAATTGAGGATGAAAGAGTATGTCAGATTCAGTGCCAAATACAGTCAGTGATGCTGTTATTCATTGCATGAACCTTCAGGGTTTCACTTCTCTATGTCATGATTTTGTATGTTATGGTCATGGTATAGGTTAAGACAGTAAGATGGCCCTCGGGCCCAACCCCCCCACCTTATTTTTCTCTCTCTTGACCAGAGATGGCACAAAATCTCATCTATCACATATAATTTGTCTGAATATCAACATTTCTGCCATGACAACCCTCATGACAGCTCTTTGTAATTTTAAGATTTAGTCAGATATATAATACAATACAATCCCCTATTACTAAATTTCATTATACTACTTTAAAAAGGTTTACCATGCATCATCTTGCTCAGAACGATAGCATAAATGCTTGTAAATTAAGTTTCATGTCTTTAAATCAATTCGCAGTCAGTATCAATTTTTTTTTAAATAGGTTGTGAAGCGTATATATTATTTCTAACATCCACTTTAAGAGTTCAGATTCTTGGAGATCTTGGAAAGTGTTAAAGTCCACACAGTAATCATTTGTAATGTAAATGCTGTTGAGGTGTCTCATCTGTCAGCTCATCCGATATTTACTACTGTAATGAAGATGAATGTAACTTTTAATGAGCAGGGGGAATTCCTGACTTTAAACTAATAACAATTTAAATGTTTAGGACAGTTGCATTGTGAGAATGTACAGGGAGACTTCATGACTCGTTAGGTAATGTTTTCATATTAAAATCAGATGATTTCATATCAATTCAACAGAATGTGAGGGAATCCGAAGGAATACCAATATGGCGGCATGGTGGCTTCACTTTTTGACGTCATGAGCAACTCATTTACATAGGTCAGTGGATGAGACAAGAGTGATGATATAAATCAATAGAAATGGTTGAAAAAACAAGGTAACACTTTAGAATACTGTATCTTACTTACTGCATAACTAATAAGGAATTAATGAAGAACTAATAGGTAATTCTTTATTAACACTTAAGTCACTACTGTTAACTACTAAGGAAGATGTGTTAACTAATCAGTATGTAATATAATGTTATGATTGTGTTAAGTATCAGTTAGTTAATCAATAGCTAATGAATTCTGTAATACCTCCTGAAGAACTACTATTAATTATCTATTAATTAAGGTTCAAGAAAAATAACTATGAAGTAACTACTAATTAACAGTCATACACATAGTATATATATATATATATATATATATATATATATATATATATATATATATATATATATATATATATATATATATATATATATATACACACATACGTATATATATATATATATATATATATATATATATATATATATATATATAATTTTTCAGTAAGTTTTATTTGAGTCAGAAGTATGTGGTAATTCTTTATTAATTACTAATGGGTTCCCTATATTTTCACTTTAGAATACTGTTTCAGGTTCTAAGTAATTCCTGAAGGACTATCTAATAATTATTTATTAATTACTAATAAGCTCCTTATATTTTTACTTTAGAAGACTGTTTCAGGTTATAAGTAGCCTAATTCCTAGATAATTATTTGATAATTATTTATTAATTACTAATGGGTTCCCTGTGTTGTCACTTTAGAATACTGTTCCAGGTTCTAAGTAATTCCTGAAGAACTATTTAAAAGTTATTTATTAATTACTAATAAGTTCTTTACATTTTCACTTTACAAGACTGTTTCAGATTATAAGTAGCCTAATTCCTGGATAATTATTTGATAATTCTTTATTAATTACTAATGGGTTCCCTATATTTTCACTTTAGAATAGTGTTCCAGCTTCTAAGTAATTCCTGCAGAATTATTTGATACTTATTTATTAATTACTAATAAGTTCCCTATATTTTCAGTTTCCCTCAGTCGTTGCCTCAAATACATGAATTTACTCAGTGACATTCGATGCTGAGGAAAACAGACACACACAGTACTGTATATAAAATATACAAATAATCTGAGGTTAGTTTTGTATGACTGTTCAGTAGTTACTTCTTAGTTATTTTTCTTGAACCTTAATTAGTTGATAATTAATAGTAGTTCTTCAGGAGGTATGACAGAATTCATTAGCTATTGATTAACTAACTGATACTTAACACAATAGTTATTAATAGTTAATAGTTAATAATAATTATAAAATTATATTACATACTGATTAGTTAACACATCTTCCTTAGTAGTTAACAGTAGTGAAGAAGTAGTTAATGAAGAATTACCTATTAGTTCGTCAATAATTCCTTATTAATTCTGCAGTAAGTAAGATACAGTATTCTAAAGTGTTACCAAAAACAACAACCATGTTGTGAAGACTGAAAAACTTTTTGGGCATTTTTAAAATTAAAATAGCATCAGTGTTAGCAGCTCTCAAAGTTTCTTTTCCATCATCCAGATGTGTTTTTTTCACTGTTGTCATAGCAACCAAAGTGAAAGTTTTCCTCTGGAAAAAGCGGCCTAGAGGCTTCTGAACTGCATATTTTAGGTGTGGAATGTGACTTCCCTGAAAGCAAAATGGTCAAGAGTGTGTGTTGGTCGGGGAATGGGTTAGCGAGGCAGTGTTTGAATGTGGTTAGATTTTTACAATTTCAGAAAAAAAAAAAAAATGTCTTGCCGGGAATGGAATTGTAATTTTCTCTGAAGTAGTAGTACAACTGGTCGACGTTGAGTACTCTTTACTTATTGTCATGATAATCTCAACAGCCATCCCCCCTCCGAAATGGCTAAATGACTTAAACCTCCTTGAGGCTTGGCTTGTCCACTTAAAGGCCTTTTTGAATACTTCCAATGTTGGAAACATGATGTATCTCTAGCAGAGGTTGTAAAAATTAAACCCAAAACGAAAATTCTGTCATCAAGTCAATGACCCATCATTCCAAATACATCTTTTTTTTTCATGCAGCAGTGGCCATATCAAGCTCCAAATACACAATTAAACATCATGAAAACATTCCATATAAAATTGACTAGTCATGATCCATTTTGATTCACTGATCTTCAGTGAATCCACATTCAGACTATTAGGGAACACAGTGTTATGATGGTCTTGCATGATGTGACAGAATATGTGATAGAGAATGAGATCTACAATTGAGTGGAAGATATAAGTCTAGTGATTACATTTATGTTACAATCTGTTTTATTAATTAAAGGGACTGCATGATTGTGTTTGTTCTTTTTATATTTTTTTATTTACTATTGAAGTTTTATTTTGGCAAGCTGGGTGAGGAAAAAAAAACGTTCAAAAACATGTGTAAAACCAACAATTACTGGCTAATTTCAGGCCGATGTTGTTTAAATACACAGTAGTAATTTACTAACCATTGATTTCAACATATCAAAACCTGTAAGAGAACTTTTTGTGCTCACCAGCATATCTGGCACCTTACCACTCTTTCACATTCTTTAAGATAGTGAACCATGCCAGCACTGAACGGCCCTACAGCACAGCCCAAAGCCAAGAACTGACTTATTGTGTAAACCAAGTCTTGGAAATTATTTCCAGACTTTCCTGGTTGTGTGTGTGCGTGTCTGTACCGAGTATACATCATGGGGAACCATGAGGAAAAGTCATGTCACTTAAATCATACTGGTGTTTTTGAAAATGTAAAAATGCAGAAATCTTTGTGTGATGGGTCGGGTTAATTGTAGGGTTATGGTTATGGGATACAATTTGCAGTTAATACATTGTAAAAAAATCATTATGTAATGTCCTCATAATGATAGGAATACCATTGTGTGTGTGATGGTCTGGCCATAAAGTGTGTGCACACTCCATGTGCATAATGAAAATATGCCATCTGTCATGCCGCCATCAGACTTCCAATCCACAGCAATTCTAACAGTCTACAATCTTCTAATTATACTCATCCAGGGTTAGAAATTAACTTTTCAATCAAGAAGCAATATTGGAATTGATCACCTGACATTTAAATGGTTGTAAAGCTAAATACCAGTGGGTGATCCGCACGTTGACATATTTCATGCCATGGAGATGCTGGAGCAGTGAATGGTCCGAGTAGAGGGTGAAAGTCCCATCCCAAACGGTGGTACTTGAGGATGAGGGTCACCCACTTGGTGACAAGACACTCCTTCTCAATGTTGCTGTACTTAATCTGTCTCTCATTGAGAGCTTTCAACTAATGTACAGACTGGGTGCTCTTCTCCGTCCACCAACACAACTCCCAGCCCTTCAATCCAACAAGTCTGTCAGCAAAACAAAATGCAGAGAAAAATCAGGAGAGTGCAACAATGATTCAATTCAATTCAAAAATATTTTATAGCATTTTTCACAATACATATTGTTTCAAAGCAGCTTTACAGAAAGTGCATTTCAGAAATGTACATGGAAAAAAGACATTTAGTTAATGTATTAAATACAATGATCCACCACACAATGCAGCCTTCAATCAAAGGTGGGAGTGTGATGATATGGAGCGGCATGAGGTGTTGGGGAGATGACATTTATAAATTGCACGATGAATGCCTGTGGATGTTCAAAATTCTGGCTGACAAGATGACTCTCAGTCTCCAGAAGCTAAGAGGACTATTCTAGCATGATAACAAAGCATGCTGCCAAAATCACGTAGTTTCTAAATAAGAAAAAAGTGAAAACTATGACCAGACCAGTGAAGTATTTCACCTGACTTAAATCCAATATCACTTTGGCGTATTTTAAAAGGATAGATAGAGCAGCACAACCCCTACATCAAAGAGCTGGGGAGAAAAACAAATCTCCGATATGTGTGTAATATTGGTATTCACAGAGGAGGATTGAGTCTGTCATCAAAAGGTAATGTGGATATACAAAGTATTTAAACAATAAAGGATTTGAATCTCAGTAATTAAAGCAAATATCCTATAGTTCAACTGAGAAATAATGCACTTTATTGATACAAATTTTGATCAAGTGATTTTAAATTATAATTAAAATTATATTGTGCAGGGGTTACTCACTTTTATTGTGAAGGTAATTTGACTAAAATGGCACAGTTTATGGAATTATCTGGAAAAACAAATCTACTCAAGTCACCTTTATTTATATAGTGCTTTGCAGAATGCAGATTGTTTCAAAGCATCTTTACAATGATAAACAGAAAAAACAACAGAAGCAAAGCAAATATAATTCAATTCTGCTGTAAAACCGCTCTAAAAAAGACAGTGGTGTCATTATTTAGCTGAAGTTCAGTGTTGATTTAGACCGGTTCAATAACTGTGTAAATTATGAAATTAGTTAAATTTAACTATAAGCAGCTGTACAAAAGACCAGTGTTGTAGTCAAGACTACAGAGGGTCGAGTACGAAGTCGAGACTCGAGACCATAGAGGGTCGAGTCCGATTCGAGACCGAGACCAAAGAGAGTTGAGTCCGAAGTCGAGACCGAGACCAAAGAGAGTCAAGTCCGAGTTCGAGACCCAAGAGAGTCTAGTCCGAGTCGAGACTGAGACAATAGAGAGTCGAGTTTGAGTCAAGACCGAGACCAAAGAGAGTCAAGTCCAAGTCGAGACCAAAGAGAGTCGAGTTTGAAGTCGAAGACCGAGACCAAAGAGAGTTAGAGTCCGAAGTTCGAGACCGAGACCATAGAGAGTCGCGTCCGATTTGAGACCGAGACCAAAGAGAGTATGAGTCCGAGACCAAAGAGAGTTGAGTCCAAGTCTGAGACTCAGAGACCAAGAGTCGAGTCCGAGTTAAGTCCGAGAACATAGAGGGTCAAAGTCCGAATCCGAGACCAAAGAGAGTACAAGTCCGAGACCAAAGAGAGTAGAGTCCGAAGTTCGAGACCGAGACCAAAGAGTCGAAGTCCGAGTCGAGTCCGAAGACCATAGAGGGTCAAGTTCGAATCCGAAGACCAAAGAGAGTTCGAAGTCCGAGACCAAAGAGAGTTGAGTCCGAAGCTCGAGACTCGAGACTCGAGACTCGAGACCAAGAGTTGAAGTCAAATCCGAGACCATAGAGAGTCAGTCCGATCCAGACTCAGACCAAAGAGAGTTGGAGTTTCGAAGCTCTAGACTCGAGACCAAAGAGAGTTGAAGTTCGAAGTTGTAGACCAGAGACCAAAGAGACTCGAGTCCGAATTCGAGACCAAGACCGAAGAGAGTTCGAGTCCGAGTTCGAAGACCATAGAGAGTCGAGATTTGAGTCGAGAATCAAGACCATAGAGAGTTCGAGTCCGATTCGAAGACTCGAGACCAAAGAGAGTCGAGACAAAGCACACTGCCTGATAAGCAACACCTGACGAACGTATCTTTCACGGAGGAGTGGAAGCATAAGAGGAGGGTGGTGAAGGACAAGAGAGGCCAGGCCTAGATTTAATGTTGTGTTTGGTTATATGTTACAGCAGTCATCATTTTATTTTGCATATTTTTATTTTACGTTTATTAAAGTTTTTGAATGTACACCAGTTCCCACCTCCTCCTTCCCACAACATCTAACCTTGCCACATCAAAATTTTATAAAATGATTCCCCCAAACTCCATCAGGTGAAATGGAGACAAAAACTTTGGGAGGAATCAGGTTGAGTCGCCTCTCCTTTGGCTAAATCTGATTGAACATGGTGGGCCAGTTGTTCAAAAGTAAGCTGATCAGATTTTGGTTATCGGATTGGATCAAATCTTGAAAATGGGTTGTTCAAAAGGGAAAGAAGGAATCTGAATCAGATTAGATCAGGGAATCCAATCCTAGTTTTAATCTGGATCAAACCTTCAGTTTGTGTTGTTCAAAACTTGTCAGTGGGATTTGGATAACTTTGATCCAAACAACAGGATTATCCTGATCTCAACAGGGGTAGGATTTCAAGGTGGATTTCAGGAAGAAAATGTAGTAAAACTTTAAAATTGGTTAAATAACACATTTGTATCATTTAGTGTATATACTTTTATTTATATTTTGCACTTGACTTGTGTAACCATTGTGACAGTGATAAAGTAGACATAGGCTAACAATTAAGCTATTCAGTATAGTAATGTAAAAATAAAAAAAAAATTATCTTGCCCCGATTTGTGTTTTGTCTCAAAATAAGAAACACTTACAGTGATACCATGTTGGCTCTTCTACCTGTTCTTTACATAGCTGGTGGCCCACATTGTGATATGTTGTCCCATTTAGAGCGCTGGTAATCCGGATTTGGTAATCTTGAAAACTGTGTATCTGGATCAGGGTGATCCAGTCCAATGCTGCTTTGAAAAACCGGCATAAAAGTAAGACGGATTACCTGATCCTGGATAGGAAAAAATGGGATTTCAAAATCCGAATCATTTTGATCCCGATTAAATGTTTTGAACAACTGGCCCGGTGTGATTTATGAATCCAGGTTTCATCATTGTGGATTGATTTCATTCAAAATATTTTATCCATCTCCTTCTGATTGAAGATCGGATACGTCACATTTGGTGAGAGGAATTCTGAAAATATAGTCTCAAAATGTATCTGGAAACAAATTTTGCAGACAAGAAAAACAAACAGAAAATAAAGCCTATTAATCATCATAATGATATCTTACTTCTGGCAAAACACCACAAATTATAATTTTTTCCTGATATGAACCAGGTGTTTAGTGCTGGCAATAATCAGAATATGTGATATCATTATTTGTGTGTATCAAGTCTATGTAAGAAATTGAATGTCACTAGGCTAGTCCGTGACACCTACCAAGCCAATTATAACTATTTCCTTGCATAAATGAAAAAAGAAAAACGCTCTTCATTCTCTCTGGGGTAGGCAATTAATTAAGCAAGCATTCAAATCCATTGATGTAGCTACAGTAATTGGGCATGACCAATATATTTGAACTTATGCAAATGACAGCGCAACCCCCAGGCGCAAACAGGGGCATTCTACAGATACATAACCACCATGTCTAAAAACACTAAAGCTAAACCTGGAGGAAAATCTGAGTTTGCAAGATTAGACGCATAAGCTGTTGTAATGTTCTTGCAAGAAAAGGAGAGTAGATATGGTTTAGGGCTAATACACTGTGATAAACATTATCATCATGTTTAAACAGTTACGTTTCCAAACATATATTTATTTAGTTATTTTCATTTATATCTGGGGTGTGGTAAAATTGTATGTGTTTGTTATATGCTTTGGCTGCATGTAAAATCGTATATTCTCTGTGTACACTACCGAATCAAAAAATTGGAATATTTAAAGTTTTTTTGTTTTGTTTTTTTGTAATGTTTTTTGATAAAAAAAACATGTCAATGTTCAGTGTTTTGGGTCAGAGTCAGTCTGATATGCCAAAGCATTTGTCTTCTCCTGCTGTTATACTTATACTACCACAACTGTTATACTTGTTTATTTGTAGGGTAATTCATTTGTATTATCATTGCAAGCCCATGTCTCCTGTCTAGGGACTGGCATGGTTCTCGGTTTCCTCTTAGGAAGGAAACAGACAATAGGAACAAGGCCAAAAACTCAATGCCAAAAGAGATAGACTTGCACTAAGAAATACATATATGCAGCTGTTGAAGATATGAAAAAATTCTGTATGTTGCAGTACACAAATAGAGCCATTTATATATATATATATATATATATATATATATATATATATATATATATATATATATATATATATATATATATATATATATATATATATATATATATATATATATATATATATATATATATATATATATATATATATATATATATATATATATATATATATATATATATATATATATATATATATATATATATATATATATGAAGTTCTTTAAAGCTATAGCTCATACAAAAGTGTCAATTCTGTAGTTATTTGTTCCAAAAGCATATGGTTTTCTTCCATAGAGCATACAAGGAAAATGAATGGGGACAAAAATGACAAATAATTTTCATTAAATACACATAATAGTCACATTCCAAGACTTTGGAAGGTAAATGTAATGCAAATCTTTCTTTACATGTTCAAAACAAAGGAATGCATATACTGCAGACGTGCATCAGAATCAAGAAAAAAGGCACTTGAGGCCTATAGATGCTTATGGTGTAAAACATCTTTACAAACATACCGACATACAAACTGGTACAGACACACACTCAGGCAGACTTGATTTCCCTCTTCTAATTTACTGTTACACACATGTGAGTGCTCTCTCAGCCATGGAATCATCTATCTCAATTCAGGGCTGATGATGCTTTATTAAGCACTCAAGCAGTGGAGTGTAGAGTGGAGCAAAGAATAGAGACACACACGGGGAGCAGGTGGTTGGAAGAGATCTTTAGTAATCATGTCATGGATGCAGTGCCAAAGGGCCAACATGCAAGCTTTATGCAGTTCACTTTAAAATAAGATTAGGTCTGCCTTCTCTGAACCATTGGCAGTCCAATTAAAAAGTATTTCTCTCTCTTTTTCTTCCTCCCCCCTCCCCAGCCATCAGCAAATGCAGAACCAAAAAGGGGTGTTTCTTGTCTTTGGGGGTGTTTTCATACTGGAATAGGCGTTTTTCGACCTCTTTTTTAGAAAAAAAAAAGTACTTAAAAAATACTAAAAAAGTTGTTTTTTTACAGTTTTTAATTTTTGTATTGCACATTAACTAAACTGTAGCATATACAAGGTAAAAAAAAAAATCAAAACAACAAAGGTCAACAAAACCAAAGAGATGGAAAACGGCTAAATGCAGATATCAATGTACAGTAATGGTGTATATTGGTAAGTAAAGAGATATTTTAGTGATATAGATAAACTGTAGATTTACCTCTTTACCTGATTTGCTAAAATCGAGTGGGAGAGAGATTTACCTCATATTGGTAAGTGAATTGTTCTTGTAAACTAGTTTAAAATTTCATTTGTGTGAATTATAGCCTACCCTGTTGTAAAAGCTCCAAGCAATCTACTTCCACTCACAATCTAGCGGCAACTTTTATTAGCAAGCTCTATTTGATGAATCTGTTTGTCACTTGATTTGTTTTAGTTTTGTCATCAGGTTGTGGCTACAGGGTCTGTATGGTCAATAATATGATCCTAAAGCGCAAAGTTCATCATAGATTCATTATTTCAGGTTAACACATTTCTTTATATTAATGCTTGTACGAGGTCAGTTAAATGCAATGTCAGTAATGCAAAAAATTCGGCATGCAGCTGGGAGAGATTTAATACATGCCATAAATATCATCACATGATGGTGAAATATGGTTTATGCCTGTATGGTTGCTTATATAAAGCCTTAAGAAAATATTTGGCTGATGATAATTATTGTAGCCCTGTCCAACCTCAAAATATATCAGATATATTATATCAGATTTGGGCAACTCTACATCTCTGGCCCTTCAAGATCCACTACTGCAAAGTTTATCTCCAACCCTAAATCACAAAACTCAAACACACCTGAACAAGCTAATCCTGAATTACTCAAAGTACCTAGCACAAACTGAACTGCAGACTGCAATAGTATTTTCAGCAGGCTATGTGTGTGTTTGTCTATTTTGATTTTCCTTTGATGCTTGTTTTTTACTTCATATTCCCTAACAACTTCTATTATTATTAACTAAATACACCCCCAGATATAAATGCAGCATTGAATTCGAACACCTGATCACATTGGGCTATTTTTGACTGGCCATTGTGCTACTTTTGTTGCACACACATGGCAACCATTGCTTGGACCCTTCCACTTGCATTATATGGACTCACAGAGAATGATTATTTTAAAAATCTTCTTTTGAAGAAAGGTATATTGATCTGGGACTGCAATTAATTAATTATTCACTGAAAATCTTCTGCCATAGAACTCAGACATCAACTCATTTTCAATGTAACTTGAATTCAATGCGGACACCTTTCTAAAACTGAATCTTCTTCTATTTCTCATTCTCACCATCAGTTTAACTGACAGCAACCCTACATCAACTTGGCCTTCCTTTCATTGATTTCAGAGTGCTGCAGAACAGTCATCAGAGTGACATTGCAAGGTGACAGGACCTTGACGACTACACCTCCTACTAATAGTACATGACCCTTCAATTACCTGTCACCAAGCCAGCACTTCTGAAGTAAGCAGCCTAGGTTGTCTCTTAGAGTTTGCCTAGGTTGTTTCTAAACTTGTGAAGAACAATGAAAGTGTTAGAAAAGAGGTTATGGTTACAAGGGCTATTTCCTCAGTGAAACATTTGCCCACTGACATTAATAGCACATGTTAAGATGCCTCTGACGCTTGTCGCTAGATAGACCATCACCAAACCAGTGCTGATCAGCTACTGAATTCATACTGGTCCAAGCCTTTTCATTCATGATGTTCTGTCTTACCTGTTGTAACACTTTATTTCGATAGTCAACATAACTATAAGTCACTTTGCAACTTAAATGTCAACTAACTCTCATTAGAGTATTAGTAGACAACGCATTTCATCCTCAGGGCGTCATCTAACTGACACTTTTGACCATGCGTTAAATCCAAAGCACATGGCAACCTTTAACGCTCAGGGCGTCATCTAACTGACACTTTTACCATACGTCTAAATCCGACGCACATGGCAACCTTTAACGTCAGTTAGATGACGCGGGTAGGTTTAGGTCTGGGGTAGGGTCAGGGTTAGACCACTAGGAGGCGCGTCTCATATTGACGCTAAAGTGTGCCATGTGCGTCCGGATGTTGACGCATGGTCAAAAGTGTCAGTTAGATGACACCTAAGGATGAGAACAGCTGTAGTAGACCGTCTGCATAGCTGCTAATATTTTGATACTCCCACAACAGACATTCTAATGAGTATAAGTAACCTACGTCACTTAATTTAAATGACCCAAACCCTAACCTAACAGTCTACTACAGTTAACTAATACTCTAATTAAAGTTGTTTCTACTTGAGTAGAACGTCTAAAGTGGACTATCGAAATAAAGTGTAATCCTATATTTGAATAAAAGATTGCTTATTATGTCAAATATTTACGAATTAATGAAGCAAGATGGCCCCATTTCTAAGACTTAAATAAGGGTCCTGTACACAGCCTGACTGACTCAATTAATGTCTGATCCTAATGTCTCATGTCTCTGCAACTGGACAAAACATCTAATAATTTATGAACCGTTTACTGAAAGCATTTTAAGAAGTATTTGAAAATTGCCATAAAACTATGAGTGCTTTAAAGTAGTCGTAGAGTGGTAAAGTGCATATGGAAGCATGGACAATTGCAAATTTACATCTCAACTTGTTACAGATATGAGTAGCATACAATTATTAATATTACTTGTATTTAAATCAGTAATTAAACACAGTGAAGGGTTCACATAAATTGTGCATATTATTTATCTTAAAGGTATTTCATACTAAATTGTAAAGATTAGTACTAAAATATTATATAATATATATATATATATATATATATATATATATATACACATATATACATATATATATATATATATTAAGAAAGTTCCAATGGCTTTGCAGTGTGTTGAGCAGCACTTAAAGCTCATATCTTAGGTGCACTTTTTGAGAAACGCATTAAATATGTTCCAAAAGATTGTAACCACAGGTAAAGAACATTCTTAACATTCTTAAGAGTTACAATGCATTGTTTTTGGGAAATACGACCATGTGCCTTATAACAATTTCAATTACTTTGCACTCATATATCAGTCAATCAGCATTCTTTAATAATGCAGATCATTGATTGGTTTGCCCCCTGATTAAATTGACAAATTATTCTAATTGTTATTTATCACATGGTGTTAATGGGCTCCTGTGCTAGATTATCCTTTAGGCAAATTGCAAGATTATATCACCTTTAATAGAGAACTGATATATTGATATATTCAATAACATTAATTATGGCCCATTAAGTTTGATTGTGATTTTCAGGAGAAAGATTTTGATTTTGTTTGAGTAACAGTTATCTCTTGTGTGGGAGAGTTTAGCGAGAGAACTCTAAAGTGTTCTTTAAAACCCTTTTCTGTTTCCAGTGTTTGTTGGAAGTGCCTGAAGTTGTTTTTCTTATGATCCTCCTTCAGAAATATAAGTGTAATGACCAAATGGCCCACAAATTGTTATTCACTGATAATAATGCCTCTAAGTTCTGCTTGATATACAAGCACAGCACTCTTGATAATATATAAAGGGAATCAATAGCAATATTTTTAGTGAATACCAACTGCAAGTTTGGTTTTAAGAGACTTGGAATAAAGTGCATGAGCTATATGAACTACATTAATGGCATGTTGTTTAAACTTGTTGTGCTTTTGGATTTTGACAGCCACTGGTCACAATAAGCTTTCATTGACTGTCTACATTCCCTTTATTCCAGGATTTTTGCAGATAGCAGCTTTTTGAAACATCATTCAAACATGAACACTGTTCTGTTTGTGCCATTTAAAAGGATAAAGAGAAAGCAGTTCAACACATCAGGTTTCTTTCGAAAAAGGTAAATTGACCAAGTAAACTCAAAAGCATGTTCAGGTTTTTGAAGAGTGCGCATATAGAGAAAGTTGATTACTGATGACACTTCATGCATACACAGGTTACTATCATAACGCATGTAAAGGAAATCATCACTTTCGTCTTATACCGTTTTCTCACAATGACCAATTTTCAGGTGTGCATGTAAACATTCATTTTATGAAAATGAATGGCTTGGATTTTTTTACATATGTTGTAAAATGTTGCAAAATGGCTTCGTTTTTCTGTTTCCATTGCTTTGGAAATAAGTAGAGAAAGTCAATTCCTTTAAAAGAATCAGCCTATTCTTCCTATGAGGACCCATCATCAGCCAAGCAGCGGATGTAAATTAACTCTCCTCCACTTGAGTGGCTCAAGGAGAAAGTGTGGGAAAGGCCACCATTAGACTGTTGTAAAGAGCATATTGTAGATTTTAGGACTGAGAACAATGAAGTCACTGGAATACACTTTATGGGGGTCAGAAAAAACAAATTGCCGTATTTGAACCTGATTCCAGTGTGTTTGTGTGTGCATACGTCATACCGATATTGTAATAATTATTTATTTAAATTTGTGTAATAATCTTTTTTATTTATTACAATAAGTCAGTTGAAGCAGGTCCCCATCCAAGTAGCCAGTTGATGAATCGTGAAAGCAACCAGAGCCTTGCAGATGAAGATGGCCTTTGCGAACTTCTAGATAGTGTGATTGGCTAGTAATAATTTCCACACTTATCAACGACTGTGACAAAATCGTGCTTTTGTATGACACAGTTAATTAAGTCTAGCCACATTAGGCTCATGGTGTCATTTGAATCACTCTAACTAAATCCTAACATTCCAATCACCAAAGTCTCTTGAAATGAAGTACTGTGAATGACAGCTACTGGGCCTCTTGAATTAACTTGCCATAGTCATGTTGAAAGTGCGAATCAAAATGTATGTGCAGTAATGGGGCGATGAAGCAAAGTGAGGGTGAGCAATTAAACAAAGTCAAACCAGCCGCCATGTTTTGCAAAGGTTGTCATGGTTATGGCTGTTGTTTGTGGAGAGGAATGTGAATGATGTTCTTGTGGTGAAGGGCTGGAGTTTAACATTCCTCAGTGCTGCTGTGCTGCTTCACGACCAAGAAAATATGAAGACTTATGAAAAACAGATACTGTGGAGAGAATTGGTTAAAGTAAGGAGGTTCTAACTGTGTATTGAAGCTGATATATTATTACTATACCTTGAATGATTACTTTAATTTTTTTTTAAAGTATTTTAGGGTGGAATGGCCACCCAAGATCTGCTTATTTTCTTTCTAGCTGACTATGCTAGATGAGCTTTCGTTGAAAATGTAAGCAAATTGTTGTTACCAAACAATAAGAGCGTCCTACATAAAAGGCAATGCGCCAATAGATAATATACTTGCAACCTTTTATCCCCCACAGTGCACTGTAACAAACTCTCTAGCCAAAGTTACATGAGAGGAAACAGTCACATTATCTGAGCATACCAAACTTGCAGGTTATCGATGGGGAAAATGGTAGAAAACCAAGAGAGAGAGATAAACATATTAAGAAAACTGCATAAATGTTTCCTTTTCATAGGTTTACACACGCTATGAGAGTGTTTACCAAATGTTGATGACTGATACACTTACAAATAAAATATAGATGTACACTGTAAACTGAAAAGTGCTACTCTTATAGTTCTTTTTATTTTGAAATAAAAGTAAATGCTCATTTACTTCATAAGAAATATACCTGGTTTTAATATATAGAACACTAATTATTTTGTGTTTTCGTTTGTTGGACTTTTAGTTCCGGTTCCCTTTCGAGGGAACTCACTCTGCGTTGTTGAAAATGGCTCTTTGGGGACACTCCCTAAGCGTGCGCTTCTGAAGTATGAATGAAACTAGTCCAATCCTGATTGGTGTTGTGTCATGACATAACATGTAACGGCTTAACTGGATGCATAAAAGTGACGCTGACACACACACACACACATATCAGCTTTCGCTCTTCAGCAAGCGCTCCATGTTCATACTGTCTGTCTTATTTGGTGTTGTCTGTCTGATTCAAGAGATATATTATGTCCAGCGAACAGTTTAAGAAGTGTGTGCACCCTCCCCTCACTTTATCATGGGTGGGGACACGCATGTTCTGTGTGTAAACTGTTTGGGAGCGCAGCACGCCCGGGCAGCTCTCGAGGGAGCTGCCTGTGGAGACTGTGAAGCACTGCCTATGAGAGTGTTGCGATCCCGGCTGGCGTGCTTTGATGAGCACGGTCAGGCTTGTGTAGCCGTGATTGTGGGGTGATTCTTGCAGATGAGAATGAAATTAGTAAATTAGACGAGTGTTCCCTGTTTTAAACAGATCACAGCCCCAGCGCCAGGGTTTTCCGTTTTCCCCGATCTCCACAAGGAGATCCCGAGATCGTGGGATAACCCGCATTCATCCAGTGTCTCCAATCCTACTGTGGTAGATTACAGCAATGTTATGGGGGCATGGGACATGGGCTATGGGAAGTTGCTAAAGTAAAGGAGCCCTTAGCGGGCTACCTCTCTCCTGAGATTTGTCTCTCCGGGCTACTGAAGAGACGGCCCGCACATTGGCCGCTCTATGGCAGCCATGTTGGCCACGGAGGGGCATCTGTGGCTGAATTTATCTGGTATAAAGGAAAAAGATAAATTGTTTTTGCTTGATGTGCTGCTCTCGCCTTCTGTCCTATTCGGCAATGCCGATAAATCGGTCGTCGACAGGTTTCAGGAGGCGAAGAAACACTTTGAACCTCTTCAGCCAGCTTCGCCTAAAGATCTTACGCTCAAATTGGTCTTTCTCTTAGCTATCACCTCTCTTCAGAGGGTGGGAGATCTCCAAGCTCTGGCACCAGCTTGCTTGGAGTTTGTTCCTGGCAAGGTTAAGGCCTTTTTCACCCGAGACCGTGCTATGTGCCTAAAGTGCCAGCTAATACGGCTCGGTCGACAGTCCTGCAGGCGTTCCATCCTCCACCTCATGTGTAAGCAGAAGAAGAGAAGCTTCATTTGCTCTGCTCCGTCAGAGATTTGAGTATTTACCTCGAGAGGTCCTCTTCCTGGACGAGTTAGTGTGTTTTACAACTGCTTCCAACTTTTAGTGTGTTTTGGGTCACCTAAAAAGGGGCTCCCAGCATCCAAGCAAACTATTAGTAATTGGATTGTTCATGCTATTGCTTCGGCTTACGAGGTGCGCAATTTGCCTTTTTGCCTTCACCTTGGGCCGTAAGGGCTCATTTTACTAGAGACATGGCCTTCTCTAGGGCCCTCTTCTCTGGACATTTTTATCAGGTTTTATAGTCTGCACCTCCCTAGTACTCCTGACGCATATATGCTCTCGTCCTAGCTGAGTGCCTGAATCAGTTTCACTCCAGGGCAGGCCTATTTCGGTGCGTGGCCTAGTGGGCATTTGTTCCCCAAAGAGTTGTTTTCAATGACTCAGTGAGAGTTCCCTCAAAAGGGAACGAGACACTGCGTCGTCCTGCCACGCCCCTCAAAACTTAGAGCGTCTTGCTTCATCGAAAGGCTGATGTGTGTGTGTCAGCGTCACTTTTATGCATCTGGTTTTATGCTTTTTCTGCCGTTGCGTTTAATGCTGCTGCTGTACAATATAGCGTACAAATTACCCGTAGCAGATCTACTGTATACTGGTGGAGCTGGGGAAGATGAAGGGTTTCTAAAAGTGTGCTGCACTGTTAAAGGACAAGTTTGGTGTTTTACACTTAAAGCCCTGTTTCAAGATTGTTTCTGATGAAATAGAACAGTTAAGATTAAAATTTGGGCACATGCTGCTGTCCCGAGAATTTTCGGATTCTGTGGTTGCCTCCACAATGGTTCCATAGGCGCACAACAATCCTTAACTAAAACGCATTAAACTTTAGTTTACAAAGATGTGAAACTCACCGAGTGGTTTGGGTGTTCACTGATATGCTCACACAAAAATGCTTTCCAACAGGTTTTATCATAGTTTTTGTCCAAGTCAAGTCAAATGGAGTGTTAAATACCGTTTAAGTGTCAAATACCGAACTTGTCCTTTAAGGCAAATGCTACCCAAGTATTTGAAGGTCGAGCAGTGATCTCATTGGCTACTGATTCGGCAGGAACCAATCAGCCAAAAAAGGCAATGTGCCAATAGATAATTTACTTGCATTCTTTTATCCCCCACAGTGCACTGGAACAAACTCTTTAGCCAAAGTTACACGAGAGGATATAACGTTGTGATTATGAACAGGTTAGTTAAAGGACCTATTAGCCTGTTCCATCTAGAGTTTCACACCAGAACTTTGTATATACACCCAGGGCCTCGTTTATAAAACATTTATTAGTAGACTGTCACGTTTGGGTTAGGGTTAGTAGAATAATTTGAAATGTACTTGCAACGTTTCTTATAGTCAGCAGAATACCAGTTGGGGGATCATCAAAATAAAGTGTTTCGCAGACAGTCTACTAATACTCTAAAAATACTCAGAGAGTTATACTTGACATGAAGGTGCAACGTTACTTATAGTCAACAGAATGTCTAAAAGGGAACCATCAAACTTGGAAAGTGTCAACAAAGTGTAAATGGAGCATGAATTTACATTGGATTAAAAAAATGAAACACTAAGGATTTTTCTCCTTATTTCAAAAAAACACTGCACTGTGTGTATGTATGGTATTAATAAGGAGCATCAAGGTGACATCAGGGAGGTAAATATTTAAATCCAGCACAACAGTTAAATTTGCTTTATAAGTTTGGCAGGTACCCTTTTGTCCATCATGACTATCATTTAATTCATAGTTCAGGCTATCATTTGCTGGCAATCTAATCTATGACCAGCATTGCTAGTGTTTAATTGTTTGAGTCTTTGAAAAGCTACTGTAAATAACACCAACATCTCACTACTGAGAAATAGTTAAACTTGTAATTTCACTGTTTGTGGTGACACTACAGACCAGCACTGCTTGTGTGGTTATCTTGAAAGCAAGAATTCAGAAAACACTGTCAGTTGAGTACCAACAACACTTCCTGACTTGGAAGAGAACATGTCTGATCCTGATGTGCATGCATGTTGGAATAATCAATTCAGATATTCAAAGCTTTAGCATATGAACAAACTTACAAACACGCAAGGTTATGACACAGAAAGCCTCATCATTATCGTCATCATCATCATCCCAAAATGCATCCCTTCAGTGGCTCACTTTTAGTAGTTACATCTCATTACTATAAATCTCACTCCCATTAGAGTTAAGGAGAAAAAAACTGCAATTTTCACACAGCGCAGGGTGTTGCATGTACATTAAACCATAGTGAGTGCATTCCACTGCTCTGACTGGTCTACTTCTGGCTGCCAGGTCAAGTGTGAACAAGGTGTCAGGATAATCACACATGTCTCAGCCTTTTCAGCCCTCACACCTGTGTGTGTGTGTTTCAACTACAGTCTTGACATGTCTACAGAAATGGCACAATGCAATAGGCATGCAACAAGAGGCTCTACAGGATAATTGTGTTGAGCAATGTGCTCACAGTGTGAAGCCTGTTGGAATACCAGTATTCGACTGGTGTTTGAGGTGAACAAAAAAAACAAGCATTTACTACAGACTTATATGTATTTTTTGTAATAGTTACTTTTTTGTACAACATTTTTTGATGTTTATGCATTATGCATTATAAAAATTTGAGTATATATTAACATGCAATATGACATCCATAACTATGTTTTCAGTGGTGTATAAAGAACTTATTTAATAAACCGTAATGTTTTCATTACCTTAGAATGAGACATTTATGTAACCGTGGGCGTCCCCCATATGAAGGTCGACATATTGTGATGTCAGAGTTTCTACCGTAGCCGACAGAGAAGCAAACAGCGCTACAGAATGTGTTTCGTCACTAACTTGAAAGAGAAGCAGCAGAAAGCTAAAAGCTAGCCATAGATACAGTGAGTAATGACTTCCCTTGTGAGTGGTGTAAAATATGTAGTTGAATTGTTTCATGTAACTTAGTTCTCCTTTGCTGTGTTATGGCTCTGCTATGTGGGGATAAATGTGCTGGTTACGTCGTGAGACAGCTGATTAGTACTCTTGTCATTGACCGTAAAACAATAACGTTACAGGAATCACCAACCCGTCGATCGTGGTAGACAAATCAATATTGGAAGCATTTTAAGTCGATTGTGAACAGTTTTCAAAATCAGAGAAAAAAAAAAGCCTATAAATGGTGTCTAGGGCATGCGGAGGCATGCGCGCTGTTCCAATAATGTAATTTTTGCCACACGCACCTTTGGGCTCATGCGGACGGAAACAGCCACAGTAACGGCTCATATTTAGCCAGCTAAACTTTTACTACCCTGTTAGATTTACAACCAACTCTTGGATTATTCTGGCTATTCTCTGCTGTCTCAGACGACGAGATGTTTGTCCCGTTTTAGCCACCATAGCTTCTTCGAAAGGGAGGCAAGGGAGCCCGTAGTGCAAACTCACAACCGAACCGCTAGATGTCGCTAAAAATCACGTACTGCACCTTTAATTGTTAGTTCGCTTATTGCAATGGTTAGTAATAGTTGACAAATGTTTATTATACATTTTAAGTTGGTACATTGTAAATGTGAAAAAGGTTTTTCAAAATATTAAAATGATAAATACATAAATAGTTTAAATATATTGCAGGAGAAATAAGCGTTTATAAAGTATAGGCTATATTTATATTATAAAGCCACTAGAAGCTTAATCATTTTGCTATGTTCTTACACAAAGTATACATAGAATATACCTCAAGTAAGAGTAACACAAATATGTTTTCTGTAATACACTAAAACCTCACTAAAAGTATGTTTGTGTTTAGCATATTTCTTAAAAGTGTAACTAAGAATATATTTATTACCAATGAACTTGTAGTATACTTTTTGGAAATATATTAAAAGGCAATTTAATGTATTTTCAACACACTTAAAAAAGCATGTTGGGAATACAAATGTATTATAAACATACTTGAATTTCAAGTATATGTTTATTACATTTAATACCATGTCTTTTTCACTTGTACCAAGGTTTCCTTCAATATGTCATACTTCAGGATTATCCCATCGTCAGAAAATTAAAACAGTGATATGAAAGACCAAAATAACTCATACCATGGTGATGTAGGCTATAATATATGGGCTAGAGGCAAGCAGATGGACTCAGAATATGAACGTATCACGCAAAGTTTCACGCTAAGCGTTTCCCAGCATTTCTGACTCTCCCTGGAATGCTTAAAAACGGAGTGGAATTGTAACCAGAGAAATTCCATTTTTCAAAGCACAAATGGTTCATATTTACTCTTCAAACCTCTGGAAATATGTCAGTTAACTGTGCAGGGTGGGGTCTGACATGCAGAAGAGTAGAATAGATGTTAAAACTGTGTAACCAGCAGATTTTTTGGCTCTGGAGATTTAAATTAAACTTTTCTTAGGCTTTGATCCAAAGAGGGGTATTGCTTTACATGTCAGCTGCAGCGTTCCCCACTTTTGAGACAAGAAGCCTGTGTCCAATTGGTCTGATCCTCTTGAACTTTGACCCTAGCCAGAGGAAAGACAGAGAGGCCATAGTTGTAAGTCCATATTTGTTTGGAACTCCGGTCTGACTTTTTTCTACTTTTTTTGGAGAGAAGAACATTTTTAAAGGCTTGAACATTTTCCACATGCGTAAGTAATTAAGCTCTGTGATGGACTCCTCCAAAGGGAGACAAATCCAACTAGATCTCTTCAGATTCTACTCACACAGCACATGTGTGCATGCATACTTCTTCTCTCTTCTTCCATTAATGCATATAAGCGTTTCAAAATCTGTATTTCTGTTCTTGACTGTTTTTTACTTTTTTAGTTTACTATCCCTCATGCTCAGTGCACATTAATCACACAAGATAAGCTTTCTATGTGGGTTCTTTCTTGTTTTCTTTTTGGAGGGGGGCAAGACCCAAAGGGTAATTTCAGGTGGTCCTAAAAAGTAATTAGACCAATTTTGGGCTCTCTTGATCCAAATCCTGAGCACCAGTTTAAAAATGCACTTTTCAATTGCTTATAACTCTTGAACCCTTTGTTCACCCGATTACTCTTCTCATCATGATCCCAACTAATATCTTACATTAATACTCAGCTCAAATGGACTGTATGGACTCAGATTCACATAAATGACTGAACCGAATTTTGATATTCATCTATGTTCTAAAGTTATGGTGACGCAAACATAACAATTGCGGCCCAAAATTGGATGAGAGATTGTATCTCAGCAATCAAAACGAGACTTTACAGGTCATGAGATCTGAAAAATTGCTCTTGTTGATCATACCTTGTGAAATGTATGCCAGAAAAGTATAGTCTCTGTGTCTTAAACATTTTTTGGAACATGCTGAATCGATCTATACCAATTTTCACACAAACCTCCTGTACGCCATTTCAAAATTTGTCATAAGTTGCAATGTCTTTTGGATGATTTATCAAATCGGCATACAATTTGGTACAGAGAATAGATTTCATGCACTGAAGGTACCTGAGAATTTAAAAACAGCACCACCTGTTCCTGAGATTTTTACCAAAACTCATAACTTTCAAAAGCTTTGTCCAACAATTAATTTCTGTGTCATTACATTCCTTGTTCATGGCAATTCTGAAGATATCTCATTTGTCATTCCTTCATTTTGAAGTAAATAAAAAAACTATTTTTCACTACTTACAAATCGTGTCCAATTTTGTCCAAAATCGAAATTTGTCTACTGTTCCTGAAAAATACCTTTATGAAGTTTGCCATGCCTGTATTTGGTGTCCTATGTTAATTCGATAATTGGTTGCCATGCTAAGCATGCTTGTTCCTTTTAACCTTCGAAGGTCTCCTTGGCATCAGGTCAAATGTGTATCTATCTGTGGCACAGTGTGACAAGTGGTGAGCACTCAACCAGGAGGCTGCAACTTTCATGCTATGCATCTTTGTAACCGTGCACATTATGTTGTATCAATTCTTTTTCACTGTGCTATAGTTTAGTTATTAGAATACAAAATGCAAATACATGTATTTGTCTGCTACCTGTTGCCTACACTTTTTAGTGATGTCCTGCAGGAGCACGTCCATCCTTATCAAAACACACCAATGCCCTGAAACATGAAGATTTTACAATGGAAAGAATCGAGTTAGAGAATATATTCGGATGGGGATAAAATTCTTGTGTTCATTAGTTCCCAATCCTGCACACCATTTGCTGCTCTAATAAATTGGTCCAGAGCTTGCTGAGCAAGCAGTCTATGTGCCATTAATGCTCGCTGACCACAGCTCATGCATGACATTAACAATTCTCGTTAATTAGTAAGAGTAATGTGTGTAGCACAGGCAAAAGCATTTAAAAGGAGAAACATTTTGCAAAGAAAGGCAAGGTTTGTAAACATTTAGTGCTTTTTTGTGACAAAACAATGTATGCAAATTTAGCTATTAAGGTATGCATTAATGCATGAGTAAAAGTTAAATATTTCACTTGAAAACTTCATGGAGAAGAGTGGGCTACTGTGGAGCCCTCTGAAATCAACTCAAAACCTGCTACAAGTGCATGGTAACATCTTTGTTAATTCTGGAACAATATTCCAATCAAACAATCAATCAGTCAATCAGTCAATCAGTCAATCAATCAATCAATCAATCAATCAATCAATCAAATCAAACAAACAATCAATCAGATTTGAGGAAGAAGTTTACAGTTTTTGTCAAGTTTAGGCTTGCAGCAGGGTTAGGTGCTTCTATACCAGTGTTATTCACCTGTCATTTCCCTGTGATTTTAGGGATAACTTATGAGTAGTGTTAGGTTTAGGGGTAGAGATATGATTACATTTTCAGACAGGAATGCTGTTTCAGGATCAACAAAATATACGTTGATGCAGGAACCTATCCTGCAAAATCAAGACATCAACAGCCAATCATGTCGCTGGATCAGAAACGCACCAATTTTTAAATCCCTCATGCTCATGGAGGATTGAAAGTCTCTCTGAAACCAAAGTGTGCTCTTATTTTAACAAAATGAAAAAGAAATATAAAAGAGAGTTCTGAACACAAAGAGTCACACTGAAGGAAACTAGTTCAGAAACAGCTACAGCAACAACAAACTTATACTGTAGTAGAGCATTTTACATTCTCAACTAATCCTGGACTAATTTTGGCTTTAATAGTATAAGTATTATACCAAGTATTAAAAAATCCTAGAGATTTGAGAGTGGGCATTTTGTTGTGCCTATAACACAGAGAAATGCACAGAACACCCAGCAAATGATTTGCACAGAACAACAAACCTCTGAAACACCTGAGCAACTTCATATCAACACCATTTTAATGTTCTAACCAAGCAACTTGCATATGCAGGTACCATTACTCGACTTAGAATATTGATCTGCTTTGCCATTGTGAAGACATTTTATGTGTTTTGTGTATTAAATATAAGTGGATGTATATGCTTCTCAGGAGCAGTTTTTTAACAAAAGTCAATGACCCTAAGACTGCAGGAGCAATCGGTACACCATAAAAATAATTTCAAATCATTTGGAAAGTCCCCATAAAACATGAAAACACAATGTGTGTGCGCATGTGTATGGTCACTTGTAGCAGCCCTTAATCCAATTTTTCCATATAAAGCTCTATTTCAAACACTCAGTGAGGACTTTAATCTTCTGCCTCATTTCTAATCCTAACCGCTACCTAACTGCCCCCCCCCCCCTAATTGGAGTGACTGTGTGTGCACACATTTTGGTTTAGTGTGGCATGTGTGTGAGAAAGAGAGATGGTGGGAACCTTTTCTCATTTTGTGAGAGCCTGTTGTGCTTTTATCAGCTCTAAAAGTGAAAATACTCCAAACCCCCTTTTTTAATTTAACGCTTTAAACGCTTTACATTTTATTTTAAGCTCATTTGTATTATTATTACTGTTATTATTAATAATAATAATAATAATTGTACATGCAGCTGCCACACACAAATCTAATTTAATTGCAATTACAATATTTATAATTTTATTTATTATTATTTATTGCAAAACTATGCAGCCCTTTTCTGTCTCTATCTATGATATTGATCCATAATAGAAGGATGATTGGATGAGGGATGGATGTATGGATATCTGTCTATACAGATGCACAAACAATATCAAACTATGCAAATAAAATAGTACTGAATTATGTGTGTTAAACACAAGTGTTACAACTAACCCCTCTGTCTGTAACAATTAACCCGAATATGGGGTAAGTTGTAACATTTGCACTTCTGTCACTTTCAGTGCAACTGTACGAAAATGGTAGGTCCTAGAAATTTTGAAAGTGGTCATTTCTAGCAGAGACGTGTATGTAGCTTGTGTAAAAAAAGTATTAATCTAACTTAATTATTTTTTAATTAATTGAGCCCAAAACCAACATGCATTAGGTTTTGCCCCGCTCTCCCCTACTATATATTAGTGCTGTCAAGCGATAAAAAATAACTAGATTAATCACATATTTTTCTGCGATTAATCGCAAATAAGTTATTGGTTAATACTTTATAGTGATTACTGTTAGTAGAGGAAAATATTTTCTGTAAAAAAAAAAAAATCCTCAAAGTCTTTTGAAGAATCAGAAAATAGCATAAGTAAAAAAAAAAACTACCTGTATGAAACTTTTATAAAAGTAGCCTTTTTTCTGTTTTGGTTGCTTGGGCACCTCGGTTTATATTCACTAACATCATAGTGACAATTATAATAAAATATATATCAGATAATCAACTTATTTTGTGTTTCACACAAAGAACATCAAGCTGATTTGTAAAAACAAGAGGAGAGAAAATAAATTATGACAATTGGTAACATTTCACTTACTATAAGTAACTTTGCAACTAAATGTCAGCTAACTCTCATTAGAGTATTAGTAGACTGTCTGCTTAATATTTGCTAACACTTTTATGATGCTTCCCAACAGACGTTCTACTGACTTTAAGTAACTTTGCAATGACAAGTCTGTGTTCCCTTGTCTGTTGTGTCATGTTGTCATTGGTTCATTGTTTAATTGTTTACAGGTGTCCCTGTCTAGTCGTTTGTCTTGTGTATTTGAGCCCTCATGTTTGCCCTGTGTCTTTGTCTAGTATTGATTTTTTTTTCCAAGTACCACTGTTGGGAAGCCCTGCCCATGTTTTTATTCCTGTTTCGAGTTTCTAGTTTCTTGCCTTTGTTTAATGTTTAATCACGTTTTGGAAATAAAGCTGCATTAGGGTTCTCTACAACTTTCCTTAAGTTGACCATTCATTACAGAATACTAGACCAGACCCAGCATTTCGTCTCTTTCGCTTCTATCCAAGGTGACCATCCTATCGAGGATTATGTGGAGGAGTTTTGTGGGCTTTGCCATGGGGTGGATTTTGGTGATGGTGTCTTGAAGGACATGTTTCGCCATAGAGTGAATAAGCGTCTTAACTACCTCATGCCTGCCTTTTTGTCGAGCGGCTTGTCATTTACTGTGGGTTTTGCGGGTGAGGAGCCCCACAAGCCCACAGTTTCTCCTCAGCATGAGCTTCACGTCAGTCCTGCCAAGCCCAGAGCTTGAACGCTCGCCAATCTGTTAATATGAAAGAGCCAACAATGCATCAAAGACGCTTGCAGATGCCTCGCAGTCGCGTCGCCAGAGCCCAGAAAAATATCTAGCATGCTAAATATCCAGAGCTGTCGGACGACTCTACCTCATGTGATGTCATGAGCTACAGCCAATCAGAGCAAGGCATGGGTTGAGTTCAGTATTCTTTACTGGGTATTGGCATGCGTGCTGTTTTGCATCATTTCCGGTTTGTTTAATCGCGTGATTTTTCGTGACAAAACGTGATTTGTAGACAAGAAAGAATAATTGGGTGACAGACTTGTTGTCAACTCGTGTAGTGCATTACCTCCTGTTGCAGATCAATCACATTTGGCGTGTCGTGTGAACAGCTCAACAACTTGAACACTCCTGATTTCACAGAAATCAACCGTAAATAACCGCAAATCAACCGTAGTTCAGCCTGACGTTTTAAAATCATGTAGTCTGAACAAGGCTTCAGTCGGTGCCTGTTTCTTCGGACAAGATGGCAACTGCGCTGGATGAAGCGGCACTTAATAGTCATCACAGCTGTGTGAGATTCAGATTCTCGTCCCGAGATGGCCGCCGTTCCAGAGTCTCCGTCCCGAGATGGCCGCCACCACGCCAGAGTCTCGGGACGAGATGGCCGCCACCACGCCAGAGTCTCGGGACGAGATGGCCGCCACCACGCCAGAGTCTCGGGACGAGATGGCCGCCACCAAGCCAGAGTCTCGTACTGAGATGGCCGCCACCACTACGAGTCTCGTCCTAAGATGGCCTTTTTTTCTCCTGTTAAACAATGACACACATTTTCTGTACATCTGCTTTGAATACATCTGTACTCTGCTAGAATCTTCATGCTTCTCTGGTCCTTCTCTTGTCCAACATGCTGTAGACCCTGTATATGATTTGTGAGTTACTGGAGAGAGGAAGGTTTTCAATAAAAAAAAATAAAATAAAAATAAAAAAACTAGGTCTATCCATGTAGCTAAAATATATTTTTGGCTTACAGAACACTTGCTTCCATGTCCGCAGTAAAAACCTCTCCAACCCTTTATTTTTTCTTCTGATTTTGAGCCAAATAGGCACAGTGGTCTAATTGTTAAGGAATTCACAGGGGTAGCCCCATGATCAGTAGGGGGCTTTGGGTCAATTTCCTGATGCTTTCCTTTCCAAATAAACACAGATGACTGACCTGTTAAGCAGAGGTCCTCAGAACTCTGAAACATTCCACGTAGTGTAAACCTATGTGTGTGCTTGCATATGGCAGTGAATAGAGGAAACAGAAGGTCCCCCCTTTGCTTATTTACACAAAATAGTTTGCGATAACAGCATGTAAACCAGAAATTCTCATAGACATTTGTTTCAAATATAAGCATCTGTTTTTCCTAGGCCTATAGTCTTTGGTTTGTCATCCTAATGATGGTCAGTGTTGGGTTAGTTACTCAAAAAAAGTAATTAGTTACCCGTTACTAGTTACTTCTGTAAATTGTAATGAGATTACTTTACTAGTTACTGCGCTGGAAAAGTAACTTCACTACTTATTACTTTACTTTCCCGTTTCTTAATTTACCGTGTAGATACATGGACAAACATCATAGCCTCATCAGTTTTTGCCCTATCATCACTTTATTGTAAAAATTTATACAAAATGGCATGAAAGAACAATATCCCTGTCTGCACAAATAAATATGCCGCACTGTAAAATTCACAAACAACAGGATAAAGGAGGCTATATGCTGGGGTCATTTTAAAATGGGGTTCAACACACAAGTTTCAAAACACAGGCTTTGGGACAATAAAACTCTTTCCTGAGAACAAAACCAGCTTTTTATTCGACTCAAGGCAATAAAAATAAAATAAAAAAAAATGAAGAGGTCAATGAAAAATAATAAAATAAAGGTCACTTAATCCCATAAAATTCCTAATCTTAATTTAAAATGCATTTTTCTAAACCTGGGGGATTAATGGTCGACAGGGGAAGCATGTCTTGTACAATGAACCCTGCAACTATCCTGTTCATTTCGTTTTGTGTTATCCAAGACTTTCGAGCCTTGTTTAAACTCTAAGCATCCGCACGAGCGGAAAAGGTGCGCACGGCAAACAGCGCATGCGATGCCGCATCCAAGGATGAACCCCAAGAAGCCGAATCTGCACCGAGCATGTAGCCTATATCTCCGCAACGGCACCCAGTTTGCGCATCTAAATCAGTTATTTATGTTTAAAAAATCGCCTATCACCAATCGGAATGGATTCAGTTAGATTGAAATAAAAGGTGTGCATGTAAACAATAAATGGTGACTGCAGAAAGTAAATGCTGAATCCTGAGCAAGAGCCTGCTAGCGTAGTTTTCAAAAATGATTGAGAACATGCGGAACAGCCTCTACTACTGACTATAGTCTTTAGCCTCCATGGCCAAAAAATCTTCAGATGACGCACAATGACGTTTTTTGAGGCATCAGAGGATTTTTCCAGACAAAAAAATACATAAATATCTCATCTTAGGGGGATATGAGGGTGAAAAGCATGGTAATTCGAAAATACTACAGGTTTTCTAATTCAAAGCTAAATTCTAAATCCTGAAGTATCCCTTTAAGTAGACCAACAAAGGATCTGAGTCCTCTTTCAGGGACACTGTGAATGTAAAAAGAACTGGCTTTGTGTAGTAAGGCTACACAATCTCCTTCATCCAACCCCAACAGAGGTATCTCTTTAAGAAACCAATTTATCTTATGTGAGGAAATATATCTTTACAGATAAGGTTTTTATTTTTATTTTTTATAAATTTCTGTATATAAATGCACACTGCACAAACATACCCACTTATAAAAACACAAACATAAAACTAGACAGACTTCATGTCAGATCTCACTGAGCGGCCTCATGGAGGTCAGCGGTTGACTCCCACTGGGCATTTATGTTCAATCTTTTGACCTACTTCAACCACATTTAGAGCCAGAAACCAACTGTTAAACCCTGCATTTGTAAGGAGTAACCATGAAACCAAAATGTATGTTTTCCTTGCTTGTGGCCGATCCATTTGCTACAAAGCCTCTTAGATTCAAACCTTCGTCAGATATTATTACACTGGTTTTGTAAGATGCTTTTTGAAATGGAAAAAAAGGTGTTTCAATACTTTTTAAAATGTTATTTATTTGAATACTTCAAGAATAATTATTTCATTACAGTTTAATTACAAAGTGACCCAATAGCGTTCCAGGCTAAGGCCACTTTTTTGGCAGAACATGGAAAGCAGCCTCAGTAGAACGGAAAAGCAGTTCTTTTCCTTGGCATCTTAAGGTTCAATTTCATTTTAACACCTATTTCTTAATCAAGATTTGCTGGGAAATGTGCCAGGTGTGCAATGTGGTTGAAGAAAATTGTGTGTTTATATCTTTTTTTACAGTGCAAGCCTCAGTCGCATCATCATGTTATATAACGTTGTAGTGTGTAGGTTGTAGTGTGTTGTTATGAGGTTGCTATGCTGTTCTGGGTGGTTCATAGGGCATTTCTAGGTGGTTTCTTAATGGATGTTTACTAATCCAAATCAAAAGGCCTCACTGCCAAGTCTCTGAGTTTTTGCAGAACTACACCCCCTCTGTTGACAAGCGAAACTGCAACTAGAGGCGTGCACGCTCATGGACCACACACACACTTGCACAAGCTGTTCATAACCAAAGGAGCATCAGCTGCACAAATCTTTTGTCATAATGTCTTCAGAGGTAATAAAATTATAAATCTGCAAGTCATTTTAAAGGGCAACTCCACCCATTTGCATTAAGCTTTCCATTGTTAGAAACCCAGTTATACTATTGAATGGTCATGCAACACTTTATCATTTTCCCCTGAGACGAGAGAAATCTGCTATTTACCTTTTCACTTCCTCCAACAATGACGCAAAAATCGTCATTTTACGTCATTGTTGGCGGAAGTGTAAGAGAGGGCGATTTCAGTAAAAAACTACAAGCCCGAGTCCCCACCCTTTCAAACCCGCCAATAGGGGGTTGGACCTATTGCGCTAACAGACCTATCACAGATCAGTGCCAATGCGTTTGATTTCACTGGCAGAAACGTTTTGAAAATGTGGACGAAACTACTGAATACGCTGACGGATGCGTTATGGAGGATTGGGATTAACATTACACATCTTTTTTGGACGCTAAGCTAGCAGGCTCTTGTTCTGTGGAGAAAGCTGAGTAGTAGGGGTTACCGTCCTCTTTTTCCTGGACATGTCCGGCCGTCGATGTCCGGGATTCAGCTTTTAATTTCTGAAGTCGCCATTCATTGTTTACATGTAAGTTACAGCTTTTGTTTCAATCTAACTCAATTCCTTATGATTGGTGAATCTGACTGTTGTGTTTACATGAACGCCAAACAAGTGATCGGTTGATGCGTTTTAACATTGCTAAGAAAATTCCTGCTCCTCCGTGAGAGATACGAGACCGGTAACTTACGTCTTAGGTGCCGCTCATCGGTAATCACGCCACCGGCCTTGCGCCGTTATCCACACAGCCGGCACTCATCCCGGTCGACACAGTAAACCTGGCTCGTCTCGCGCCGTTATACATACAGCTCGCACTCGTTCCGCTTGCCACAGTAAACATGATGAATGACGACTGTAGAACGCAAAAGCCGAATCGCGGACATTTTGGGCGATCTCGAAACACATTTCGGACAGACTCATCACGGAGAATCACTAGTAGACTGTTGTTTACATACTGCGAGGTTCAGCGGTAGGCGTGGCCTCCTAGGGCAGCGAAGCAAATGAATTCTGGGAGTTGATGTTTTTCATTCACATAAGCCAAAAATACATTTTCTGTCTTTTCTCAGTCTAGAAAGCTCCAAATTAAAAAATAATTTCACATTTCTTCTACATAAATGACCCATTTTAAATACACATTCATCTTTCCAGAGGTGGAATTGCCCTTTAAATGAAAGGAAAGGCATTTGAGTAAATTACACACTTATGTGTGAGGGGAAATTGGGGGTAGTAGAAAACTTCGTTTTTTTGTTTCCATCTATCTCCATGTTGAACTATTTTATGTGTTTTCTGTATCCACTTATGATTGTATTATTATGGAAACAAGTTCACGAACATTATAAGTTATTACTTTGTATAGGACCCGTTTGAGCCCTAGAGCAGATCCGGAGATCTCTCCATTTGTTGAAAGCCTTCCTGATGTTGTCGTCTTATTCCGACGCCTGGCACTAGACAAAAGTTTTATTTTCTTTGTCTTACGTGGAGTTTGCGTTGGGATTTGGAATGAACTACAAGCCAGTCTCTTTGAATCCATCTACAACTTTTCTCGAAAGTTGACTAAAGTTTTGTCGCTCGAGTTGTCTTCGCTGATACGGAGAATGGCAGCGAATACCTGTATTTTTACCATGAAATGTTGCGCAATGCACCTTTAAATATGGCTTATTTCCCACCTTCAATGTAGATGAAGCCATTCAATAACTATGTAAATTTACAGTTGTTATTCAATAATAACCTTCCCCTAGAGAGCGTTTACTCACTGTGACCAGACCTTTGTGTCAAAGAGTCGATTTTCTTGCCATGATTTTCATATCGGATCAGATTTTCCTTTTCAGAAGACTTTAAAGAGCTGACTGGAAAGTCAGGTTGACTGTGTTTATGATACTTTTATGATACTTTGATGCTTTTGGATCTTGACAAACCTAGTTCTCATTTACTATCATAATGTGGAGAGAAGGAATATGGGCAAATATATTCTTAAAAGATTAAAACAACATCATAGAGGTTTGGAATGAAATGAGGGTGAGTAAATAATCACACCACTTGCACCCCTCTCAAAGCAAAGTGAGAATAATTAGCTTTTTTAGTGTTAGGTTATTTACAAGAACCACAATCATGTTACAAGATTTTCTCTCATGCTACTCACACACACATCCAAAGCTATATAATTGTGTGCCAGTGAACCCCCAAATCCCTCAAGCTACTTTCTCACTGGCTAGATGTAATATTTACATTTAATTCTGTGCCAGTTTAAACATCCATTCTTTGCCAATACATAATCAAAATAAAATGAGCTGTTTTTCTTGACTAAAACTCCTTACTAGTTGCTGATGTCCCCACCAGAAAGAAAAAGGAGAAAAAAAGAAAAGAAGTTGGAGTGGGGAAAGCCCTGGCAATAAAACTGGTGGTTGACACTGCTGTGTGGGATTATACCAGTGGTGGGCCGTCAGGGCCAGCAAGGCCTTCTCTGATGGCCTAAACAATATCAGAATCACTGTCTTGCACTTTAACACTTTAATATATTTTTTCCAAGAATGAGTATTAAATTATTCACAATAGTCAATGCTCTTAATTTCATAGCTTTTCTCTTGGTTGCGCTGCTTCCAGTAGTGTGTTTTTATGTTAGAGCTTGTATCCAATCATATTTCAGCCATCATGCGTTGCCAGGATCAAATAAATCTGCCTGGAGGCCTTCAGAATCGACGGTGCGGGTAGTATAACATGAATGGCAATGAAACCGTTTCTTTAACCAATCAGATAATCCGTCAGATTTAAGCAGCCAATCAAATTTCGCTTTGACTGCAGCGGGGCCATCTAGCTGGCATATAATAACGTCTGTATTTTCTCGTTCTTTGATTGGATGCACGTACAGATCGTGTACTATTACTGGTAGTATACGCATCTGTAGCGAACTGTGCAAACTAAAATATCGTCGCTGCCCGATGAAACTCACGTATGTCCAAAACGGTTACTTTTCAGGAAGTGAAAAAAACATGTAATTTCAAAAGCAGCTGAACGTAGCATTGTCATGCTTGGCACAACATCTTTAAATGTAACCATATTCTTACCAGTGTCATGATATAATCCATATTTGACCCAAAATCGAGTTTAAATGGACATATACGTGCATACTGTATAATAACGGTGAACGCGCCTACGCGTTCTTCAGATCATTAATTAGAATGACCAAATCGCATTTCATATTGACAGATGAATAAGCTACGCTCAGTTTATTAAAGGATTAGTTCACTTTTGAAAAAAACTTTTGCTGATAATTTACTCACCCCCATGTCATCCAAGATGTCCATGTCTTTCTTTCCTCAGTCGAAAAGAAATTAAGGTTTTTGATGAAAACATTCCAGGATTTTTCTCCATATAATGGACTCCATATAATCGACGTAGCTGGAAGTACAGAGTCAGTAAGTTGAACACATACGTAGGTTGAACGTGCAAACTAACTCAAACGCCGTTTACACAAAAAAAAAGGAATTAAAAGGTAAAATAACGATGTCGGACGATTTTGATTCTGTACTTCCGGCTACGTCGCCCGTGACCTTTTGAACGTAATTACGTATTACGTGACGTTACAAACGCGCCTCCAGAATAGAGCTAGGCTACCATTTGTCCTTAGAAAAGTTACATTTTTGGAATAAGTTTTGAAATAACCCATCGTTTCGCATGATAAAACCCTTATTCATCGCCTGGTGTTGTTTAAAGACATTTGAAGCTGGATCTGAAACTGTTATTAACGATCTTTTGGAGCTTGGGCTGTCTGGTTCCCATGGAAGTCCATTATATGGAGAAAAATCCTGGAATGTTTTCATCAAAAACCTTAATTTCTTTTCGACTGAGGAAAGAAAGACATGGATATCTTGGATGACATGAGGGTGAGTAACTTATCACCAAATGTCTCTTGCAAACTATGAAGAGACAATGAATCAATACACTGGCATGGATGGCGATGCTAGACTGATACTTTATTTACACAATCCTACCGTAATTTTGTCGGATGTGAGCTACATTTTATTACAGATATGAGCTGCATTTTATCATCAGCTAATTTCAAAATCAAAGACATACATCAATAAGAGAGTGTGGCAACAGCCTGCCCTGTAAGATCACTTCGTTTCTTTACTTGAAGATGATTGTGAAGATGATTGTGTCTGTGACTTACTTTCATTTTTGACGCAGCTGCTCATCTGCGGTGATGCGTTTTGCAGTAGCGCCATCATATCTGACTATAACGGGTCATATAGCCTATATAACACGCTCTCACTCGTTTATTTTTTTAGCATTTTTGGGGGGAGTAAAATATACATATGTGGTTCAACAACCAGATTGCGTTTACACCTAGTAAAGATCCGAACACAATGCGAGCCAGACTACCTCCAGATGGTCTAGGCAGATCCGATCACAATCCGATCACAACGTATTTATACCTTGCATTAACATGCCTTTTTTATTATCCAGATAACTTATCTGGATACAGATCACATTATAATACCAGGTGTAGGGGTCTCAGAGACGAGACCGCGAGAAACTTCACGAGACCGGCGAGATGCCTCCACAGGGTGGGGCTGCGTGATTGACAGCTTTGACAGCAAATGGAAATACATGGAAATCAGATGACATGATTTCACAACTTTTCATTGGTCATTTAGATAATGTGAAGCATGCTGTATACGGAAATGAACCTGGACATTCTATCCGTGAAAAAATCTCAAAATCCTCAAAATGGACATACGCGGTTTTCATCGGACAGCGACGATATATTCTTGTAGATGTAATCGTTTTTCAACCCACAAAATAATGTTTCTTTCCTGCTCGACCTCCAACAGAAATAAATCCCTTATTCAGCCTGAGATAAACGCAGAGTAATGGAACTCTATTCGATCTCTCCGGGTTAAAACAGAACTGATTAATGTAAGTTATGAAACGTATGATTTTGAAGGCAAAAGTCCCGCTGATCTCGTTGATTTTGTTCAAAACTCTGTGTGAGATCATGGGGCAGCTGTACACATCGTCATGTTTTGCGGTGACTGTGTGCTTCTGTCGACAGGCACTCTCAGCCATAAAGCGAATTAAAACTTATGCTAGAAATATGATGAGACAGACATCGACATTGTTGGAACTGAAATGCAGTTAGAACCTGTACAACAGTATTGAAGTCTTCTTGAGGAAAGAAATTAGGATGGATTTTGTGTAAAAAATAATCTTTAGTTTTGGTGAGTATATGCTTTTTTTCCCCGTGGTGAATATTATTTTCTTCTTTTTCGTATAAATTTATGATCGAAACTTTTTTTTTTCAAACATTTATACTATTGTAACGTTTGAAAAGGGACTATTGTAACCCTTGAACGAAAAGATAAGGGAAGCTCCGTTTCTAAACTTATAATCAGATTCGGAACGCAAGAACCACTGTAACGCACCAGCCGAACTCACGCACTCGTTCTCTCTCTACCGGCCTTTCCCGAACTCACCGCATTAATCCATTAACTGCCGATGTGAAATAAAAACAACAATTAGGCTATAGAGTGTTTTTGCGCTGATACACTATTAAAAGTTATTAATTCAGGTAGGACAGAAGGCCTAAGTGTGAAATGCACGGCCCGACACTGGATTATACAGCATGTATATGCGCTCGTGTGAGTGTTTTAAAAAATTTGAGACCCTGCAATTCAGATCTTTTCTAAAAATTGGTCACATTGACTTCTAAGGTAATAACGAGGTTTAAAGCTCACATTTTTAACATGTCCAGACATGCTTTCGATTACCAGCTGTTTCATATAAATGTACCGGAACAAAGGGGATTTTAACCCAGTCCAGTTAATGTGACATGTGACACCAGGCATCATGACCACTGGATTCAAATGTTGAGTATAAAGTAACAGTAACAGGTGCCCTGGGTTCATCAGTTTTACCATATGGACATATTTTAAAGTTATGTTCTGTTCCCTTTGTCCCTCGCTGGAGTAGGTACTACGTTTGAATTTGAATAAAGTGAAGTTTAGGTTTTGAAAAAAGTATGCTTAGTATAAATTTGGGTAGTATGAATGCAATACTTATAAATCTAATGTGGTACTACTGTTTTTCTAAAACTATGTATATCCAAATCTTTTGGTGTACTGTTTATCACAAACTAGGCCTATATATAGTAGGGAATTTGATTTCAGACACAATGTCTGTGTTCTCTACCTGTGTTTAATTCATGTTTGCTTTATGCCTTGTTAGTTTCTGAGTTACCCTTGTCTGTTACCATGGCTACAAATTATGTTTTGTTTTTTTGTGCGAACAAAGCACTGACTTTGCTTCATAAAATTGAGGTCAAACCACTGGATTACTTTAAAGATGTCTTTCCTATCATTCTGGGCCTTGAATATGTAAGTTGCATTGGATCTCTAAGGAAGGCCAGATGTAATTAAAAATATCTTCATTTGTGTAGATGAGCGAAGGCCTTAAGTGGAGCGACACAAGCAGTTTCAACTTTCTTTTATAAGTTAAACAAGATTCAACTTGACTTTTGAGTTTGAAAATGACTTGTATAGTAAATTTGATGATGCTTAATTTAAAGCAGCAATAGAACTCATGTTTTAAGGTAAAATAAGTGGATTTGTAGTTTTTAATAGGTTGTTTTGCAATTTTAAACTTGACTATATTTAATTTGCAAATATTAACTTGCAATACTGTATTTCAGCACATATATTCATCTGAGAAACTAAAACCTTGAGGATCATTATATATTGTTATCTACAACAAATATTGGTTTACACCCATTTTTTCCAAGAGTGAGCTCACTCCTACTATATGAAGCATTTATCTGATTGCGAATATGGCGGCTAGCATGTTTCGCTCGTGTAAAAAAAAAAAAAATAACATTTACACTTCCAATAGAAGATGTTTACTTTTAAACCCTCATAGGCAATTGGCTGTTTGTCCACTATGCTTCACATACTCTCATGTGGGAGTAAGCAATCCCATGCTAATTTGTGTATATGTGTGTGAATGGGGATTTGTTAGAAGTCCTTTCATGCCAGCTTTCCAAAGTCTGCAACAAGGCCCTCAGGGGATCCTGAACATGCAAATCAGCTGTGGTGAAATTGAAATGTATATGGGATTTATTTCCTCTCGATAAATGATAAAGCCTGCCTCTGATAAATAATAGATGGGACATCAAATATTCATAGCATGCAGCAAGTAGATAGAAATACAACGATAGGCCACTGCTTACTTCCCCATGCTTTAATATAAATAATAAAACAATAGTGCAACAAATCCCAGCAGTCCAATTAATACTGTCCAAAGAGGAAAAGCTAGCAGAAGAATGACAGGGACTGTGTAGTCTACTGTATGTGTGTGTTGGGGGGATGTTGATTTGTGGGTTTGGGTGGCTTTGATTATCCTGCTTTGGAACACATATGCACATTTACACACATTGCATTTTTTTTCCTTAACATGCATGCCACTCACATAAAAACAACTGATGCCGCATCCATTGTTCACACACACATCAGTGCTGCAAGTTCCCACCACACACACACCATACACTTGCACATAAACATACACACGCACGCACACACACACACCACTGCTCTCTCTGATGTGCCACAAACAGTTGTCGGCTGTCAACCATTTCTCATGCTGACAGCCTCGCTGGTACAGCATGCACTAAAAGACATATAGCTTTAATTTGTGTGCATGGATTCTCAAGTTTACTCTTTTTGTCTGTAGTGACAAATAAATCTCCCGAGAAGAATGGCACAGGAAGGAAACGATGCCCACAGTATAAATTCATTCATATTACAATTGATATATATATATATATAATGCACTCAAGCCGGTCTGCAACTTCATTCAAACACTAAAACACATAAATGTAAATCATTTGATATTAGTAGCCAAATTATACTTATGATTACTATTCATGAAATTATAATGTTATATAAAGCAGGTTATATTATGAACTGCATGTTTAAATTATAATTATTAATGATTTTGATATTGTAATTTTTATGTTCTGTTATGCACAACATTTCGCAGATAATTGTTTCATATAAAAAATTTATTTTTCATCCATGTTGTTCGGTTTGCTCTGCTGGTTGATGTCACTGTACAGAAAGAATGTTGTGACAGTTGGTCGGTGTGGTAAAAGTCCCGCCCCTCCTCCACTGTGATTGGACAGGTGGGTAAAAAGTGACAGTGATGAGCACTGCGTTTTATCCAAAGTTGAAAATTTTTCAACTCTCGTGACCAGTAAAAAACGCCCCGGTGCTTCAGCGTGAAAAAAACGCTCTGTGCCTCGTTACGCTCATGGCGTTTAAAAGACGTGGTGCTCCTATTGAAACAAAAAATGAAAACATACGCCAGGCACGTGGAAAAACGCTTTGGTGGACAGCCTTAAAGGACGAGAGGAGTTTGGAGCGCATCTAAACAGTGAATCTAGCAAGTCTGAGCGTAATATCTAACAGTGAATTTAGCTAACGAAGTCAATGATGGGATAAAAGCATCGCCTAGTCAACACCTTTACTGTATGTATAAAATGCCTTTTTTACTGCAACTTCAGCAATGTTGTCAACTAGTGCTGGATAGCCTTCCTGAAGAAATTGTGTTACACTATGCTAACTGCATAATATCTCATCGTTAATACGCAAAAAAAAAAAAAAAAAAAAACGCTTTTTTCGGAAAACGCTAAATTCACCTTATTGCACATGCCTAAAACCTCACAAAAGCTCACTGAGATGATACAGAAGGAAAAAATAAATAATAAAGTTATCGCGCAATTCTTCTGGCAGAATTGTAATCTTCAAAATATATTCACTGATGCGTCCAGGCCGCTCTCAGAAAACGCAAAAAAAAAAAAAAAACGCAAAAAAAAAAAACGCAAAAACGCAAAAAAGTGAAACCATCCTCCAGAGTGGAAAGGCTCCACCGCGGCGTTCCTGTCTAAAGGGTAAAAACACGAAAGTCTGCTTGACAATGAAAGTTGTACGCAAGCATGCGGACTTTGTGTTGTTGTGTGACACAGTGCTTCACATCGCCACCTAGCCGCCTGGAGTGCAAACTACATTGAATTTCACACACTTTTGCGTCACCATATGCATGCGAATTTCCCACCCAAAACGCTTGTCTAAACGCAGAATAAAAAGTGATAACGCAACGCCACTTTTGCTTTTCTTTTCAGAATCGTTTCCGTGTAAACATAGCCTTAGTTTCCTCAGTTTCTTTGAGGGGTTAAATGGGGTTTTAGACATTCCACATCATGTTGTGTATAAGAATATTGTCAATCTACACAGACAGAACCATCAGCAGACTATGGCATTCAAACAAAGTATGATTTGAAAGTCAAAATATGTGTGTTGCGCAGGCTGATAGTAGGTGATCTTAAACATTTTTAAGTGCATGCTAATAATAAACAATACGGATGATTGTTCCCAATTGACAACAGGCAAATGTACATGAAGTAAGCTATAAGGATGAGATCTTATGGTGTTTTGTGAAAAGTATTTTATGAAAATGGAGTACTTGTTTGTTTGCCTTCCATTTTTTTCATTTGTGCCTCATCTTCTACACTTCTCTCCCCAGTGAAGTGAAATGGAGAAACCAATCTAAAATCCATCAGGATCTTCCCAAACCTGCCTACTCCACCCCCCTCTCAGGGATGTGGCGGTGTGTGTGACTGCGTATTGTGACCGTCTGGGAATTGGATGAGATTGCGTGTTTAGCAGGCCAGCTGGCTTGGCTGATATGAATTGTATCCCCCACCCCCCTCTCACGCTCACAGTGAGAGGTCATGACCTTGCGTCTTGACGGACTGCATCAGCCTATTGTGGGGCACTTTAATCCATTAAGTGACAGCCAATGGCAAGGTAGAAGGGAGAGAAGAGAGCAGGAGTATGAGGGAAGATGCAATTCACAGGCTGTGAGGGAAATTGGAAATTGAAGGGAAAAGGAGGACGATTTGAATCCATTATTGATCACAGGCATAGAAAGCCTGAGGAATGTGACATGTATGCTTTGAAACCCAAATAGGCAGTATTACAATCATCCTAAATCTTTGCGATTACACAGATAAAATAGTGATTTAAAATTACATTCAGGACTTTAACTTTTTTACGATACATTTTGTGCTAATAATAAATGGTGCAGATCTGGTTGATGACAATATACAAGAAGCTTGTAACTCGAAACATTTCTATTTCGCTCAGCAAAAACATTGCCGGCAGAATTACGGCACTGAATGGAAAATGTACTGTAAACTTCAACATTTTTGGGGAATGTTGACTTTTATGAAGCAACCAAACATAATTGATCTAGCAATTATATAAAAGACATTTGTCAGCCTTTTATACACACAACAGCACTTTTATTCAGTAAGTCTGGCAGAATTCAGAACAACTTAGTGGTTTAGGTTCCATTCTGTGCAGACCACCATATATAATATATTAATACATACTATAATTTAATTAAAGAAAATACTATGTATATGGTAACCCAGAAAAAACAACAACAACATTATTTTCAGTTTTAGATTCACAGCCCTGATATTAGACATTATGGGGCTGTTTACACCTGGCCACTTCATGCGTTTTCTAGATCGGATAGCTATATGATTTATCAAAACAATTTTATTTACACCTGGTCACATAAATGTGTTTTTGCAAAACAGATATAAATCCGATCTTCAATTACCACGCTATATGCGGATTTAATGTAAGTGCACGTCACCGAAAAGCAACAGATATGAGCTGCATTTTATTGATCATTGGCTAATTTCAAAATCAGCAAAGACGGCGATAAGAGAGAGCGGCAACAGAACTGGTAAGATCATTTAGTTTCTTTACTTTTAATGAAGATGGTAGTGTTCATCGTCTGCGACTTACTTTCACTTTGATTTGCGATAGATTGTGCGCGCTGGCTTGATATAGGCTCAGCTGCTCATCTGAGGTGATGCGTGTTGCAGTAGCGTCGTCATATCTTACTAAAATAGCATGACATATGGCCTATAACACGCTCTCACGCGTTTATTTTTAAGCATTTTTGGAGTAGTAACATTTACATATGTGGTTTCAAGAACCAGATGCATTTACACATGTCCTGTTTCATCTGGAATGTGGCTCAGACCACCTTCTGAAGTGGTTTGAGCGATCGGATTCAAATCCGTCTCGAATGCGTTTTGACACCTGGTCTTTTCACGATTGGATAGCTATCCGATCACAGAAAACGCATGAAGTGGCCAGTTGTAAACGGCCCTATGTCAGTGAGAAAAGTCTATGTACAGTAAGTGTGAGGTTGCAGTTACAGCATACCTCTGCATCGCTGCTCACAGTGTGTGCTTTGACTTTTTTGTGCTTTTTATTGGGTAGAGACAATCTATTTAAAAACAGGAATACTTAACAGGGGGTTAAAGAGTAACTGACCTCTAGTGTCAGTAGGGTGACAGTATCTTAATCACTGAGAAGCCCAAAGTCATTACATCTGCATTTGGCCCATCCTCCACATTATCGATCCTGGTCCATTCCTATTACCAACCACACCTACTCAATGAGCTCTTGCATTGTGGACAAAATGAGTGAATGCTCCCTTTCTCTCTATGTGTGTGTGGGGAAAGTAATAGGATAGTGAGTATATTTTGACCTTATGGGGACATTTTTTGGCAATCAATCAAATCTAAATATGCAGAAAGTTTTCTGTGATGGGTAGGCTAGAGTTAAGGGAAAAAATATACCGTTTGCACAGTATAAAGTGTGTGTGTACTGGATATGGGTGTGGTGGTGTACATGTGGGATTTTATGGCTGTGTAAAAATCTGTACTACTAGCAGTGATATCCGCGTTTAGGAGCTCAGGCATATTTCCTTTTGACAATGATCCCACTTTTGAATCTGACATCTAAAGAAACATACACAAAGATTACTTCTGACATGAAGTGTGTCTATCTGTGGGTACGTACACACTCCCTCTGCAGACATACACTGCCTCTGGCCACTGCAGTCATCTGAGACATGTTTGTATCATTTCATCAACGGTGGATGGAGCAAAGGAGGTTAAGGACTGAAAGGGATGTGATCCACTTGTTGGTTGGTTTCCTTAGGCAAAGTCCCAAACGCTCCCTTATTGTCCTTTTCTTACCCCTTCTCTATAAATATTTTGTCCTTTTGTCCTGTCTTCTGGTGGTTTCATCCAATGTCTCTATTAAATGTAAGTAAAGCTTATAAACTATAACATTTTTATTCTACTTTCCGAAATTCATTGGGCTGTCCTTTTACACACAGCCTCAGAGGTGACCGCTTAACCAAAGCATAAAAAGACTACAGGAAATTACCCGACTATAAGCTCCAGCAGGCCTAGTCCATAAAGATAGCATTATCTATATTTATCCTCACAATTGTTATCATTATATATTTATAGGACAGTGTTGTGTGAGCATTCTTAATTAGATTTTTTTTTAAAGGAAGGTGTAAATATTAGCTGACATTAAAACAATGAAACTTAACATATCATATCATTTTAATCATCTACTTTGTGTCTTACGGAATAATAATAATATTTTTGTGGTCGTGAAGGGCTGTGATGTGGTCTTTGCTGTGTGCAAGTCTCACCATCTGGCCCGGATACAGACTGGATCGGGCTGACACAAATAACCTCAACTGTCACAGAATCACACACATGCACCACTAAAGAAATATCAAAGATGCTGACAAAGTTATCACATTTGACATTACCTAGAGATCCACAGTTCTATGTTGGCAGGTGAGACGAGCACACAAGAAGTAGGTGAGTATATCCAACAGGTAAAATAGATAGGGGAGACTAATAAAGACGAGAGTGGGAGATGTAGTATTGGGAGAGCAGGAGCATTAAGAAATCTGCCTGAGCAAGAGACCATGGTGGAGCTGGCGAAGATGCATATAACCACAAGGTAACCAGTAGATCTGGGGACCAGGGCTTTGTTTAAGTCCAATTTTTTATGCCCTTCCCTCACCAACTTCCCTTCATCTCGTTTTCGTCGTCATTTATGCACCTGTTAAAGGGGTCATGAACTGGCTTTTTGAATTTTATTATATTGTTGTCTGAGGTCAACTTGTGACGTTCACTTGGTTTTTGCAATCAAAAACATCAAAATTAATAAATAATCGGCTATTTTCTACCCTAGTGAGCCTACCTGAAAAACAATGGGTTTTTTATGGCGTCTTGCACTGAAGACTTGGAAGTAAATGCCCACTGCTGTGAGTGGATAACAGTTTTGCATATTATAATGAGTTTCAACTCACCCGTCGATGCACGTGGGGAAATTGTTTTGAAAATGTCCAAAGTTGTAAAATGGCAACTAGAATGATTCACCCATAGACGTTCGACCCCAGAGTCCGTGTGTTGGACCATTCCTGTCAGATCCAATATAGACGGCACAGCACCATTCTTTACTCTTAATCGGTCTGCAAATCCAGATTTGTTTACAAAACCATCCTCAGTGAAATGAAACGAACAGACGACGATGTTTTACCTCATCAGCTGGAACGTCATTAAAAATAAAGTTTATCCAAGCAGTCCTATTGGAATCCAGAGGAAGCTTATGCAGCGACTGTCTTCTTCCACAACCAGGCACTGCACAATATTTTGTATTGCTCAGTAGCTCGATCCGGTTTGTCATCACGAGGTAGGCGTATGTTATTTAGTTATACGTGTAATGTGAATCGGTGGGCGGGGCTAAACCGGCCGTGTCTGAAGCAGGCGTTGATCTTCATCTGCGGGGGTGGTGTTTTATCCTCTTTCACGTCATAGTTCCCCACTTTGAAAAACGAGTCGTTTGCTGAGCCTGGTGTCAATAAAAGCTTTTATTAGACTAACAAGGTCGTTTTCAGTTCTGAAACTTACAGGATATTCTTACAATATCATGACCACTTAGATGTCAAAAGCTCAAGGAAATTTTGATTTCTCAGGTCATCACCCCTTTAAACAATTTTAATATAAACATTAAAAATGTGTGTGTGTATATATATGTGTGTGTGTGTTTTCCAAAGAGACCCGGGTGGTCTACTATATCTGGTCAGAATCCGAAGTGTAGATCGATGCACACTCTAACAGCTGATATTGCCCACAACCCTTTGCGCGTTGTACGAGGATTCGGTTAGAATGACAAACACAAGTAAAGTGTAAAAAATAAATAAATAAATAAATAAAAATAAAAATACAGACATGGAGGACTCGCGAGTCCGGCGGTTATGTAGAGAGGTTTAGATAAAGGGGTTTAAGTGATTAATTATCAGTATCTAACCTGACGAAAATGTATTTATTCAATGTTGGCTACATTATTATATTGCATCTGCTGAAGCATTGTTTTGATCTGTGAAGCAACTTTTGTAAAGATACGTTTAGCCATTAACTTTTAAATGCATCATTACAATCAAATTGCAAACACATTGAAGAGTCTCCGCATGAAAGACCCACGACTGGCAGATGAACGTGCAACAACATTTCTTTCCGAAATGGTAAGAAATTAAATTAGATTGAATGGAGGATTTTAACTGTGACGAGATGATTGACAGGGCAGTTTACGGTGACAGGATGCACGCGACAGAGCTGTCCGTTAAAGATGACAAATTAGTATGTCCCAAAGCTTGACTACTCTTTTACTACACACTCAAAAGTATGTACTTCTTCTTCACAAAAAGATTACATACTTTTAGGGCGTAGTATAAGTAGGCGAATTGGACGCAGCATATGGGTAAGCTACTTCTCAAATGAAAGTCTGCATCCTAGTGAGGTTGTGTCTTTCATAGTGCAGTCCTTTGGAGTCTTGTAGATTATGGCTATGTCAAAAATGTCTCCATCCCCGTGGTCATGGCGAGAACAATTATTTTAAAATAATGAATTAAAATTGGCAGCCGATACTGTATGCAGCTGTAGCCTACTAAGATGTAGCCTTCCAATTGAGAAGGACCCTGCGAGGAAGAAGAGCTCTGTGTAGCCAGTGTATAAACATTGAAATGTGCAAAAATGTTGGTGAGTTAAAGGGATAGTTCACTTAAAAATTTAAAATCTGTCATCATTTACTCATCCTCAAGTTGTTTCAAACATGAGTTTTTTTTTTCTTTTTTTTTTCCTGAGTATTTTGAAGAATGTTGGTAGCCAAACAGTAGATGGGCCCCAGTTGACTTCCATAGAATCCACACACACTGGAAGTCATTATTTGTCAAAACAAATATTTGTTTTTAGGCACAAAATGGTTTTCTTGGAATATCTAAAGATTAAAAAGTAAAGATAAAACGTTTAAATTAACATTCTCTCACTCATTACAAAATAACATGAGAACATATGATTGTAAAAAATAATTTAGAAACTTTTTTCAGTACATTTTATAAAAAAAGTATATTATAACTAATTATGAAACTAAAACTATTATAAAACTTAAAAAAAAAAAAAAAAAAAACAGATTAACAGAGGTGTGGAAAAAATGTAAACTGTGTGCCCTCCTGAAGCTCAAACAGTTGACAGAAGATGCTTCAATTCCCAGCTAAATTAACATGCATAAGCTGATAAAAATGTACGCCATCAATGCAGTGTCTTTTTTTTCTTGTATTAAAGCATTTGCTAAATGCATAAATCTAAATGAAAATACCCTTAGAGGACAGCTAACGATATGTTGACAATAAAAATCTACACTATCTACTGGGAAACTGTGCTTGTTCAAAGAATGAAACATGAGTGCCCCCTAATGATTAGGTCTTTTATGTGCTACAGCATGCCTCAGGATCCCTAAAGATCTCTCTAACCACCACACTTAACTTTGAACCTAACTATATTGGGGAGTGAGAGCAATAATAATCTGGCAGGGGTCGGGATTTTGGCATAACACTGAGATACACACACTGCCAGAGAGTTCCCTCTTCAGCCCCTAAGCTGAAAACCCCCTAGTTAAGTTTTCACCACTGTTCTAAAGGACATTCTCATTATCACATAAATGTAGCAGTAATTACTCACACTTGCAGAGGAATGTCTCATGTTGTGTGTGTGCGTGTGTGAGTGAGAGAGAGAGAGATGTTAGATAAAACAAGACTTTTTTTCAGCTCACGTTTAGGTTTTAAAGTGCACCTATTATGGATTTTTTGAAAATGACCTTTAAAGTGTGTAACATAGCTCTAAGGGAATAAAAACATCCTGCAAAGTTTTAAATCTGAAAGTGCACCGTATATAAATTTATTGTCTTTCAAAAGTAAGAGTCAACTCTGAGACAATGAAATTAATCGTTTTTCAAACGAGTCATAAGCCGTTTCGATTGTGACATCAAGATGAAACTTAAGCATATTGCCCTTCCACTTATTGCGAGCACAGACACCAGGGAAAATTTAAACCTCAAACCGGCCACTGATTCCTGTGGAGACTGGACAGCATCATGTCGAGAAGATACTGTGCTCTAGGCTGGCTAACGTTACACCACATCTCATTGACATTGAGATGTGGTCTGGGAACCACATGTTCATTTTCTTGTATTTGAGGCATGGTTTACGAATGCCCAGAGCCGTTTATTGGGTGCTACGAATGTCTATCAAATGCACCTGTACGTAGCTCATAGCCAATCGTTTCAATTATACCAGATGACGTATGTGGCGCGAAAAATTAGATGAGGAAGACGACGATGGGTCAGAAATTTATTTGCAATATCTAAAGCCTGGTTCACACGACAGGATAATTAGGTCAATTTTAGCCCTGATTTACCCCTTCTGACAATCTTAAGGATGCTCCGATTAATTTGATCAAATATCCCTGCCGTGTGTGGTGTGTTTAAGGTGCAATATGCAGGATTTTTGCAGTAAAATATCCCAAATCCACTAGGCCAATGTTATATAATTTGTTTAGTTGATTACTTACAATATCCCAAATGTTTCCAACTATTTGTAAAGCGTGAGACAATTGCGAATTTAACCAAGTCAATGGCGTCATATCGGCGTTACCCCAGTTTCTGCCAGGTTTGACCTCATACCGCAATAGTAACCATGGTGACTGACGTTGACAACTGGATCGGTTATGCCTAGCAGGACGCTCACGCTGTTGTTGTATTGTTCAAATATTATAGACCATGGCAAGCAGACTTTGAGACAAAAAGAGGACTAAAACGAAGATCAACATCTTTCTAGATGCAGAGAGCTCCACGTCTGCGACTAACTTTGACTTGACAGAGACACAGAGTTGCTTGTTACTTGAGCAAAAAGGGGAGCAAATGTATATAAAACTAATCAATGTTATGTAGTTCAACATGATGAAAAGTTAGAATATGATCTGAATGTTATTCTCTAATGTTAATCTAGCTTAGTCTCATTCAGTCAACAAACAACCTAACTAACATTCAGCACAGTCAAATGCCATTTAGTGTGATAGTGGAACTGTTAGAGCAAGTGAAACAGCGCTGCGTTACCTCAAGTTCCTCTTATAAACTGATCTGTGTGAGTATTAATTCAGCACTTGCGTGTAGTTTGGTAAAATCCTTTATATTCGTGGGACTTGACGTTGCGTGTGGCGCTGGTATACGTCTAGCAATCGTGCCCTGCTTCATACCGCAGTCATGTTAAAAACATCAATGTATTCACTCATTCATAAAAGATCCATCAGCTTGACCACAAGATCCATAATTCCGCTTAATGTGGAAAATGCGTCATTAATATACGCCTTTGTTATTGTGAGAGGTTAGCGACCCCTGGTGGCTAAAAATCTTCCATATTGTACCTTTAAGACTGCTCTCATCTGATCGGAAGGACGTTGTGACTGCTATATCCAACATGTTGGATTTTTTTTAGCCCGATTTTTTCCTCATGTGTGGTGTCCCCAGTGGACAACCGAGCACTCAGCCTGTGGACTGTGGCGTGTAGCCAATCAAAAAAAGCGAGGTGACGAGGCTCAGACGAAGCACTGTAAAACTAAATCAAAACAGCTGGCGGCTGTTCATGCTCACATTGTCTCAACTTTTTTGACCATTGTTTTTGGTTAAAAACAAACTACAAACTATCGCCACTGCATCCTCTTCGTACGCCATGATTGTTTACTCTGAAGTCACGTTTGATCTCGAAGGATTTTGCGAGATTTTCCACAAGATTTTGCTCGGCCTGGGAATGCTCGGAGTCAAATCGGTTTGTGTGTGATGAGTTGATTTTGCCGTGTGGCTGCGCACCACACACAATACGACCAAAACTGTTAAACCCGTGATTTTTTAATCGCCATGTGCGGGGTTTCTCAGGTTTGGAAAATGGGCCGACAATTTTAAAATCGTCCCGTATGAACCAGGCTTAAGGCTGCATCGAAAGGTAACTTCGTGTCTGCAGCCATGTTGGATCCATAGGTATAAACAAATTGCTTCAGTGTGTCGCATAGACGTTGTCATCGTCTTACTGCCCCCTCCTCGTTGTGTGATTGGACATGGAGCAAGATTTGTTTTATCAACGTTTATATTACATCAGTCATTCATGCTAAGAGCTCAGCTAATGTATGCACTTTTGCTGATACAGTTTCCACGTTCATCGCAAAAAAGAAAAAGAAAAATACTCATCTTTATGACTTTCTTTCTTCAGATAAGCACATATTTGACTTAAGTTATATTAAGTTATATTGCATTATTTAAATACTGTCAGAAGCAGCCCTAGATCCCCTTCATTAATTTACAAAACTCTCTACCATTCTGCCTGCATCCACTTTAGACATTACTCAACATTTTTGCTCAATGAATATAACCACATGCTTCAGAATATCAAATCTTGTAGTTATTTACAACCTTACAATAAGCCCTACTCTTCTGCACAATGGTAACGATCAAAACTTCAACATAATAGAAACTCCTTTAAATGTCAAACATAACTGAACATTAAACATTAACAGATATTTCCCTTTACTCAAAAACACATAAAATTACACTTCATTTCAATAGTTCCTCTCCATTACTAGCCATGTGCAAAGCATGCTGAGAATTAACAATGGTGTCTCTAAATTAAACCACATAATTTGACTAATTCTCTTCAAATAAATTGATAACCCCTTTTCCTTATTATTATCAACTTAATCAGTTCCTCAATTTACTGTAACTTCAGAAGTACCAGACACGTGAGCAAAACCACCAATCTCGTCGGTCGGATAGTTTTTGACGCGCGCGTCAAACCAAAAAACGACGTTGGTGTGAACACTCTCATTGGCGCCCATTGTTTAGTCACGAGGCGTTAAACGTCGACGAATATCGCGCGCGAAATTCGTTCAGGTGTGAACAGGCCTTTACAATGCTTATGATAAACATTACAATGCTCATGATAACTTTTGTTAACTCTACAATAAGTAAATCCACTTCAAAGGCTAATTACTTCTGGACAGTGATGCCATAGAGATACACATAGCGACCGCAAAAACGGAAGTTCAAAGACAATATTCTAAAGATGACGGCGCCCACGTTTCTCTGGTGCATAAGGTCTATACAACACTGAACACTGGTTAACAGAAAACAGGTGAAGCAGATACTGAAAAATCCAAAAGGCTCAACCCAGGATTTCAACCCACACTGGCAGTTTAGTTTGGAACAGGGCACGGTTCGCATGAAAAATCGCTAATGTGCACACTGGGGTACCGAACACCGAGACTACCTAGAGGAGGTGGTCTGAGTTCGGTAGCTTCCGAACCGTGCCGCGGTTCGCATGAAGGTGAAAGCAACACAGATTTGGGCGCGGACTTTAGTAAAGTAAAGCATCCTGTGCATGTGTTTTAGCTTATTGTGATGTATTCAGTTAAATAAAACACTTGTAAGGGATGATAGTGTTGATAATTTACCTCGGATACGAGCATGAATGTGTATTTGTGCATTGCACGTGGAATCAGAGAAACACATTTGGAAATCCACTGTCTCCTCAAAAGAGTCTTTGTTTGCAAGCAGCAGAAGTTCACCTTATGTGACGCGTGCACAGTAAACCTGTATTGTTCACTCAACTGCTCATAATAGCAACAAATTAATAAAAAAACCCACAATATTTACCCACGTTCTGCTTTCTATCATGTGCTGTGCACGTTTGCGATGACTTAAGATGCACGCAACGCACCAAGATTCGATAGAATCAAGTTAAGTGTGAAATCAGACCAACGCTGTGGGGGGTGCCAGGAACAAATGTGCTTGGGCCGCAGCAAACGAGCCCAGTGTAAAAGCCCCCATAGGCTACGTTCACACTGCAGGGCTTAATGCTCAATTCCAATTTTTTGAAAAAATAAAAAAAATTTTGCAAGGTCGTTCACATTTCCAATTAAATGCAACCTTTTGTGATCTCCTGTGTGAACGTGAACGTGAAATGACCCGCATGCGCAGAAGAGTACTCAACGGTCAACGACGCCACTTGTTGTTTGTGGAAGGAGCTAAATGGATGTCGACAGTGGAGCTCGTTTAGCAATATTAAACTTATTTTCTCAACAGAGCCAGCACACTTACAATCTTCTCATTTTAAGAAGAAAATTAAACAGAGAAACGTGTAGGTGTGGAGTCACATGGTGGGATGCTGATGTGAGTGGCTTCACTGATACAGAATTCATGAGTAACATCCAAATGACCAGATCCACTTCCGATTATGTTTGTGAGTGCCGTCGATCAACTCTGTAATGGGAAGAGACACGTCTGTGGCGGCCCATAACAGTGCAGAAACGCGTTTGCGTTTGCGAAACGCGTTTTGCATACAATGAGTTGGACCGTATTGGCTAGCTACAGGTGCGTGCAATGACGTGCGTGTCGGATGTATGTGACCTGGCCGTTCAGATTGAAGTCGCATTTCAAAAGATCGGATACATGTCGGATTTGGACCACATACCCAAGTGGCCTGGGTCGCATTTGAAAAGATTGGATCTGTGTCTGTCAGACTGTCATGAAAAGATCAGATACAGGTCGCATAGGGGCAAAAAAAAAATTTTGGTAGTTTCAGCCTGCAGTGTGAACGTAGCCTTAGAGTGAAGTGAACTTGATGAATACCCAACAAAGACTGAAGGCAAACAAGCTCAATATAAACAAAACCAACCCAATTAACTAAACAAGCCACATGTGTTAAACATAATCAATCAATAAGAAACCAAGGAAACAGACACAAGAACCTGAACCAAAACATCTGAAAAACCCACCCAACAAAAACACAAGAACTGAACCGCTGTTACATTACAGCGCTAGTAGGATTTTCGTTCCAGTTCCAAATGTGTCATTTCTTCTGTAGATTTAAATGTGATTATATGTGTAAGAGAATTAGCTTTGCTTCATTTTACCTCACAAAATATACACACTAATACATGTCAGGCTTCAGGCTGGATATAAGCGCACTTTTGCCCTTTGAGAATTGTTGTATATATGTATGTGTACGTCTAACAAAGCCCCACCCACCCCAACCCTTTCAACCATGTCAGGCACAGCTCTCTCTGTCTGCAGGGGAGAGGGAGGGGGCTGGGGGGAGGGGGGTGAGATGTTGGCAGGCGAAATGATGATGATGAAATTAAAATTCTGCAGCCAGCAGAAGGGGCTCGCACAATTCCACCGCCGGGCCGGGCCACATCGATCCGTTCCAGCATTTGACTTTCAACCATGACAAAACTGTGGGCAAATTAATTGTTCTCCAGGATATTAAGCATCAGAGTCCATTAATCCTCTTTGGAGCTGCACGCCGTTCGAATACTAATCAGCTGCTAACGCTATCCATATCCCTTCTGCTCTCACTCTATCCCTACCTCCCTATAACTTCATAACTCTCCTCTTCTTCTTCCTGTTCTCTATTGCCCATCTTCTCTACGCTTCTCTCACTCACACTACACATTACACCTGCTTTCTTAAATATCAGTGAATGAGTACATCAAGATAGAATTAATAAAATCAACTGATACCAATCACTGCAAAGCCTGGATGGATGATTTCACCTTATTTTGATGGTCCCTTTAACACATTCTGTTGACTATAAGGCTATGTTTACACGGAAACGATTCTGAAGAGAAAACGCAAAAGTGGCGTTACGTCATCACTTTTTATTCTGCGTTTAGACGAGCGTTTTGTGTGGGAAATCCGCATGCAAATGGTGACACAAAAGTGTGTGAAATTCAATGTAGTATGCACTTCAGGCGACTAGGAGTGCATACTACAACAACACCAAGTCCACGCGCCTGCGTACAAACTTCACAGTCAAGCAGACTTTTGCGTTTTACCGTTTACACGGGAACGCGGCGGTGGAGCATTTTTAAGATTTCCACTCTGGAGGGTGGTTTCACTTTTTTGCGTTTTTAAGCCTTAAAAACGCTGTCGCCGTGTAAACGAAAGGCACATCCGCTAAAATATTTTTACATTTTCACCCGCGAGCGTTCTCGAGTAAACAGGGCCTAATTAATGTTGCACCTGCATGTCTACTAACTCATTAGAGTGTTAGTAGAGTATTCATAAACTGGTAGGGTTAGGGTTTAGAATAAGTTGACATGTTGCAAAGTTACTTATAGTCAGTAGAATGTCTGAGGAGAATCATAATTAAGTGTTAGCAGATATTAAGCAGAGTTTACTAATACTCTAATGAGAGTTAGTTGATGTAGGTGTAACGTTACTTAGTCAACGATGTTAAAAAAGGACCATCAAAATAAAGTGTAGTCAATGTTTTTTTTATTTTTTTTTTTTGGGGGGGGTGTTTTAGTAGAAGCGTCTCTCTCCATTTTCCTCTTCCAATGCAGCCTTGGGTATTCCTAAGAAAATCTAAATGACCTTATTAACAGTACGCCTCTGTGCATGAATGATATATGTGAATGATCATTTTTATTGCATTTTTATTGTCATCAAGTACCTATTGTAAAAGTGATCACATTTTCATGCTGTGCATACAAGGTAAGCATTTCATGAACGTTTCATGGCAGTGTCTGCTGGTTTCCATTGTTTACTTTAGCACAACTATTTTCATTACATTTCATATAATGGAATTTGAGAACATTATAAACAGAACACAATTACAGTGAGAAATATTCACACCAATCAATTTCTTGTTCACTATTTTTGATAATTTTATATTAAAAAAGCAAAAGGGAATAAAAAACACTAGCCATATGAAGTGTACTGTACTCTCTAGAAGCAGCCTTTGATATTTTTCACCCGTTAACCAAAAAAAATCCTCACATTCAAAAGGGGTCTCTGTCCACTTAAAAAAGAGCTCTGCACTCGCCTGACTTCGTCATACTCATATTCTATTGAGAATATGAGTCTGAAACCGCTTCATTGGGCTTTGATTATGAGGTGTGTCTTAACCGAACCAGGAAAAAAACAAAACTCTGCACTCAATTGGATAGTCGGTAGACCTACAACCTATCAGAGCAACGCAGTAAGTCAAATACTTTGCATTTCACAGTTGTCAACAGAACTTAGCTACTTATTTTAGAAGTAAAATAACGAGTGCGACCAAAGGGGAAACCACAACGACCACAGGCTTTTCATTTCGTCCCATCTTCTTAGCAACCATCAGAGCCAGCTGATAAGTTACACTTGAATTTGGCAACTACGGAGTAGCCTATTTATTTTACGTTTTTTTTTTCTTTTTAGTAACTACAATTACTGGGTAATAATAGTACTAACCCTGAACCTACCCCTAAACCTACCCCTGTTCCATGTACTTACCTTATATTAGCCAGTACTTTCTAGGTAAGTACACTGTAAGTACCCTGTAAGTACTGTAAAGGAAGCATTACCAAATTAAAACTTTTCATTAAATACACAACGCAGCCTTAACTCAGATGTGCAAAAATGCCTTTAATCTATAATAAAACTCATTTAAAGACCGACTATGTTCATGTTAAATGATTAAAATATAGCCAATAACTACTGATAACATCACAACCAAGCATGCCTGTGGTTTTGTATACAATTATTCTTGTATGCAGCCTGTGGTATTTAATACAATTTGTATAAAATACAAACGTATTGTATTTCTAATGTTTCATAAAATGGGTGGGAGAAGAATTTCTATATAAAAAAATTAATATATCCATTTGAATGTGCATTATACAATTTTTTCAGTGAGACAGATTATGTGCATATAGTATTATTCTCAATTGTTTTGTCAATATGTCCATGTGTGTTTTCTTATATATATATATATATATATATATATATATATATATATATATATATATATATATATATATATATATATATATATATATTTATTATTTTTTTTTATTTAAAAAGTATGCCATCATAAATGTTATGATGTCATCATAAATGACATCATAAAAAAGGGTTTGACACTGACAACCTAAGCATATATATGTTGGACAAATGTTGCTAACATATTTTGCTAAATAAATTCTTGATGCAAGAATTCTTCTCTATGTTGGTGTAGGCGAAAGAGGCAATCACAAAATGCTACAGGCAGCTCAGCTTTCACTCCGCTCTCCAAATTACAAAGTACCATATTTTAAAAGTCATACTGACATTCCAAGCAACTGCCAAGAACAACCTGAGCTAGGCTTATTTTGGCTCCAGATAAGAAAAAGGAGACAAGGAGAAAAATAAAGGAGGAAGAGTATGAAAAAAACATACAGCTTTAGTCACCCAGCGACCAAAAACATTTACACAGCTGGGGTACTGGAACTTCCAATCTGCATGCATTCCCGAAGCCTGGTACTGTGTGGCTATAGAAAAGAGGGAAAACCTCTTAAATGTTCCCTTTATTTTGGAGAGTTGTTGCAACAGATTGTTAAAAAAATACTACACAGTAATTTGCATTTCAGCTGCATCAAATGAAGAAAGAAGGCATTTCCGTTCATTATAATAGACTAATGTTTGTTCATTGAAGAGCTAAATTATAAGATTATAAGATAAGATTAATTTTATGTTTATGTGTCATTGTGAGCGTGCAGATCTGAGATTTGCTCTGGCTGTACACTACCGTGGTGGAACATTGGTTGAGTTAATTCAGACATTCATGCTCCATGTGTGTTTGTCTTCTGTTGTGAGCGTGTGGTTTGTGATGTTGTGCTCATAGCCAACTGATCTTTGCACCAATAAAAAGTACACTTTAACAATTTGTTTTACTACCAAATTACATCTACATCAATATCAAATTAATTGAACTTAGAGTGGATTAGCCTCTGTAGCCGCTTAGCTTCGAATACCGCTCCGATGCGATATTCAAGATAGTGTGCATTTAACATGCGTTGTACTTGGGCATTTTTTAGATATGGGACAGTCTTGCACACTTACTTGCTGTCACGTACATGTGTTCTCAAGAGGCCAAGAATGCAAATGTGGGTATTTGGAAAGGCTCAGTCTCTGTTTCAAGTCCTGTGCCAGATCGCCGTTTAATGTTTGTTGTTGTGTTTAGTCTGTGTGCCTTCCCTATTCCGCCTTGTCCAGTCCCGTCCATTCAAGTGATTGGAGAAATTAAGCTTTTCAAAGCATCGAATCAATTGCTTCTCTAAATGATTCACTGTTTCGAATGGTTTAAAACAGCACACGCTAGTGAGTGACCCTGCTGGTCAGAACAGTAGAAATACAGAAAACTCAGGTTTTTTTTTCCTTGTTTTTTTATTTTTTATTTCATGGATTGCTCAGCTAAACAGGCCAATACAAGAATACTAATGTCTAATTAAAATGTGCACAAATGCATAAAACTGATCAGAGTTCAGGTAAAACCCCATAGAGACTTGTTCAATTGTTCGCCGCTTGTGGATGATTTCAGTGAATCCACATGAATCATGGGTTCACAGAGATCGTCCCAAATTTCAGTGGTGAACCATTGAAATTTCGAAATGTTTTAAAACCGTTATGATGTAACAAAGCCCCGTTTACAGAAATCACATGACTTTGGCAGTTTGAGACATGCTCCGAATCACTAATTGTACCAAAAGATTCATAAAGGTCTTCATAAAGCTTCATGAAGCAGTGTTTCAAAAGCTCAGTTCAGTCCAGTCACAGGTTGTGTTTTCCCCATAGGGTAGTTTTTGTTGTATGTTTTGTTTTTGATTAAATAAAAGCCCATCTTCTGCATCAAGTTCTTGTCTCATCCCTTAACACCTACTCTGGCATCGTGTCGTAAACACCTGTAGCCATGCATGGAAAATAGCCTGTTTGCTGCCAAATAGCATCGCCAAGATGTTTCATTATTAACAGTAAGGCTAGTCTACTTGCCAAGTCCTCATAAAGGATTCATTTCTATTATAGGCATTATTATTCATTTGTATTTTGAAAGATCAAACTGTTAAATTCCACTGTATTAGTCCAGCCTCATTTCATTTAAAGACACTGTGACATTTGATTGCATTAGCATCTGAGTGCACACTTACATATTATGTTAATGAATTTAATTAAGAGATATTTAATCTCTAAAAACTGTTTAGCATATAATGCTAGTAATGGGGGCATTAACTAAGTAACTAAGTCCCTAGCTAAACAGGTTTTAGAAATAAAACTCTTTACATTCAATTATCATGAAAACAAATCTCAGAGAACGATTGACTAGGTGCCGATGTTTTATTAGACCGAAGGTTCATTTTGCGTCGGAGTTTAACAATAAGTGCTTTTGAAGTAAGGGATCGAATATTCAGCAACCCAAGCTTTATCATTTGTTCATCTGTATTATGTTTTTTATTTGTTGAACATCAATACATTTTTTACCCTTAAATGGGTTTAGGAGTTTTTTGCATGTCCTAAATCAGGGAACAGACACAGTCTCTATATGATGATATCTAGGTGAAAGAATCTCTATGTGATGAGACCTGACCTCAGTGATGTGAGACAGCTAGCAGACGGTCGATTTAGCCAGTTCAATTCAATTCAATTCAAATTTATTTATAGCACTTTTCACAATACATTTCGTTTCAAAGCAGCTTAAAAAGAAAGTACATCCAGTCTGTCTGCTTCCTGACCTGAGCCCCAGATTGTCATTTTTGAGCTCTAAGACTATGTACCATATTACTTGAGAGAAGAGTAGCACCATCCCATGAAGGACTGCCCCAAAACTTTTCCAATTGTCTATGAATTCTGTATTATTTTGCGGACACCACTTAGAAAGCCAGCCATTGAGTGAGGACAGTCTACTAAGTATCTCATCACTCCTGTGAAAACTAAGGGGGCCATATCAAATTACAGTGCCTGACATTGTACTTGTGAGTTCACATACCTCTATAAAGCTAAACTGTGTGATTATTACCCCATCTAGTGGTGAAAAGGTATATGACCATCCAGTGAATATTAGTTTATGTTCCTCTCAATTCCGATTTCATTTTAACTCCTACGGTGGCCAATGTAGTCCAAGATTAACATGGCTTCCAGTTCGAGTGTTAACTCAAATGTAAACGCAAAAGGCGAAGCTTGAATTAACGGGTATGTCCCTCTTTGGCTAATGTACATTCAATATGGAGGGGCAACATGGCGACCGACATTATAACCCCTTACCTTACGACCGACATTATAACCCCGTATGTATTTTCAATGGCATATTTTACACTCACGAGAATACTTTATTACTTGAACGAAGTAAATATACATTAATGAGCACATATATTTTTGAAAGAACTATGCGGGGGGATCAGAAGGCTTTTGTCTAGGCAATGGACGGTAGCAGTACTAGTGGCGTTTTAATTGGCATCCCAATCAGTCAACATGTCGTGACTAAAAGGGAACATCTCGGTTATGTATGTAACCCTCGTTCTCTGAAGGAGGGAATGGAGACGTAGTCCCGTCGCCACTATTCCTGGACCACCGCTGACTCCGGGCTCCGCTTGGCTCCAGCGAAAAAAAACAACTGGTGTGTGCATCCACTTCCGTATTTATACCTGAGCCATTGGGCGGAGTGTGAGATACAGATCTTGCACGCCAATGTGCATTGGATCATTAACAGTACTCGAGGATGACAGGCTCCCTAAGTGTGATCCCAGTTAGTTGATACGTTGACTATGTCTCCGTTCCCTCCTTCAGGGGATGAGGGTTACATACTGTTAGTAACCGAGACGTTCTCTACCATAGACTGAGGCAAGTGAATCATTAGCCTGTTTGTATGCTGCCTACCATGGGAGTCATATAGAGTTACATAGAGCTCAAATGCTTTTTTTTCTAACAAGGGTCCACCTCTCCTTTTCACTAGTACTTTCTGACTATTCATTTGTGTTTTCTGTATTTCCTTATTTATTTATTAAAGAGTGCTTCTGAATAGCAAGACCCAGTGTCATTTCTGCTAGTTTCTATTTTTTTAAATGTTGTAAAATTATTCATTGTACCAGCCATACTGCTCGTTCTGTGTGTGGTTTCCTGTTCTGCCATATCCAGGTAAGAGCCGGATCAAAAACCCATTGTGCAAATTTGGAACCTGTTGGATCGAAAGCTGTGGGCCATTCCCCCAAAAATGTCCAGGAGCTTGCAAATGTCTTAGTGGAAGAGTGAGGTAACATCTCACAGCTGTCTGTAGTTGTAGTTCATGAGAGTTCATTCTGTAGTTCATGAGAACTACACCACTAAATCTGTTCATGAGAAGGCTGGCCACACCAGATACTGGTGAGAGCAGTCAACTAACTGTCTTCTAATATTGACAAATGATGTCACATACATGCAGCAAATGAGAGGGAGAGAAACGGAATAAAATAGATACAGTGAACAAATTAAGTCAGGGTCTATTATACGAGCAAACGGTTTGTAGCAAATAGTTTGTTCTGGCAGCTTGCCCAGATGTTAGTCTCTGAAACCCTGTAGCCTATATGTACACCGAGCAAATTAATATGCACATACAATGTGTGCATGTATCCAAACAGACAAACAAAGCTACAGATTTTTTAATCACAATGTTGAAATAAGCAAATATATACAGTTCTCTTTGTGAGAGGTTACAGAAAGAACTGTGTTCGTGCATGTGTGTGTGTGACAGAGAGAGAGGGAGAGAGGGGGTATTTTTATGAGGGGAGGGTGGGCTGTCAAGATGTGCGAGGGATGTGTCTGAAAGTGTTTGCATGTCAGAGAGTTTGTGTGTGTGCGCATGTTTGCGCTCTCTTGCAGAGTGGAGCCTGCCACAGACATCAGCCCCTATATTTGCATATTCATGGATCAATTTGCACTTGCCTATGCAAATGTATGCAAACATCATTTCAGAACATTTCAAAAATAGAAACCAGCATGCAAAACGGCACTGGGCTGTTTAGTATTCAGAACCACTCCAAAATTAATAAATAAATGCAGAAAACACAAATGAAGAGGCAGAAAGTACTAGACTATCAATCTGGAAGTTTAGTTCTTATAAGTTAGTTTAGATCACACTCATCAAGAATCAAGCCCCTGCTTCTCCATGGTTTTATAGTCTCATTTTATAATTCATTACAGGTATATTAAAAAATAAATAAAGCATGGGTTAGTGTCTAATAAATGTTTTATAAAAAAATAATACCATGTAATATTGTTCTTCTTGTATAAGATCTCACCTTATAAATCAAATTACATACAGTTTTAATTCTTCTGCACCTTATGGATAAGCCCCTTATATTGTCTTTGCTTCCTTAGATAAAGGTTTACCCAAAACCTGAATGAGTGGCCATGTGGGAGGGCTCTGAGAAAGCACTTTGCCCACCCAAAACCCATTCATCTTTTGGCTTGCAGGAGGAGATAATCTGCTCACCTGGCACAGTTGTATTTCTGAGGTTCTCTGGGGAACCAACGCCAGTTTAACTGTGTTTTTATCTCCTCCGCTGGTTTTCAGGATAAACAGCTCCACATTGAATGCTAATCCTCTTCTTCCAAACCCCTCCTCTGGTTTCCTTTCTGTTAATGTGTCTCATCCATGCTTTCCTTTTTTTATAATTTGGTTGGTCTGTGGTTTTTAACAGTAAAGTGTGTAATACAACTTAACCATTTGTAGACAGACATCCAGAAGAGTGTAAACATTTGTGACTGGTGCTTCCAAAAAAAACCCCATCTGTTTGGTTGAACAGAGTGACATTTCCAACTTCTGCCACAACCAATCAACTAGGTTGCTAATCAACCAGATTTTGATGATGCCTATACCACAAAGAGGATTTTGATGCTCATCAAAGAGTCTTTAATGTGGTTAATGTGTACATTTTACAACTCTGTAGTCCAGATGTAAAAGCCAAGGATAATCGTGTGGTCAAGCCACAGGCTTGTTTGTTTATGACAATGATATTGGCCTTAATTGCTGTTTAAAAGAGATTATTGTGCCTTTTCGGATGTTTTAAATATCTGCACTATATGGATAGCACTGCATCTTTTATTTTATTATTGATGCTAGATTTTTTGAAATTTAACCGAGCGTTAAGTTTCAGCATTTAAATTATCATACATCATTTTAGTGTTTGTTGAGGTGTGGTCACTTTTCTAACAAACTTTCATTTCATGACTTTTTACACTTACAAATAATCAGATGTATGCACATTTGAAAAGAGTAAAAAGAGTAAAAGAGTGTATGCATATCTGGAATGCTGTCCGAGGGAGGTCTCCAAGGTTGGAATTTGGCCGAAAGCAGAGTACTCCCCTGGTATCCGTGTCTTGTATAGCAACCAGGCGATAGTGAGGAGTCGGGTGGCGATAGGCCTCCTCTCATGCCGACTGGATAGACCAATGTGTTCCTCCTGAACATTGTTCATAAAACAACATTTGAAATTGAACAAAAACAATGGAAAATCCTTGCAACAAAATGCCCTAGAAAAACACTCTTAGACTCTAAACACTCACACAGAATGTGTTTTTCCATTCTACTTCTGTTGTTTTTCAATGTAAAAGCACTAGATGGACATCCGTCGCGCTTGCATATTTTGCAGTGTTCTAAAAATGCTAACCTGGCCCTAGCCAGATGAATTTCGCTCCGCCTAGCTCCACTCATCCATCTGGAACCAATCCATTGAAAAGGCGTTTCAGAAGGCTGGGCCTTATCAAAAATCCTTGCATATGATTGGATAAGCCACTTGTCTGTCATCTTTATTGACGTGCTATTTCAACCACTCACACCGAAGCCAACCCGTGACGCTGATGAGAGCGACGCAGAAAAAACAAAACAGAACAGCCGACGAACGACTACAAGCCCTCTTTAGACGAATGACTTACAGAACTCGGTTTAACATTGTTACAAGTTCAGGTAAGATCATGTCGGATATGCAGTCGGTGCGTTCGCTTGATCGGCAGACTCGAAGATGCTTGCTCTGGCAAATTTTAGAGGATGGCAAAAAGCAGAAAAGGAACCGCTTTCTGAACAATCATCAGTCACTTTGTCACTACGTCACATCTATGAAACTCCCACCCTGCGTCCTGATTGGCTAAACCATAAAGTTGGTTGGAGAAATCACTCTCAATGGAAGAGGTTCCAGATGGATGTGAGTGAAGCTAGGCGGAGCTAAGTGGAACGACATTCATCTGGCTAGGGCCAGGTTATAAAAATGCGGCCCTCAAGCTAAAAGAAGTACAGCTTTAAAAAAAACAAGTCTCAGATATGTAAAAACACATTCTGTGTGAACACAAAACACAATTTTCCATTTCACTGTGCCACTTTTCAACACACGCTCAGACGGACATATTTAACAGTCGGGCTCACGCCTTGCGTCTTTTGCAGCGTAACATAGTGTTCTAAAAATGCGGTGCTCAAGTCAATAGTATAGTTAAACTTTTTTAAAAATTAAGTGTAGCGGCAGTTCTGGCTGGTCACGTTAGTCAAGCTCGCATCAGCTGACTCTCAGCTGATCCACGTGTACCTATAGGAATACGACGCCTATCACTGTATGCAAATATAATCTCCTTCAGTATTATCAACAGCTATCGTGTTTCTCAGGAGCTAATTACTCTCCTCCATCTCGTCCAGTCAGGATTTGGCCTACTGAGTGCCTTTTGAATAAGAATAAATTCTCAAATGATGTACTTTAGAATCTTGGAAATAATGATATCTACTATACATTCATGTTGGTTCTGTTCTTTTTACACTAGGGGGGGAGGGATTATTGCTGTTCTCAATGCTCTTATCCATGTTAGGCTGCATGGATGCGCACAGAGTAATTGCCTAGAACAGAACCATACCGCCAATCCTAACTGTATGCTAATTGTCAATCGTATTTGAAGATAGTGGTCCTGACAGAAGTGCATCTTTAGACCTTTAGCTTTTTTTTGCTCCACTCCATTTGTACTAGGCTTTCGCCAAGATAAGCAAAACTAAGACGTAGCTTTACAGTAAACTATGCTTCTACATCCATTTACACTTCTTTCCATATGGTGGTGTGACTCCCCTTCTGTCCGGCGTTAACGGCTGCAGTGTACTTGCCGCATCAGCGCACACAACGGCTGCAACTACAGTGTGGTCTCCCTAGTGGACCAGCACGACAACCGTCTGGATTGAGCCGAGTAGGGGACATCTCTAGGGTTTTCAAGTGGGCACCTTCCGTCCTCAGTGTTTCGTCGACTGGCCCACGATACCTCAAGAGGTTTCGACAGTGACTCTGGATTCCCAGAGTCACCCCCTAAACCAACAGACTCTTCAAGTTTTCCGGAATTCTACGAAACCGTCAGTGTGGCGGCCTGTACACAGCCAGCTAGAATCTTTCCGTCTCAACCACAGCCAGTTGCTGTTCCTTTCTGCTGCTTCAGATAAGTTCTTTACTGTGCGACGCAACTCTTGGCCACTGAATCCGACGTCTCTGAGGAACCGGGTTGTAGAGTGTGCCACAGAACCTTGACAACCCACTTCCACTGGATAAACCTGGACTCTCCATCCTCGCTGTTCTGCTTCACTGGCCAGATGATCATACCGCAGTTTCATTCTCTCATGTCTCATCTACCACATCCTCCCATGGCACTGTTAACTCTTTTAGTTGAACAATGCGTGCTGATCCAGACCACAAACAATATCTAGTCGGAGGTTAGTGGTGGCAATCTCAGGTGGAAAAATAAGCTGTTGATCAAGATCAGCCAGCATCTTCCAGTCCCTAGCAGCTTCCAGTTGTCCTGGGTGAGAATTGGTGTTAACACCTTTTCTTGGTGGCTGCTCACCTGGGTGGACAAATATAGTCTTCTGCGTGTAATGTTTTGCTAGAACAGGCGACAACTTATTGGTCATACTACGCTTGCCTTCCAATGCTAAAGCCAAACATTGCAGTACTTGGTCATGGCACCAAGTAAACCGACCTTGGCTAAGAGCCACCTTACATCCTGTCAAAATGTGCCTTAATGTGCCAGGTGATGAACACAAAGGACAAGAGGGATCCTCTCCTACCCAGAGGTTTAGGTTCTGAAGGAAACTGATCTTACTCTCTTCCATCGACCAAAGGTCTTGCCAGCCCATCTTGTGTTGTTCCACTTTCTCCCATCTCATCCACTCTCCCTGCTTGGCCTGGGAAATGGCCTTTATACACCTCATCCTCCTCCTGCTTTCGCATCTCATTGACAGCCAGCTTCCTCATTAAAGCTGGGCCTGCCTTGTGCCATTTAGAAGGAGCTAAACTGAGCCCAAAACCCACTATATCCCCAATTTGAAGGGCAGCCTTTGTCTCTACTACAGATTAAAACACGACGCTCAAGGTAAAAGTTGTTCAACTTCTAAAATGTGCATCTCTAGACCTTCTGGGTTTTTTTTTCTTCACTGACATACATCTTTTATTTTTAACAGCAAAATGTGTCCTAAGTACCGGTTTACACAAACATTTATTTTTATTTTTTTGCGCTAATTCTCAATTATTCTTCTATGCAATGCAAACATGCGCTAGACGAACACGTTTGACTGCTGCGCTTGCATTTCGTGTCTTTTGCACCATATCAGCATTCTTAAAACACGATGCTCAATTTAAAAGAAGATAAACTTGTGTAGAATGCATTTTTTGTTGTTCCACTGACCTGAATCTCGAATTTTTAACTACAAAAACACATTCTGTGTGAAATGGCACTTACTTTTTACTGTGGGTCAGACAATGGCCACTGGTTCTTTAACATTTAGGCTTTAAGTGATTAAAATTGAATGCATGACTGCTATTAGAGGTATAGTGTTACGGTTTAAGAGTTGTCTAATAGTTGCCACATGTGCAGACATTCTGTGTGTATCGTGAGTGCAGTGGGGTGGGGGTTGGGTTGCCAGCTGATGTTGAAGGTCCTGAGAAGACTGATGCAAACAAGTAACTGGTGTTCCTGCATATGTGCTTGTAGTTTGAAAAAGACAGAACAAGAGGGATGACCTCACAAAATCTGTAAGGTCAACCATATGAGATTACATCACTACTCTGTAATGTGCAAGCCGGAGAAAGTGGGAGATGCTCCAAATTTTCAACAGAAAAGTAAACTTGTTGGGTTTATTTTATTCTTCTCCTTTAATCTCATGTTTTTGGTGAGCAATTTGTATAATATTTAATACAAAGGCTAACATGAAAAGCATGTGTGCTCTGCTGTCCCTTTGATTCTCTAATCGAACAGAGGAAGATATCTTTTGACTCAGGATCCAGTTCTTTATGTTGAGCTGCGCTTGAAGCCAATTACACAAACATACACATGTGACCATATGACATCAGTATAAAAGTCCCTTTAAGACAAGTCATTTCACTCGCGGCCATCTTTTAAACCTTTCTCAGGCATGCAAGTGCAGCTCCTATTTCTTAAAATGGGGAAACATCAAACCGAAGCTTCTAACGTCAGCTGCAGTGACGCGATTACTTTACCTATCAGGGTTTGGCTCTCATTTAGAAGGCTGGACTTATTCCGCTATATTGAGTGTTGCACTTTTCCCCATTCAAAACAATACAAATGACGTGTCTTTTGCTATTCTATAGTCTTTCATCAGTATGGGCCACTACGTCTGTGTGTTGCTTGGTAATCAGTCCACTTCTTAGAACTAAATTGCTTTGAGGAAGAATTAAAAATGTTATCAATAGCATTACATTTTTGTGTCTATGTATTTATTTAGGGAAACCTTGCCAGGCATGAGGAATAACGGTTTCATAAAAGCAATTAGCCCCGTGAAGCTGTGATTTACAGTGAATTTAGAACAGCTAAGGGGGTTTTAGGCACTCCACTCTGTCTAGTTCCTTACAACGGCCCTTGGCTGTTCTAAATTCACCGTTAATCACAGCTTTACAGTGCTTATTGCTTTAATATATTCTACTGTGGCCCCCAAAAATTCCATATAATATGATGAACTACACTGGTGGTTATTCTTCTAGGACACATGCATGAACGTGATGTGAACGGACTTCATACATCCATGAAAAATGTCCTTGAGAGAACGTTAAAAATAAGTTGAGGAGTGAAAAAAAAAAGGTTTGGAGAAAAGTTTAAAAGTATAAGTAAAGTTTAAGTATCCAAATACTTTTTGAAGCCACATAAGTGTACATATTCATTTTATGACAGTATGGAAATTTTCAAAATGTAATTTCATTTTATTTCAACACTTCATTAAATATTGATTCATACACACAATACACCTCTTCAGTGATGAAAGTTAGAGGGATGCATCAACCTACAATGAAAATTCTCTCATTTACTCCCCTCATGCCATCCCAGATGTGCAGATTCTTAAACTGTTTATTTTTCAGGCATTCTGAATGACAGATTTTTTTTATCTCAAATCTCAAAGTTAAAATTAATGAGAAAGCTGTAGAAATATATGTATATGGCAGGTTTAGTGGAGGCAACTCATAATGAAGGTGGGCAGAATAAAATCAGAGCACTGGGGTCCATCGCGTGGCTTCCACTTTCCCATCAGCCTGCCTTGATTGAAAACAGAACAGCTGTGATGATTTAATTTACATGTTAATAACCAACAGGCCTGACAATAAACGCCTTTTTATCGCCGCTTGCATCTCCTCCCTACAGAGGGAGGGTAGACAGAGGGGAGTATGAGGGAATGAGGAGCTAGTAATTAATTGTTTTAAGAGATTCTATTAAAATACAATTGTGTGCGATAAATGAACGAGGCCTTGCTGCAGACAGAGGAAGAAGAGAATATAAAAAAATAGATGCATTATCATGTACGTACTAAACTTCTCTAAATATGCTAAATAAGATTGAAGATGGGGAAAATGGGGAAGACACCCCCATGCTAAAATTGCAGCATATTAAGAGAAAAGTCATGATAATGCATGTTATTAAGGGAAATAAATAGAGACATTTGCTAATTTAACAAAAACTGTAAAAAAGACAAATGTCTTTATCTTTTGTTCTCTCCAGATACACATTTAGCAATGTGTCATTAAATGAAATAAACAGACACTTTTGCTAATCTGTAGACAAAGAAAGATCAAAATGTTTTTAATGTCTATTAAACCTTGCAATGAATAGGACAGCTGAAAGAACGAGTGAAGGAGAGAGTTACGTACCACATCAGGATTTTTTCTTTTTTTAATGCAAGTGAATTGAGTTCGCCATTGTAGATTAATTGCACATTGATGCTTTTTATGCATATCCGGATTTTATTCAGATGGGTTTTGAAAGTCTGGACAACAAAGAAGGAGGTGGTCTGAAATGTGATTCCAATAAAATTTTTACAAATGCGTCTCAGTCTGGATGCTCAGGCTGTTTAAAGCATCACTCCTAATGTGACCCACTACGACACATAAAAACCGGTCATGGAAATGCTTCGAAATATTGATACATTCATACATATATTCATATATTCCTGTCTCCTCCATTGCCTCCAAGTTTTCTTATGCCCCCTATTTGGAGAACGAGATGATGCACCCACATTTTTTGAAAGTCATATACTTCGACAACAATGGATACAATTTATGTTTGATTATATTCCTAAAAGTGATGATCGTAATTTAGCTCTCTGTGCTGCACATTTACGGAAGACAGCTTCCAGAATCTCCACGAATTCAACACCGGATTCAACAAGAAACTGTTACTAAAACATGAAGCAGTTCCAACTGTAAAACCAGAGGCAGCAGTTGTTGTGCCACAACCTGTAAGTAGGCTAAGACTTAATCATTTTAAATGTATTTGCATGTATAATTCCAGATGTAGCCTTGTGTTTTATTTCTTTTCAAATGCCAGCGCTGGCTTTGTAGGCTTTATGGGCTACTAGTTAGGCTATTTTGTGTCTACGACAAACGCGTACAAACATTGTGGACCTGAATTTTGTATAAGTACTAATGTTATAAATGTATTTTTTATATATATATGCTTTATGACTTTATTTTCGATTTGATCAAGACGTAAACCTGCAAACGCTGTTTGTGTTTAACATTAGTAGCCCGTCAGTTGCTATCGTTGCCAGTCAGATGCTATTGTGTAAAACAAACGTGTATATGGTTAAAAAAAATTAGCAAATTATCATTCAGAAACGTTTATTAAGAGCCGTGTGTGGTGAGGTTCTGCTTGACTCTGAATTCATCGCGGGCTTTCTCTGTCTGATTCTGCCGCACTATTAAGATCTGATTTAAGAAAATTTGACTGCAGCTTGAATATAGCCTAAGAAACACTGCAGCAGGTGTACATTTAAAAGTATGCCCATCTTCCTGCCTTATTGATGAAATTCATTGTTTGACTCTTCTTCGTAATGTTTACATTAGCAACGTTTTTTTAAACTCATTTTGCCAGAAAATAAAGCCTATATGCCCTACTTTGTATATGTCAAAATTGTAGGAGAACATGTTTTCTGTGGATTTCCACAAATTGATTTGTTTGAGAAAAAAATGTAAAAATATAGTTATGGTTTAATTTTTGTTCATTTGATTTAGTTTAGGTGGTTTTCTGTAATTCGATCTGGCAAGCTTTATCGTTAATCACTTTATCGCTTGGGTGAGCACTTCCCAAACAGCTCAAGCGTTATGTTTACCTCAAATGACAAGGTTATATAGCTATATATACTGGTGTATATATATATATATATATATATATATATATATGTGTATATATGTATATATATATATATATATATATATATATATATATATATACACATAGATGTTAATATTAAGATACAAATACCCATACTCATCTTCTCAAATGGCTTGGGTATTGCAACGCACATTTTTATGTGGAGCACATGCCGAGTACCCTGGAGGGTTTGGTAATTTACACACAGAAGCCTATTGACAGAGAAGAATGGGGATAATAATGTGTCATAAGAATTATATCATATGAATTTGTTTGAAATAATAAAATATTGTTAAACACCTGAAACGAATAGTGGTTGGCATATTATAAGATAATTGGGTCTTGGGTCCATTCAGTAAAAGCTCATTTATTTTAAATTACCTGACACCCAAGGCATCTAATATCAGACCCAACCCATGTCTGAGGCACTCCTCAAAGTTTTTCTTAACCCGCTCAGGTTTTGGGTCAGACCTCAAGTTTTCAGATTCAAGTGAAGACTTCTAGTATGTAAGATTTTTTAATGTTAAAATACATTCTCTGAACCCAGTTTATTATTCATTGACTTTTATTAGTATATACCATTTATGGGTTAATCTCCCCCAAAAGTGTAAACATTGAGCCTCCCAGGCACCATAAAACATTAATAGCAGTCTGCATTAATAGCAGTTAAAATGTGAGTGCTGAAATTCCTAAGACACTCAAGTGAATAAAATAGAGCAAACATTAGATGAGTTCGAAATATCTTATTTTCTTATAATAATAAACACAGTTCAACAGAGAAGCAAAACAATTCCCCCTCCATGAAGACTTGCAGATCTTTTTTTCCAAAGTGTTTGCAGTCAGCTTCACCGCAGCTCCTTCCCTGTTGCTCACCCTTCCTACGCACTTCTGCCATGGCACTGTGGGTGCAGAGGGAGAGAAAATGGAAGCGGAGAAGGCAAATTGTTTGTGCTGTGGGCCTTGACAGCAGTGTGGTGGGGCCTCAGCATTAGCCAAGGATAAAGGTAATGGGATTTGTGGTGTGAAAATGGCATGTCACAGGTTGCTGTTGATGAGAGATCCGTAGCGGAAAATACATCCCTTTAAGAGCTGATAAATATCTGGGAGGGAAAGAGAAAAGATGGGAACACATGAGATAAGAAAAGGGTGATCCATGTAGAAGCTCGTCCAAAATGAAAGTCTGTGCTGCTATTTTCTAATTGAATATAAGCAGAGAAATTAGATTTGTGGGATTTTGCAAAAAGGAAGATTATATGTTGGATTATGGTCTGTTTTTTTAGACAATGCTATAGCAAATTGGGGGTAGCAGTAGAAAAAAAACCTTGGGAGAAAGCAGGAACATCGTAACGTACATGTAAGAGTGAGGACAATTTAGGAGACTTTATATATATATATATATATATATATATATATATATATATATGTATATATATGCATGTATAGACTTTGTTATACGTAGTCATATACGTAGTTATATACAGTATACTGTATATAAAACAGCTGTAATGTAATAGGGAAAAAAGAGCTTGTTATTGTAAAAGCTCATTAGAAAGAAAGAAAGAAAGAAAGAAAGAAAGAAAGAAAGAAAGAAAGAAAGAAAGAAAGAAAGAAAGAAAGAAAGAAAGAAAGAAAGAAAGAAAGAAAGAAAGAAAGAAAGAAAGAAAGAAAGAAAGAAAGAAAGAAAGAAAGAAAGAAAGAAAGAAAGAAAGAAAGAAAGAAAGAAAGAAAGAAAGAAAGAAAGAAAGAAAGAAAGAAAGAAAGAAAGAAAGAAAGAAAGAAAGAAAGAAAGAAAGAAAGAAAGAAAGAAAGAAAGAAAGAAAGAAAGAAAGAAAGAAAGAAAGAAAGAAAGAAAGAAAGAAAGAAAGAAAGAAAGAAAGAAAACAAGGCAAGAAGAAAAAAGTAATCACATCATGTGTGCTTGTGATATAGGCCACATACATATTCAATGGAAAAATGGAAGTCAGTATGTCAAGTAAAGGTATCTGCTGTCAGTGAATTCACCAGAAGATCCTGTGAATCTCAGGGATCAGCATCTTGACGTTCTGGCTTCTCATAAACAGCCTGAGAGCTCTACTAGTGTGAATAAGTTATTTTTGGAGCCTGACTAAAATGCTAGAATAACTCAACTGACAAGAAAACCTTTGACTACAGAAAAGAAAATGAGCTGGGAAGCAAAAAAAAAAGGTAGACAGAAAAGATGGCCTGAAAGGTTCAAATAAATCCCAAGAAAAGAGTGGCCGGGTGAGAGATCGAAAGATAGAAAGAAGGAACCTTCATCACTTCACCACTATAGGTCACTTGAAGGAGTGAGCCAGACGGGATGCGCTTTTGCATAGCTTGTGCTCACTGTTTAAAGATCATTTGAAACTTAGCGAAGACGGGCAGCTCCAATAGTAATGAAAATATTTATCTTGAAATCTGTTGTGCAAATAAACTTTAATCAAACAATTTAATAATCACTTAAAAAGCACTCGAAAATGTCCACTGTGGTTTCTGACCAGGCCAGTAATTTCTAATGTCACTTTGTAAAGAAACACTTCTGACTGAACATGTAGTACGCATGTGCATGACGTCACTGTTTTTACAAATTGCATTTTTGTAGTTTACACAGACAATAACAGTATCGTTTTCAAAAACTTGCACTTAAAAACACACCCAAAATGCCACTGTCGTGAAAATGAACGGGCAAACGCGTAAAACGTTTTCCATATTTAGTTGAAAACGGTGTCGTGTAAACGGCCCATATGGCATGGTTCACACTGAGCAATCTTCTTTAGAAATCACCAGGCTTTGTGTGTCTTTTTTAATTAAAATGACACCTGTGCAACCCATTCTTCAATCTCATCTTGTCAATTGACCAATTACCTTTAGAGAACACAGAGGTTTACTCACTTTATCCAGACTGGCCAGTCAATAACCACTCTGTATTTTTAATAAAATTCAATACAGTTTTAAAAGTACACATTATTAGCTAATTCAGATTGTGTTTGTCCATAATTGTGCCTTAGATCAGTGGTTCCCAACCTTGGACCTGGAGTACCCCAACAATGTACATTTTGGATGTCTGTCGTAAGTAAAAAAATTGATGAAATATATTAATTTGACATACTACCTCAAGATGACCCACAGTACTCTCTTGAGCAGTCTATTATGGTAGCCCTGTTTGTGCTAAATACAGTGTAATGACACCTTTGCCATTATAAGCAACTGAAAAAAGCACAAATGTCAGGGCATGTATCGTTTTCAAAAACTTGCACTTAAAAACACACCCAAAATGCCACTGTCGTGAAAATGAACGGGCAAAACGCGTGAAAACGTTTTCCATATTTAGTTGAAAACGGTGTCGTGTAAACGGCCCATATGGCATGGTTCACACTGAGCAATCTTCTATAGAAAACACCAGGCTTTGTGTGTCTTTTTTTAATTAAAATGGCACCTGTGCAACCCATTCTTCAATCCCATCTTGTCAATTGACCAATTACCTTCAGAGAACACAGAGGTTTACTCACTTTATCCAGACTGGCCAGTCAATAACCACTCTGTATTTTTAATAAAATTCAATACAGTTTTAAAAGTACACATTATTAGCTAATTCAGATTGTGTTTGTCCATAATTGTGCCTTAGATCAGTGGTTCCCAACCTTGGTCCTGGAGTACCCCAACAATGTACATTTTGGATGTCGGTCGTAAGTAAAAAATTTGATGAAATATATTAATTTGACATACTACCTCAAGATGACCCACAGTACTCTCTTGAGCAGTCTATTATGGTAGCCCTGTTTGTGCTAAATACAGTGTAATGACACCTTTGCCATTATAAGCAACTGAAAAAAGCACAAATGTCAGGGCATGTCAAAACATCTCAATGACCCCAGAGGGTTAAATATAAATATTAAATGATCATGTCGGATGTAATTGTGATTCTATGGTATGTTTTAGCCATCCATTCTTCAAACCATTTACACAATATATGAACAGAAGCTTCATGCCTAACTGGTCAACGTCAACAAATGACATTGCCCTTCTTTTTATATATCACAGGTGACCATTATCATGAGAACAACATATTATTTAATAAATTCACAGTATTGCCTACTTGAAAATAAACAAACACACAAATATATTTTAGGTAATAAAGCTGACAAACGTGTGTATTTTTATGCACATCTGAAATATAGTATATAATGAGGGATTATAGGCTCTAATAAACTGGCATAAGGTCCTGTTTTTTTTTAATCCCAGTCCATCTCCATCACACCCACCCACATTAATAAAGCCAATAGTTTAAAATATTTTTCCAGTTCTGCACTAGACAAACCAGAATTATATTTCTTTACCCATAATTAACTTGCCATTTCTTATACGACACGCTGCATTGATCATCAACCCAATTATATTTAACAATCAATTATATCTTCAAAATTGGATATTAAATGAAGATATCGTGTTTTGATTCTTACCATCAATTGGGGTTCTTATCGCCTGTTACGATGGGTTTGTATTTAGTGATGGTGTGATGTGCTGCAATTAACAGTTATACATACACTACTGTGTGGCGTCTCGTCTAAAACACTCATCAAACATCGGTATCCCTTACATTTTAATCCATTGGAAAGGGAAACGGATGTAGTGATTGGTAAAGAAGTGCTGCATGGGCGAGTGAGTTGTGTAGTGAGTTTTCAACAGGGGGTTGTCAGTCCTCTGCCAAGTGACAGGTTTACTCACCTGAAGGAATTTCCCAGCATCCTTTTTGTCAGCCCCCTGTAAAGGCATACTAATTGCCACCCCACTGTTATTCCCACAAACTCAAAAGCATAAATAACAGATGCTTCCCAACAGTCACATCTACAGACTTAAGTCAAGAAATTTCCTTTCTATGCCACAATTTTAATTTGCATTTAAAATACATTTTAATCCAGAGACTGTTATTAATCCAGATTACCCAGTGAGAGTTACTGCAGTAATAAGATTAGTAAATGGTGTGATAAAACAGAGTATAACTTTATTGTGAGTTTTAATTAGACATGATCCTTGGACCAATTCTGATATATGTTTATGGTTTGGCAAATCACAGTTTTCCTTATAAAACTTTCATCAATTTATGCAATAGGTTGTCCATGCGATCACTCAAGCAGATTGGATTTTCAGCCAATCAGGATACGGTTTACGTTTCACGTTAAGGTTACAGCTTTAATTTAAACATGTGAACATCAGGTGGCTTCTGGATATGGATAACTGATTGGATACGTTTCCTGTGCAATAATTAAAACATGTCTTTAATGGAAAAAAATGGCCCAGATGCAAAAGTTTTCTTTTAAAAACAATTTTTCACAGAGCTACACATTTCAAATATCATAAAACAAGGAGCAGGAGGTTGCAAATAATAAAACATTTCAAAGATGCAGTGATTGAAATGGTAAAAAGATACTGAAATCGTTGCCAGATTTGTTGGGAAATTGCACATCCTTTATAGTCAATGAATGGCAACTTTTAGGTGTGAAAGCAAACTTTCAACCATATATGCGATCCACTCCAGTCACTGTGATTTTGCCGTGTAAGATATGTTCCTGGATCAATATATTTTGTTGATCCTGGAACAATAATCAATAATAATTATCTTTAATAAAGTTAATCCTAATCCTACCCCTAAACCCAACCAATTTATCCCTAAAATCAGAGGGATAGGATAGGTGAATAACATTGATGTAGAAGCACCCAACCTTAGTTGCAAGCCTAAACTTGACATAAACTGTAAACTTGTCCCTTAAAACTGTTTGGTTGATTGGAATGTTGTTTCAGGAACAACAAGGATACAGGATCATGTTGTAACTCTGCTCTCAATTGACTCGCAAAAACACCCAGCTATGTGCTGTGACTCCTGTGAAGTCATGATAGTGACCTGTGAATGCAGATACGATGCTAGATTGCATTTACATTATCCAATCATAATGCATCTTTGTTTACTTCTGTACCAGAACACACAGGTCGGATAACATTCCAATATTCATAAACAAGTTTACGTGTTCATGTGTATATGGACAACATCCGGATCTTCCTTAAAGGGTTAGTTCAACCAAAAATGAAAATTAAGTCATTAATTACTCACCCCCATGCTGTACCAACCCTGTAAGACCTTCATTCATCTTCAGAACACAAATGAAGACATAGAACGCATGCGCGAGAACTGAGATGAGGACGTTCTTCTTCGACTACATCTTGTTACCGGCTGCTCACCGCTTAGGAGTTTTACCGCTACCTACCGTATAAGATGACGATCCATATACAAGGCGCTCCGGATTATAAGTCGTTTTTTGAGAAAATTAAAGGCTTTTAAGTGCGCCTTATAGTGCGGAAAATACAGTAATTGAAAAACGTATGTACAGCACGCATCTTTATCTGCTTGTAAACAGAAAGTTTTGAGCTTCCAGCTATATCAGCACGTAATCTTATACGGTAGGTGGCGGTAATACTCCTAAGCGGTGAGCAGCCGGTAACAAGAAGTAGTCGAAGAAGAACGTCCTCATCTCAGTTCTCGCGCATGCGTTCTGGAAATCTCTTTGACTCTCGTCTCAAGGCCCATAAGGAAGTAATGGAATAGTCGAATAAAGTCGTTATTTATTTATTTATTTTTTTCGCACAAAAAGTAGTCTCGTTGCTTGATAAACTTATAATTAAGCCACTGTAGGCACATGGAATATTTAAACATTTTCTTTAATGACTTTATGGGCCGTCAAGGCAGGAGTGATCCACCTCTCAGATTTAATCAAAAATATCTTAATTTGTGTTCCGAAGATGAACGAAGGTCTTATGGGGTTGGTACAGCAAGGGGTGAGTAATTAATTACTTAATTTTCTTACCCTTTAACTTAGGGTGAACTTACCCTTTAAAAGAAGTTGTCAAATGATTCATTATATGTAAAATGTCATTCAAATTGTGTTACTTTTATTTATATAACACCAAATGTTCTAATTTGTTAAAAAAAAATTCTGAACATCCTGAAATTCTTCTTTTCTTTCAGCATTGCCATACTACGATCTATGTGACCTTTCTCAAAACCTCACCTGACGTTGCCTCCAGTCTAAAGCTTGAGCATTCATAACTGAATGCACAGATATACCTGTCACTTACTTACCATGTCATCTCAGTGAAGAAAACTGACCATCATGTGCGGTCAAGCTCAGCTTCAGTGCCCAAAGACATGTGGAGATCTTGAAGAACCATTCAGTTTAATACTTGTCAGATGCTTGAAATGAACACTTTTTGATTTCTCCTTGAGTCATTTTTTAGGCTGCAACAAATCTGGATGCAGTAAATGGAAGTAGAAGCTGGATGTCAAGCTCCACCCGTGGCTCTGCAGTGATCAGCCTTGCAGTTTTCGGACTGTTTTGAAGGTGACCAGCCCATTGCTAATTTTATGCACAAACATCCTGAGTAAGACACACCTGTGAGTCTCCAGGCAATCGGTGGTCGCTTTTTCATGATTCACTTCCGTATGTGTTTGTGCTAGGGTGCTATGAAATTAGTCTATAGACTGCCAGGGAAAATAACTCACCCCATATTTTTATTTTTCACTTTCTCTCCTCATCTTTTTGTCTTTCTGAGCATGTGTTGAAGGGTTTAGATATTGTGTATTATTCATGAGGTCTTATTGCTTTGCATTATATGCTCCCCATAGCCATTCAAATTATATTTTATTCTATTTGGGATATTTATTTTCATCTATCTTCATTTATCTCGGTAGACTGTGGGTGTGCTGGTGTAACACACAACCACTACAAAATAATCTGACACTTTGCCCCATCCAAGCTTTACTCTGTAAAAGTTTGCACAGAAATTGTATGCTTCATTTTCACTTCCCCCAAAGTATACTTCACCTTTGACATGAATACCCTTATATGTTTTATCACAAAAAAAAGTTTATTTCTGTTTATATATTGCATTGGTAAATTAAGACAGATAATGCAATAGCATTGTAGAAAAGGAAATTGAGTCTTATTGGTTGTTAGGGAATTATTGACCATCATTGCTTTGTCCCACTCCTAGAGTTTGCTCTCCATATTGCTGTAATACTGTGAATATTTAATATTTGTTCAAGCATAAGATCTACAATAAAACAGAGAAAGCTTTAGTAATAGCCATGCAATTGTAATAGTCAAAAGTTAATAGGCAAAAAAGCCCCAAAAAACAGAACAGAAACTGACCAACAGCCACAACTTTTTAAGTCACAGATTCATACAGAGGAAAGTAAGATATCCCAAGCAGCAAACCATTCATCTTTGCTGCAGTAAAAATATATCAGATTAAAGTTTCTCATTAGACACAAAAGACTTCTGCCTTGTTGCCTTCCTATGTTCGTCTTTTTTAGCTATTTCATCTACAGTACTTATACTTTTGAGTGTGTAGCAGAAGAGTTGGCAAGCTTAAAGGTCAATTTATACTTCTGCGTTCAGAGGGTACGCCGTAGTGTACGGCGTTGGCTTCGCACGTAGGTGAGCATTTATACTTCTGCGTTCAGGTCTGTTGGAGTACTGCTCCGAAACGCTAGTTGGCGGCGGAGGGTTTTAATGTTCCACTGTGTTTAGATTCCTCGCGGCTAGGTTACTACAAGCAATGGCGACTGAAAGAGAGCTGATCATGTTGGAGTTGGAGCTTATTGAGGTGGAAAAACAGTTCATTTTAGTGAAATTACTAAAACTGAAAGGCAGAAATGAGAGAAGACGTCGGAGGAGATGGTTTGTGTGGAAATGTGTGAGAAGGTACGTGCGGAAATGCGTATGAGGAAATGCGGTGCTACCAAGTCGACCAATCACCGATCTTGCGGTCGCGCGTCGTCGTGACGTGTAGTTACATTTTTGAAGAGGTGCGCGTCAGGCTACGGCGAAGGGTACGCAGTGTGGGACGCGTGTGTGCGTATGCTACGCCGTACCTACTGCGCGCACCCGACGCAAAGTATAAATTGGCCTTTAGGACATACCCTCATACCCCACATTTTATTTAATGCAATAGCTACTACTTCAACAGTTTTTCCTTCCATGATATAACAGAGAAAACAAGTAGCATATTGATAGGCTAGCTGGGGGTCTTTAATTCAGTGAACTTCTAGCATAATCATGCATTTAACATTTAATGGACACACACTTCTGTTTTGCCAATGTGCTGTTCGATTCTAAACTTTACATTGTGTCTCTACTTAACCATTGGTCACACAAACGTCCGCATGTTATAGTTCTTTGTGTGTGCGTGTGTAACCAATAGCTCCTCCAAAGTGCAGTAGGTTGTTGGCAATATCAGTTGTTAGAATGTACATCGATCCTCATCCCTCACTTCAAAAACCGTAGCCCACCTGGGGACTTTTTGTATATTCTTTTTGACATAATATGCTTTGGAAAAACTTATTCTATACACTAGGAGTGGGATGCAGGGATTGTGTCCTGGTGAGAGTGTTGCCAGACATACGATAATTATCGTAGCCTATTTGTAGGATAGTTTTGACCTCTGTAGGATGTACGATCAATAATGAAAAAAATCCGATAATGTACGATAATTTCAGAATTTTGTGACACTTCAATCGGAGGTCATTGTAATCATTGTGGTTCTATACTCATTGATCAAGCTGTGGATCTACGTCATGATTGTGAGGAGAAAGTGAAGGTGAGAGAGCATGGTGGAGAGGGAGAGAATGAGCAGCCTGGTCTCATTGTTAATACGTAGGTATTTTACGTTTTTGCAAAGATAGAAAACGTACTTTTAGTACGTTTCGATAGATGATGAAACTTATAATATCGACGTATCTGCAACATTTAAATGTAACATTATTACATTTTTACTGCTAAAAAAAGTAAACTGTTTACCAATATTCTATATCATACAGATATCTGTATAATTTCCCTTTCTACCATTTTATAGATAAATGTAAGATCCCGTAACCCTAATCCCAAACCTAAACATACCCATTTTATACATAATATAAAACAGGATAAAACGGTGTTGGGAATGGGCAGTTTTATTAACAATAACGTTAGCGTTAATAAACGTTAGCATTAAAATCTATTTTGAGCCACCAATCCTACTCCTACCCCTAAACCTACCCATAACAATTCCTTAAAACTAACACGTACAAACTACAATTATAAAGAAAAACATAACTAACAGACAAGTATAATCACAATAATTTATTTATTGCGAAAATGTCAAAACCGATACCAAAAGCCATTCACATGATGAAGCGTTGCAGTCGCAGTCTTCTCTGGCAGTATTGTAATAGTTTTGTATGAAGTACAGAGCAGAAATGAAATTACTAATCAATAAAAATGTTAATCCGGCTTCGGTTCGTGCTTCTCCATTTCAAATGATTAACCAACTGTCTCACAGTCCTTCATGTCGCAATCTGTGACGAAGCAGGGAAGAGCCAATGAACGTTTGATATCACTGCCGTAAAACATGACGTATCGCTTCTTAAGGACGCATTTTTTGAATTTGAATTCATCACCAGCGCGCGTTTGACATGTGCGGTCGCTGCTGAGAATGGAGACGATGGATAAGAGGCTGAATTAGGAGTTGTTTCTTGCATACAACTATGGATTCTAAAGATTTGGATTACATCAAACTAATAAAATTGATATATTTTGTGAATTTTATTGTGTTTTATAGGAGAAAACGCTTTATGTGTCTCAAGGTAAATAAACAATTACAAAACGGTTAAACGAGTAACGTTAAAGAATGTATTTTTAAGGTTTCATATTGTATTGTTTAACACCATGCAGGCGAAACGAGCAAAATGTTAATATTTCTGAGTATTGTATCAATAAATGTGACTGAAAACTTAATTAATAAGACAGTGGAATGCAATAGAGTCAAAACATAATGCTACGATATTAATATTCATAAATTGTGATACGTACAAATGTGTACGTCGGTGGATTTGTTCATACGTAAATAAATGACGTTTTTGTGCTGTCAATACGTAAATATTTTATGCTTTAGTACTGTAAATACATCTGTATTATATGTTTCTGCGCATATAAAACGTAATTATATATACGTATGATAGAACGACACTTTACGTACAAATACATACGTATTCTCATGAGATCACGTTGGAATAAGAGAGGCACACCTTGCGTGTGTGCCTCATGAAAGCTACACTCCCGTCGACTCTCTCCCCTCTCAACCATTTGGCTCATGTACGATAATTTTCGTACAAATACGATTATTTTGAGCGTCTGGTATGATACTTGGATATTTCCAATCTGGCAACACTGCCTGGTGATGGGGTGATTTGGAAAATCATTCCACTGTGCTACTTTTCCATTGTTTTTCAATGTAAACACACACTAGACAGACGTCTTTAACCGTTGTGCTTGCATCTTTTGCAGCATCTTGAGCATGACGTGTCTCTAGGCCTTGCGCTTTTTTCATTCCACTGACCTGCGTCTCTCGTTTAACAGCAAAAAACGTGTTCTCTAACGCATTCCCTAACACTGTCAGGGTTCTGCCCTGCGGTCTTATCAGTCTTCTCTCTGTTCAATGTTTCCTTGTTTGTCTTGAGCCTGAGCACATGGCTTTCGCTGTGTCCCAATTCACATACTATCCGACCTAAATAGTATTTGAAAATAGAATTAGTACGTCCCAAATCGTTGTATGTTGAAATTAGTGTTCCAAAGAGACCCAGATTGTCTACTATATCCGGTCAGAATCCAAAGTGCAGATCGATGCACACTTTAACGGCTGATATTGCCCACAACCCATTGCGCATTGTACGCTTTACCTGACGTTTCAGGGTTAGGCCCGGAAAGGGCGCATAGACTGGGTTCAGTAATGAAAGGCTTTCAATGGCCAAAAAATAAATTAGACTGACAAAATAACACAAATAATAACAACGGTATTCTTTTAAATAACAATAAGCGTCATTAATACTAAAAATAATATTAAGAAGATCTTAATCTTTAAAATAAGAATATTACAAATTGTCATGCAATGATTAATGTGAATGAATGGTAGGCTACTCCACATCATCATCATCACTATTGTACATCCCAATACAAGTGACGTGATACGAAATTAAATGCTAATTGTTTCAAAACACGTGCTGTAAAAAAATGCCATGTGATAGGTCATTTCGGCTCCTCGTTGGAGAAGTTTCTCTTTTTTGCCATCTTTCGTGTGTCAATGGCGTAAAATGAGGGCGTGGAGGAAGTTGGGACTTGAATATATAGGGGCGTGTTATTCTAATGACAATCGTTTTTAGCCGCTGCATTTATCAAGGGCAGGTATTGCATACCTGGATTTCAAAGGCATGCACAGCTTCATAAATCAGGCAGTGAGAGGAGTGTAAGCATAATTTTATGCCAACATATACACAAGAATGATAAATGAGGGCCAATATGAGCATGCATTTTTGCTTCTTGTCAGTCAGTGCTAGATTTAGTTTCTCTGTCAGTTCTAGCTTTGTGTTTCTATTGATTTTTATCCAGTTTTTTCGTTGTTCCTGATTTTTATTTATTTATTAATTAATCTTTTATTTATTTTCTCTTTCCCCACAAGGTTGTTGTCTTGTTTTATTTCTTTTTGCAAGTTTCAGTTATTTATATCTAGATATTTTATTCATTTTACTAGATCCTGTTATTACAGTATTTTGTCTCTTTATTTTTCTCTGGTCTCATTATCAGTTTTATTTTGCTTTCATTACTTTTTGTCTTGGCCTGTTCAGTCTTGTCTCGTGTTGACTCCTGCCCCGCATCCTCTTACACCCTGGTCGGTGTGTCTCCTGGTCTGGGGTGTGTTTCCCGTACAACGATGTAACTTGCTGCTTCACAACCATAGTACGATGTATCGTTGGAGAAATCAACTAGCTAGTCGCGACTGTTTCCCGAAACCCATTGTCGCAAAGTATCGTTCAACCACGTTGGTTTCGCACGTGGTGGAGTAATAACTACTTTTAACTAAACTCTTTGAGATCCAATTAACGCTAGATTTGTTAATTTAAATTACAGACATGTCACATGTCAACTATTTTATTTTCTCAGTTATTTTGTTTTATTACCAGACTCAATATTTGCCTTGTTCTTACATAGTAGAACATGTTTGCACATGCGCACTCTTCAAAATCAGTACTTTAAATCTTTTGACAAACTAAAAGACGTAAATGACATTTGTATGTATTCTAAATAAAAGGCACCAGTTGTAGTGAATGTCAGCTTGCTTATTTTGCTCAAGATAAGGATTTATTACGTCAAAATGTGATGCAATATAGAAAGGATGCTTCTAACCACAGGTCGGGAGCTGTCGTTCAAACCACACAACTTTGTGATGCTGTTTGCGAATCGTTGGAACGATGGTTTCGGGACACACCGACTCGTTGAACTATGCTGATAACAACGGAACTTGCGACCATAGTTGGCTAACGATGCTTTCGGGAAACGCACCCCTGGTTGGTAGCCTGGTGCCACATCCAGTCTCTTCACCAACTGTCAAGCCTCTAATTCCCTGAGCCGCTATCTTGTCTCCATCTTTGGCCATCAAGTCTTCGCTGTCTCATCTTCGACCTATCTGTTCTCCAGTTGTGCCCTCGACCTACCTGTTTTCAGTTGTGTGCCCTGTGGGACTGTATTCCTACCTGACCTATCTTGTGCAGTTCCTTGTTGTCAATAAATAACACCCCTTGTTTATCTGGGTCCTCCTTCTCAGAATTCCTGACAGTAACTGCATGGCAGGGAGAAGCCAATGTATGAGATAGTAATAAGATTAATGGTCAAAATGTTCATACACAAATGTCTGGTTATTTGAGACTGTGCTTTAAAAATAGAGGGAAAAAATTCAGAGCAAAAATGTGGGTCTCTGTGAAAAATTAACTACTAATTAAGGTAGAAGTTATCTCTCTTAAGGTCCTTTAATGTATTAGTCATGCCTGTTTGGGTTTGAAGCTGTTGGCTCGTGGTTTATTGATGAGGCCTGCTCAGCTCTAATCAATTAGTAATTGGAGCTCCGCTTTTAAATAATGCACTTATTAGCCCTTGTGATGTGTTTAATGGCCGCCCCCTCGCCACGCAAATATGTTTAACAGAGCTTAACAAGTGCTTAAACAGGACTTTTATGGGCTGTCAAAGTAAGCACAAAAGCACTTTTAATTCCATTGTGTTCCCACAATTAGCCCTTTACATTCTGCAGGCCTCCATGCAAAACCAACATGTTTAAGTCACAACAAATTGTTGTTATTGTTGTCATTAGCAGCTGTTGTGTTCACTTATATTTGTTATCTACGCGGGAGGATGTTTGTTTTAGTGCTGTAAAGAGTGAAGTGATTAATAAATGAAATGGTTACAATCAGAGACACAATGAAGGTCCCCATATTAATAAAAGAGTAAGCAGCATGTAAATTAAATGTTAACACGGACCGATTTACATAGTTCGTCAGGATCAAGCAGGTTGTCTTTCCGCTCTTTTTCTCTCGCTGCCAGAAGACGGTCTCCTGCGAATTTGAGGAAAGTTTTGATTATATTTCGTGAAGATACTGGACAAAGAGTGTTTTGACACCATGAAAGTAATTTTTTTTCAAATGTTTTTTTTTTTTTGGTTTCTGAGTTGGGTGTATACGTTTCCAAATCTAACTTTATATTGCCTTAATCACTGTCTGAGAGATGGATAAATTTGTCTGTTTGCAACTCGAGGAAAAGAGTAGAGCAGGATTTTTGTTCGTCGGAAAAGGAGGCGAGACAGCTGGGGTGCGCGCCGTGAACGCTTAGACGAAGGCGAGAGGAGTGGGTTTTTATGGCGGCGCTTGGACAAATTTGCAGGAGGATGGCGAGGACGATGGCTCGATTTCCCTTGTTAATGTGTGGAAGGGGAGCCGAGGATCCTGGTGTTGGCTTGGCAAAGGAAGAGTATTCTGCAGAACATGGCGGGGTCATCTGCCGGTACAATTTGTTTGACAATTTGCAAAAGGATTGTTTGAAAGGTTGTTTGAAAATATGCTTATTTTTTGTAATTGCACTTGGTGCCACTAGTGTTGCAGAATCTACACCATATTTAAAGAGAAAGGTAGAACAAAACAAAATAGACACATCCTTACAAACACACACATACTAAGTCACTCGTGCTTGGTGTTGCAAAGGAAGTGGAGGCTGACAAGAACAAGTGACAGCTCTCTAATTACCTCCTCACCACACACTGAAAAACATTGCTCCTCCACATAAGTCTCTATTTTTGCTCTTCTTTCAAACGTTGTTTTATTTCATCTTTAATCATGATGCCCATTGTATTATATTCAGATGCTATGCAAAGTTTTGAAATCCAGGTAATTTAAATAATTTCCTGTTTAAAAACTAATTTTACACCATTATACCTCTTGGTCTCTCATTTTACACATGCTCCATCCATCCATCCATCCATCCATCCATCCGTATTAGAGTATATTAGCAACTCTTAGTTGTTGTTGTTGAGAACTATAAGTCTTCTATTTACCACCTTCTAATGTTTTTGAGCTTAAAAATGTGTATTGCAATAAAAAATGACCTGTAAGCTTGACAAATTTGCCAGGATATTTAAAGAAACAATTAAAATATAATTAGTAGGTGTGAAATAAGCAAATCTTAAGAGGTTTTGTCATCATTAGAGTCATATCAAGAGAGGTTGTTCATATAATTAGAGTAATAACCATTCAGTGCTTAGACAAATATCTGACTTCTCTATGGCAAACAAACAGTTTAGAGATACAGTGAGGACACTAAATTAACATTGATTAAGATCAATCAGGGTGACATTGGTTTTATTTTTCAAGGACAAGCTGGTACCCCAGTGGTGGTTAATGGCCATCAACAATGAGATTTTTATTTTTATTGTTTATATATATTCCAAAGTTTCTAATCTCAATGATATTTGCACATTAAATGATCCCTCAATTAATTTGCATGAACATATGCGATTCGTCTTTGGAAGAGATTTGCATACAAGTCTCATTTTCATAATTGAGTCCAGACATGTTAGTGTGTGACTGGATAGACATACTCAGAAAAGGGAACAAGCAGGAAAAATTAACCACACCATGCAGTAAATCTGTCTGATAGATAAAATTGCCAAACAATATTTGTGTGCTTAAAGGGTTAGTTCACCCAAAAATGAAACTAAGTCATTAATTACTCACCCCCATGCTGTACCAACCCCGTAAGACCTTCGTTCGTCTTCAGAACACAAATGAAGATATTTTTTGATTAAATTTGAGAGGTGGATCACTGCTACATAGGCTGCCCAAGGGATTGAAACTTGACGGCCCAGAAAGTCAATGAAGAAAATGTTTAAATATTCCATGTGACTACAGTGGCTCAACTATAAGTTTATCAAGTGACGAGAATACTTTTTGTGCAGAAATAAAACAAAATAACGACTTTATTCGACTATTACCTTTCTTCCTTCTGGGCCTGAGATGTGAGTTCAAGAGATTTCCACTTTCTGGGCTGTCAAGTTTCAATCTATTAGGAGCCTATGTTGTAGTTCTCCACCTCTCAAATTTAATCAGAAATATCTTAATTTGTGTTCCGAAGACGAACAAAGGTCTTACGGGGTTGGTACAACATGGGGGTGAGTAATTAATGTTATTTCATTGCATTGGCCGTTATGATTTCATTAGACATGATTATAACAATCATATCATAATAGTCAGCAAATTGTGTTGAATTACACTATTTACAACCTCTAGGCTTATATCTGTCCTTATTGTTGAGATATTGACTATGTCCTCATGATAATCGCAGGAATAAAAATCAACATCGTCAAGATTTAATTTATTCAAAATCAACACAATTTGAAGTAAAGTTATGGTCGGGAAGAGCACTTAGTCAGCTAAAGTCCAATCGGCCGCCTTATATCATGAGTCAAGGATGGTGTAGACAGCATACACTGGTCCAGGGGAGGGGGAGGAGGAGGTTCCGCGGTTTCACCATGCCAGGCCTCTTATCCCGAGTTTTCTGCACCTCCTGACTGCTCTTTGCAAATGGACATGAGCTGAGTCCCAGATCCTCTTGCTCTCCTTGAACCAGTGGTCCACAGCTGGGATTTCTGATGGCTCTCCTGACCAGGGAAAAAGGGGCAAATGGAAACCGAGTATGCACTTGGAGCTGTGTGAAAAGGCTCATGTGATTCAACGACTCAAGTTGTGTTTGTGACTTTAGCAATATAACCCCAGGAAGCAGCCAATCTCCTGTTTATTCCGATCTGTTTGTCAGTTGGATTTTGGGTGGTAACCTGAAGATAGACTTACTGACACACCGAGGAGCTCGAAAAACACCTTCCATACCCTGGATATAAATTGTGCTCCTGTTCGGACACAATGTCTTCAGGTAAGCTTAAGTTTCTGAACACATGATAGAATAGCACTATGGCTGTTCCATGGCTGTTGGGAGGTTCTTCATTAAGATAATACGGCATGCTTTCGAGAACCTGTCGACTGCCACAAGAATACATGTGAAAGAATCAAATTCTGGAATGTGATGAAATCTAAACCTAGGTGTTATGGGCAGTGGATGCAGTTTACCCTCAAGTAAGTAATGAAAGAGTTTTGGAGATGGCACAGGTGGGAAGTCCTTACAAATACAGTAGCGCTGAACTTCCTGGGTCATATGGGGCCACCAGTACCGGTTGTAGCGAGCGAGAGGGTTTGCTTACTGTCTGGGTGTCCTGACCCCAAGAAAGTGTGTGCAGAGTCCATGAGGGTAAGGTGCTGGGCTGATGGAACATAAATCTTACCCTCAGGTCCTCCTGTCAGAGCAGGCTCAGAGGGAGTAGTCTCTGCGATCCGTTTGTCCAGATCACACTGGATAGCGTTTAGGAAAATGACTGGAGGGAGGATGGGTTCTGGCGCCAAAGGTGGTACTTCGGGAAAATGTAAATGGGATAAAGCATCAGCCTTGATGTTCTTATCCTCTGATCTATAGTTGACCTTTAAGTTAAATTGACTGAAGAATAAATCCTAGCAGGCTTGTCTGGGATTGAGGCGATGGGCTTTCCAGAGTAGGTAACATGGGGGGAACAGAATCGGACGGCAAACAATCCAGCTGTTGGAATCCGTTCCCCAACCCTCATGATGAGAGATGTTGATGTATTGACTTAAAATATGCAGTTTCTATTTTGTGTGTGAATGGAGTTTAACCAGCATTGGTTTCAATGTGTTATTTGTGTTTTGTTTTTTGGCAGTTTTGCATTTTATTATGATTGGAAAGTATGTGGATTTTATTTATAAAACTTCATACTTAGTCACAAACAAACAAGCCAAACCACACAAGTGAAACACTGCATGTCAACACAGAACAGTACCCGGAAGTTGCGGTAGTCATCACCCTGCTAACACCACAGGTTGTCCAACAGCAGTCTACAACAACATCCTCCTCCACAGAAGTGCCAAACGGAGGCTGCACAAAGACAGGGTTACAGGAATAGCAGGAGCTGCTGACACTAGGAAAGAGCTCACCCGAGAAACTGTGAAAAACAAATGTTTGACTCTTTGCCCAAATCAACTGAGGCACGCTCCAGTCGGGAACACTGCCAGAGCAGAGTGACACTGCAGACTTCAGACACCTGGTGACTGGGAGTAGAACCGAGGGCAAAAGACCACCGATTGACCTCCTGACACCAGTACTAGGTCAGATTAAAACTCTCTTCAACTCCCATAACCACTTCCTGGAACCACAAACAAACACCTGCCCAAAATTAAATGACTTCAAGGTGCCAGGTGACACTGCCCAGGGCACCTGCTGCCTCAACACCTGCTGCATAAGCCCAGGGACCTGAAGCTAGCAACTTTCTGCACCATCCGCCATGGCACAAACACCACTAAAGGATGCAAAAGCACCCAGGTAGCTACCACAGCCTTCTAGCCTTGAGTGGTAAGTGTGTGTCTGATCGTTCAGCACCTTTGACATTGCTTGCTTTTGTCTATAGGATGGACAACCATTTTCGAAAGAAGGGATTTTTGTAGCATCTGAACCAATCAGACACAATTATTCATTATATTTAATTAATAATCCAACAAACTCAACAAGCAATATATGTGTTAGAGTTCTGTGACCGACGCCTGAACTGAAAGGCCTCTGATTACCATAGCAGCAAAGGTTTTGTAATAATTGTGGCCAACATGTACCTGTACTAGCCTGTACTGGTGACATTTTCCCTCCTCCGCCCTCCCTCCTTTAGTGGACTTAGATACCCTAGGAATGACCAGCCTTGAATTTAATGATCTTAAAGAACATGATGGATTGTAGGGCGATAGAAGGTCCATTAAATACACATGACCTAGACCATTTGGGGCCTTATAGGTCAGTAGTAATACTTTGTAATTAATACGGAACTTAAGTAACCAGTGTAGAGATGATAAAATTGGTGTTATATGATCGTATTTTCTTGACCTAGTAAGAACTCTAGCAGCTGCATATTGCATTTAGATGTCTGATTATTTGTTAGTCTAGCAACGGTGTTAAATAAAAACCTTGGATTATTTTGGTTATTTTCTATTAGTTTGCGGAGATGCTCAGCCCTGGCTGCATTTATAGCCTTTTTATAACGTAGCATATACTCCCTTTCCATGTGATTCTAAAGACCTCTAAATTAATGTGTTTCCATTTACTTTCTAAGTTACGAGTTTCTCTCTTGATAACATGTGTAGCACTGTTGTACCATGGTGCTTTAGTTTTCTCTCTAACCTTTTGAATCTAATTGGTGCAGCAATTTCTATTGTGGGCTACTAGAGAAAATGGTGCTCAAACTACTAGTGATTTCCTCTAGTTCATATTGTTTGGGTTGAACAGCAGAGATAGATCAGGTAAGCTACTGTTTTTGAGAATCTATCTATAGTGGTTGGAAGGATTGTTCTGCAAAAACATATTTTTTTCATTGCAACTTATACATATACAGATTATGGCTTTGCTGCACACCCCTTTTACAGATTCATAATTTTCAAGCTATAGTGAGTAGAAAAGCTAGTCTGAAGTTAACAACAAAAAATATAAAGAAAAAAGTCTGCATTTTCATTAAAAACCTACTCTATTATTATTATTTTTTTTAATATACACATAAATTATTAAGCAAGAATTATTATATAATACCCTGTTTTTGGAGTCCAAGTTACTGTTAGGAAATATGTTGATGTGAAACCAAAGAAGGGTTCCAGTTATGAACACTGGAGTCTAATTCGGGGTGAGTGCAGGTGGTTCAACGCTTTAATTTCACAGAAGTCAAAGTCTATTTAATTCCATAGATCAGTATTTGTTTGTTTTTACGAGCCAGCAGAAAAAAAGAGCCATCCGTTCACATGATATCTATATGGTTTGAATTTGTGGCAGATGCTGCTGTGCCGCATGCTACAGTGTGGTTGATGAGCAGAACTAATTGGTCTAATGTTCCCTGACATGCCATATCTGTGAGGATGGACAAGCATGATACAAAGAGATAATTCAAATTCTCACTCTGAAATAGTTCAACATATTGCATTACTTGATATAACCACAAACTAACATTCTCCATGCCATTTGATAGATACCAAAATAAGTAACTCAAATTATGACAGAAAAAAAATTGAGCAACCGTGAGTAATTACACTTTCTGTAGTGAATCTACCGTTGGTTGTACATAGGTGGTATATCTGATAACATTCAAATTACTGTAATTGCATTGTCATGCATGAACTTTTTTCAGTTGATGGTAGCCATTGACTTCCATAGTATTTTTGTTCATACTACGAAAGAGATCGACTCGTGCTGCGTTCCAGTCCAAAATTGTCATGCCCTTCACTCGCTAACTTCCCTCCGTCTCGTTCACTTGGTTGTACGTCATTGCTTATGTTGCATGAGTGTCCACTACTGGCGGAAACTGCAATGGGCTGAATCGGAACGTCCTAAGCCCTTGATCATTTGGAATCATCTATGGAGTTGATTAATTATTAAAAAGAAATTCCCTTTAAAAATTTGTTTAATGCAGCATCCAAATGTATATATGTGTGTGGGTTGTTTTAATTTAAAAAAAAAAATCATAATTCGTGATTTAACGAGATCTCCAGTGACGTTACAATCGTTGCATTGCGGTGACTGCGCAGGCTCAAACTGAGCTTGACGACGTAGATGTTCAAGTCTTCTAGTAGCTCTGCCAAGAAAAATCTGAATCATTCCCTTCCGAATCTTGCAGAGATGGAGAGCGTGAGTAGCTGTCCATGAGCTGGCAGCAGGATCAACTTTATGACTCTCTATGGGCTTCTCCCTTGACTTTATGCCTTCACGTCCCCCAATTGCCTGCAAGCTTCTTCTCCTAGTCATATGGTAATTTCTCTACTGGCGTGGTTACTGACGCAATCGTTAGCCTACTTTTACAAAAGTGGCTTCTACAGGGCCATAACGTAAGGTACAAAGTAATGGAGCCTTTTGTACATTGTTGTGTTTCTTTAGAAATTAATAATGGACAAATGGTGTCTTTGGATGCCTCATATGTAAAGTTATTCGCTGTCAAAGTGATGCCAAAATGAATGGAAGTCAATGGAATGCTAACAGCAGGTGATGGTCTTCAATGGCGGCCCCAAGGGAAGCTTCAGTTTCCGGCTGATGGATTACCCCTTGCATATGAAATAGACTCGCTTGAGGGAGCAAGGGTCTGTCCATATAAACTTCCCAGGTCCACTTTACGAAGTGGAATGCACTTCAAAATGGCTGCAGAGATTCCCCTTAGGGGAAGTGCTTAGGGAAGTTTGCAAGTGCATGTTTAAAAGTGGGGCTAGAATTGGAGTGTGAGTTTTGGAGGCGGAGCAATAAAGAAGGGGTGTGATTGTTTGGGTTGATTTCCAATATCAACATCGGCCAACAGCATATTTCAAAAACGACTTACCCCACCTTTAAGTGCAAAGACATTATAATTTTTCCTCACTGAATACATTTTGTATCAAAACAATGACAAAAATTACCAAAATTACTAAATTAGTTATACAAATACTGAAAAAGTCTCATCAGTATTAAAATAATGCACATAACCCAGTGTATTATTTGCTGATGCAATGAATATCAGGTCAATTATTAGGAAAGTTCAGCTAAAGCCTTGGAGAAGCATGAATGTATGTATGTTTTTTTTTTTTTTTTTTTTTTTTTTTTTTACAGATGCTGGAAACTAGTTTGGCTAAAGAAGCTGACTCATCAGTGTGGAATATTATATAACCCAGAGAGGACAGAGGTATCTGAGCCATTGTGCCCCGCAGTGCTGTCCATCACTTTTACAAATAGCCCTGGGGATTGTGAGGAAACAGTTCACTGGGCAAAGTGCTATTGACCCCTTGGGAGCCTCAAATTTAATCACTGCATGCTCCTGTGTTCTACCAGTCTTTTCACAATGTCTTACTCGCAAACATCCTGTCATCTTAAAAAAAAACAAGGTCAAAATAGTTATAAATTTTTTCCAAGAACTTGTATTCCCTTGATCTGTGTGGCTTGGATTAAAAGTTTTCCTGTTTTACATGACATTTTATGTAGTATCTATGGAGTGCCAAGTGTGACCTGCCCAAATATATGATCAAAATTAATTCTGAAAGAATGCTGTAACACTTTTGTAACATAGCACCCGGTCACCATTCATTGCGTCATCATTGCACGCGCCAGATGGAGTATCCAGAATAACCCCGCCATTTTAAAATAGTTTGGCCAGAGATAGATACTAAACTTACTACTATTATTATTATTATGACAACTCGGAAGAATATGCTGTGGTCAAACGAGGAGGTGCAGACTTTCCTTTGTTTGGTGGCCGAAGAGAGGATCCTGTGAGAGATTGATGGGGCAACGCGGAATGGAAGGCATTATGATGACCGGGTGCTATTTGTGGCGGTACAACTGACGCTTTGCCTTTTACGTAAGTTAGGTGACGAGTTGGGTTTAGGGTTAGGTTAAGGTATGGGGTAGAGTTAGGATCCCGTAACGTCATCTACCGACGTTTAAGGGGGCCCTAAATAGTCGTATATTGACGAATGGTCGAAAGACGTCCCAAAACGTCAGTTATATGGCGAATTGGGATGAGACTGCGCTGGTACTGTCTGCAATGGAAACCGTAACGGAAAACGAGTTCGAAGCCGAGTCAGAGTCGAGACTGGTTCTGGTAATGGAAAAGCAACATAATACTTGTGGTATCAAAGATCAGTATTTACACGTCTGAATTTGCATATACTGACGCCTACATTCACATCCATCCTCACCACCACCAGAATGGTCCCTTCCCTTTGGGTTGGATGCGCCCCTGCCTTCGTCTTCAGGCAGGAAATGTAGAGTCTGTACCTTCAGATTGTGAGTTTGCCCTACACCAAGAACTTTTTATCATACTATTGCTTGCTGCTAATAAATGTACAATTGTTATTGGATTTATTCTCAACATGTCTTTCTGGTAGAACTCTATGAAACCATATATGAAGGCATATTTGCATTTTTATTACTGTTGAAGCTATACACACACGCACAACTATTTTGACCTCAGAAGCTACATTTTTATTACAGAGCAATAAGCAATAAGAGATCCTTAATAAGAGACTGGCTTTTTAACCACTCTCTCAGTTACCAAACAGGTGCAACCACCGCAGCTTGATGCAGTGACACAAAAGGTTCACAGATAATTAAATATTGATTTTTGTTTTCTAATCCTATATAAAAATTGTTCAGAGACTCCCAGAGGTACTATTCATCCCAACTCTCTCAATAAAATTGGAGAGAGAGAGGCTCAGAGGGAGGGTTGAGTCTGTATTTGTAGTTAATCTTGATTTCAAATAGCCGTTTGTGTGTGTTAAAGGATGATGTGGAATTGGGGTGATTATTGCAATATGTTTCAGGCACTCGCCTTAGCTAAAGTCATACTGTACTGCAGTTCCACTAACACTCGTCGATGCTGATCTCTTCCTGTGTCTCTGTTGCTTGCTCCCTTACATAATGTGCACATTTAACCACTGGTCTCTTTGACATCTAGTGACTGGTTGATTCAAGGAAATCTGAAATTGGTTTTAATGTTTTTTTTTTTTTTTTAATCATTCAAATAATAGACCAGAGAGCAATATACACTCATCAGCCACTTTATTAGGTAAATCTATTCAACTGCTCATTAACGCTATGTGACTTTTTTGTTGTTTAAAAATTGTGTAATGACCAAAAACATCACTTTTTGTCTTCATCAGTATGTAAACATATAATAAGTGTTTATATTTAGACAATTTTAGACCTAGTGGGATGACAACCACTATGGAGTAGCCCAGTACCTGCATGACTAATCATGTCAATACTCAGTAGATGTAGCTCCGGCTACAAGAGTATTTACAAGAGTTAGAGTATTTTAAACTTACGTGTGAAAGGGTTAAGCCAACTTCTTTGCGTGTTTGCCACATTTGCTTCACAACTGATCAAACAAAGATGTTTTCCCATAGCGCTAACTCAGCACAGCATCTTTTTTCTGCTTTTTCTAGGAACAGGATTACAGTCAAGTAACCTGAGACAATCTTTTATGTTATTGTGGATAAGATATTGCAATTTACAATCAAATTCCGAATGGCACACAACACTGCATTGATGGTAAATATACACATTATATTCATTCTTACATTCCTTTGCTTGATGCACACTTACTAGTCATATCCGAAATATGGAAGAAATCTATGATAACCTAAAATCAGTTTTGCAAAAAAGTGGGTGTGCGCTTTTCTTCAATGTTATATAAAATCTTAGAGGAGAGGACTAACAGGCTAGAGTAGGCGCCCTCATGGAGAAAATAACAATGTCCCTTTACTGAACGTCAGTACATTATGGCAAAGAAATTCCATATAGTGCACAGTATTTTAGGCTAGACCTCTTATTTACTTTCCTTCCAAAGGTTTGATATATTACATAAAGTTGTCATTTATATTTTTGCTAATCAAGTGATGTAAATTTTGGAATATTTTACAAATGAAAAGTACTTCACCACAATTTAATTAATGTTTTTCTCTTTTTCTGCACATAAGAGATCAAGTCAATGAGCTACATTAAAAGCTGTTATGTGAAAGATATACAATAAATATACGATATATAACATTATAATCAATGGCAATATTTAAACTGAAACCATTTGATTTGTCATCTAATGTTCAACTTCCCTGATAATATAAATCATGTGTGGTAATAGACATCCAAAATGTGCAGCCCTGGTCAAGACCATGATTAAAAACCCTGCCCGGTCTACAGTACATGTAACCTTGAGCATCTTATGCCTTAATGGAGTGGTTGGCTTGATCCAAAATGAATTAGTTCATGATGGCTCTGTCAACCATCTGCCTACTCCCCCTTAACTCATACTGAGGGTATCCTTCTCGAGCAATAGGGCATGTAGGTGGATTGTGCAAGGCTAGTGAGTGGGTGGGTGTGGGGATAACAGTGAGGTATTGATCTGTTGTCTGGTGTATCAGGCAAGCGGTGGGAATAAAGGCACTTTTCCTTCACTGACTCAGTTTTGCCCAGTCTTATCAACGTTGGCTCTCAGAAGATTTTACCTCCTGCTTCTCTCGTTTTTATGCAGTGAAAGATCATTTCGAAGCTTCTGAGGGTAGAGAGAGGGGGGTTGCATGAGTATTGGTGGGGGCTATAAATAAAGAACAAGGTTAGCAGAGGTCGTTTTTCCAGCAGTCAACAGAATGCAGGTAGAGAGGGGAGAAGGGGGGGTAGAGATAGCTCTAAAGCTCCAGAGCACCCTGATATCCCAGAATGCCTGCTACTGATAAGAAAGTGGACCATGTAACCTTTGGTGGGCACGTGACGCAAATGCAGATGTGCTGTACGTCTTGATGGGGAAGATGGGCTTGCTGCACTTGAAGGATGAAGTGAAAGTCAGAAAAGGAGGGTGGTATAGAGAGGAAGAGAGAGAGGGGTGGAAGAGAAAGAGATAAGAAAAGGAAGCTGTTAGTCGCAAGAATTGCTGGGGGGTTGAAGGAGATGAGAGCGTCTGCAGAGGAAAGCTGAAGAATGGATTGGAATAAAAAGGGTGTTCTGGGAAAGTGTATCTTCTTATTTTGCCACAGCAGGATAAAAGTTCAATTGCTTCTATTCCCCCCAAAAAGCAACAGGATATAAAGAAAAATTGGTGGTAGAGAAAGTAAATTAGATATCAGCTGAAATAAAGATATTGATTAAAAATAAGTAAAAAAAAAACGTTCACAATTAATTTGACATGTAGTCGAAGGTTGTTACAATTAAACAGTTAATTTCTATAGTATTAATTTTCCCAAAATATTTTTGTTTATAATTGTATACAGTATATACTTTTAAACAAGGCTAAAAGACACTGAGAATAATCTGGATGAATCAACATAGAAAAGGACTACAAACATGGGACACAGAACAGGAAACAGGAACACGATTTAAACATAAAAGTCCGGTAACAGAGCCAGGAATGTGTCTCAGACATGTTCATGGTTAGAATGTGAAAACAGCAGTTTTTAGCAGTGTAAATAATATTAAATGCAATTTATACCTACCGCAAATATTGCCAGATACTAATGTCACCTCAGTGTACTGTAGTACATAATAAAACAGTATGCAATAATATCAACAGCATGACAACAACATATACGTACATTCACACAATGTAACACAGTTTGTTGATTAGGGACAAAGGAAGCGGGAACCTGCAAACATAAAATAGTAAACATAACATACCGTAAAATAGTCCAGGCATGGTCGTCCCTCCGTGAGAGATATGAGAACAGTGTGGCGCGCAGGTGACTCTCATTATCAATCACACCATGGTCTCTTGTCCCTCAATGTCATTTTATGCTTCCGTAGCTTGAAGCTTTTTTTTTTTTTTACTGTTAGCGTTTGTATTTTTGTGACAATTATGTTCAGGTAATTGGCTCAAAAAAACTTTAGTGTAGCAGAGTGCCCATGTGCCACCATGAGCGAAGATGGCAGATATCCAATCATATACTTCCACTTGGATTTAGCTTTTGATGTGACAGACGCAAGTTTGAATAAGTCTTTTTCCAAGCCTTCTTTTTCCTGCCTTCTTCTCCCTTTTTCTATCACATATCAGCTCACAGAGACATTTATTTTAAATACAAAAATCAAGAAAATAATGTGAATGAATGATGTGTTTGAAAGGTACTTAATAGTGGGAATAGACGGTTTAGCAGGTTTTTACCATATTGAATATAAGACATGAATATGCTTTTTTTCTTAGAAGTACTGTACATCGTACTGTACAAAAGCGCGTTCGTCTTATATTCCGGGTCTAGACTTTTACATATTTTACAATAATAAACCCGCAACAATAAGTGGTGCCAAATACGCGTAAAATGAGTGTGCCAAGAAATACGGTGCTGTCAGAATGTAATGTTGAATGTAAAGCTGGAGTGTAATGTTAGAAGATTGCGAGTATCTGGAGAGCTGGCAGAATAGGGGACACCTGTACAACCTGTAGTGTAGGAGACTCCTGGAGAGCATGTAGAATAGGAGACCTCTGGAGACCCGGCCGAACAGGAGACACCTGTACAACCTGTAGAGTAGGAGACTCCTGGAGAGCCTGTAGAGTAGGAGATCTCTGGAGAGCAGGCCGAATGAGAAGACACCTGTACAACCTGTAGAGTAGGAGACCTCTGAAGAGCTGGCAGAACAGGGGACACCTGTACAACCTGTGAGTAGGAGACCTCTGGAGAGCTGGCAGAATAGGGGACACCTTTACAACCATAGAGTAGGAGACTTCTGGTAAGCTGTCAGAACAGGGGACACCTGCACTACCTGTAGAGTTGGAGACTTCTGGAGAGCTGGCAGAACAAGGGACACCTGTACAACTGTAGAATATGAGACTCCTGGAGAGCCTGTAGAGTAGGAGACCTTTGGAGAGCTGGCCGAACAAGAGACACCTGTACAACCTGTAGAGTAGGAGACCTCTGGAGAGCTGGCAGAACAAGAGACACCTGTACAACCTGTAAAGTAGGAGACTCCTGGAGAGCCTTTAGAGTAGGATACCTCTGGGGAGCTGGCAGAATAGAGGACACCTGTACAACCGTAGAGTAGAAGACTCCTGGTAAGCTGGCAGAACAGAGGACACCTGTACAACTGTAGAGTAGGATACTTCTGGTAAGCTGGCAGAACAGAGGACACCTGTACACCTGTGGAGTATGAGACTTCTGGTAAGCTGGCAGAACAGAGGACACCTGTACAACTGTAGAGTAGGAGACTCCTGGTAAGCTGGCAGAACAGAAGACACCTGTACAACTGTAGAGTATGAGAATTCTGGTAAGCTGGCAGAACAGAAGACACCTGTACAACTGTAGAGTAGGAGACTCCTGGTAAGCTGGCAGAACAGAGGACACCTGCACTACCTGTAGAGTAGGAGACTCCTGGTAAGCTGGCAGAACAGAGGACACCTGTACAACCTGTAGAGTAGGAGACTCCTGGAGAGCCTTTAGAGTAGGAGACCTCTGGAGAGTTGGCAGAACAGAGGACACCTGTAAAACCGTAGAGTAGGAGACTTCTGGAGAGCTGGCAGAACAGGAGACACCTGTACACCTGTATAATATGAGACTCCTGGAGAGCCTGTAGAGTAGGAAACCTCTGGAGATCCAGAAGAGTACAGACAGGATGGCACTCGTGAACATGACAGTACATGTATGAAACACAGCGAACTTAGCAATGACCTCTGTGCCTGTGATAGAACAGTTAGGGATGGCCTTTGTGATCAGAACAGGCAGAGATTATCTCAATGGCATGGAAGGGGACTTGGGGGCACCGGGAACTCAGGGATGGCCTCCACGACAAAATGAGGCAGGGAGATCAGGGGTGGCCTCTACAGTAGAAAAGGCAGGGATGGCCAGTTCGGGAGCAAATGCCGCCATCTCAGTGCTGGGCACCTTGGTGCTTTCTTTTCAAACTCATTTACGCCACTTTTGTTTTGGACTGCTACAATACCTTGAACTTGAGAATGTGAGTATATCATGTCTCATGAGTGATACCTATGAGATCTTTGCAGGGCCAGCTCTACATAATAAGCAACAGCCAGTGGGTTCAGATGGTAATCTTGGTAATAATAAATTTGATAAAGTTAGCTTGTGTTTAAAAATGAACAGGCACCACTATCAATCTAATGCAAAGAAAAAGAAAAAAAGAAATTGAAGAAAGAAAACTGAATTTTGACAAGATATACATTTGTTGTAACAACATTTTCTACATTCTAGGCTAGCTTATTGGTTTAATTTTACCATTTTGTGGGCGCTATAATTTGAAAACACTGTGCCAATATAACAACAGTGTCACTGTCAGCTTACAGTATATTGCTGTAATCAGCACAATAATATTATTATAACGTCCACTTAAAAATACAGAAAATAATCCTAGATACCTAAATCCCCTTGTTAGAAACCAAATTAAGCTTTCTGTTGTCAACCCTAATGTCCATTCCTTAAATGATTGGCTTTTGCAAACAAACTCTCTGAAATTCAGCTATAAGGTATTTGAGAGTGATTGCACCGACATGGGAATTACTGACCCAGAACAATTATTACAATGACTGCTCCCATTTTTCTTTGGTCACACATTTACTCTCTCACTGTTTCACTTACTAACAACCCTAAATTTACTGAAGTGGTGCAAAATTCTGGTCAAGATGACTCGCAAATGAAGTCCTCCTCCTCAGTTGCATCTCATGCGACCAGAGAGCTATTTGTTTTCATTATCATGACAGGTCCCTTAAAGAGTGCAGTGTCTTTTCACTGCTTCTTTTCTCTGCTGCACGGTTCCCTTATTCAATTTGATGTACGGGTCTCGCTTTGAGATAGAGCCATTTGATCTTCAGAATTTTTGAAGGTGAATGTTTTTTTTTTTTTTTTTTTTGCACTGTGCAGACAAGTATTACAAGTAGTACAAGTATTCACATTATTTTGGCACTCATTCAAAGATTTTGGAAAATTAAGTAGAAAAAGATAGCTACATGCATATAATAAAATGTAGCTATATAGGGTTTACATTTACACCTTCTAGCTTCATAATCTAGGATTTATGTCAAATTCTAGGTCATGTATGCCAAATTCACTGAAAATACTTGCCATGATGTAAATATCAGCCAATTAGAGCAGTATCTGGCTTATATGAACATCAGAGTAGCTACAGGAAACATAATTTCCTTATTTTACTACACCAGCTTTTAGAAGGGTGGAATAAATGCTTCCTCATTGCTGTCAGGTTGTGTGTTCAATAAAACTGTGGTATTTATGTTCTTAGAAACTAGCCATATTAGGCAGATGCCAACATGGACAAGCTACTGATTCGCCCTCATTCTTGAAAGTGTCTCAGTATGTAACCCTGTGTCAGTAGCTGATGCTATGGGAACACTGTCAGATTTGGCAATTGTATGAATCCCTTATTAAATCAAATCGCCCTTCAAGGCATGCTAATAATAACATACTCGAGTAGATCTTTGTAATAAGAGTCGCCAAGTATCTCTTTTTAAGTTTACTCAATTTAAATATTCAAAAGGGTAATTTTTTAGGTTCTTGTTGTTTTAATATGTTTAACATTTATTCATGTTTAATGTATTGTGGTGTTTTGTATTAGTTTGTTTTGTATTTCATTGCAGATTTACAGTCTCTCACTAAAGTGAGTACAGCCCTCACATTTCAGCAAACATTTTAGTAAATCTTTGCATGGGACAATATTAAAATTAAACTTGGATAGATTTTAGAGTAGTCAATGTGCTGCTTTTATAGTAGTAAATATTTACTGTCCTCTGAAAATAACTCAACATACAGCTATTATTGTCAAAACAGTTGCCAATAAAAACGAGTACACTCTAATGCCGAGTTCAGACTGCACAATTTTCAAAGTAGTCGGATCGCTGTTCTTTTCACACTGCATGACTATCTTGGCTAGAATTTAGGCGCTGCTGTGTTCACACTGCACGATGGATAAACGACAGAAGGTTTCACACTGCATGACTTTACAATAGGAAGAATCACAGACAACTGCGTGCTGACTACATATGTTTCACAAAAAACACACGTGTGAGACAAGGAAACAAAGCAACATCACATGTGCAAGACTGGAGTTCTCTGTGAGACTTTTTCTTTTTCAACCCGGTTGTGGTTACAGCTCACATGAAACGTCAAAACAGACACGGATGCTCTTGCCAAATTTCTACATAATTTTTCTTTCCATTTCTTGCGGTCCAAATAGAAGAAGCCTTTTTCTGAAACAATGCCATGTTGATATGTGATCTACTCCACCCCGAACTCCCTGCCGCTCTGTTTCTTGGTCTCTCACAGGCTGTCGGTAATCTCCAATGTAGTTTTCAGTTAGAACACTTTTCACAGGATTTTGAATCATCAACAGGTCCAGATATTTAGCATGCCAAATATCTCACGGGCGTCGGCAATTCTCTCAGATCACATCTCTGGCTCATTCATACTGCGTGACTGTCACTCGCGTGAACGAGCATCGATTTGCCTCTGATTTTGGGCATTTGTTGGTGATTTCTCAAAACCTGCTGGTGAGCCAAAATCGTGGCTAAAACCAGTGCAGTCTGAACTCGACATAAGTGAACATGTCAAAACTGTGTCCAAAGTGTCAATATTTTGTGTGAGCACCATTGTTATCTAGCATTGCCTTAACTGAGGCATGGAGGCTACCAGAGCTGTGCAGGTTGTTGCTTGGATCCTCTTCCACTCCTCCATAATGGCATCATTGAGCTGCTGGCTGTTAGACATATGGCATATGCCAGGGCATCACCACACATGCTCGACACCTTCTGAGCCAAACAAGTTTATGTTAAGGTGATGATACACAGGGCAAATTTTTGAACAATGTTTGGCCCACGGCCAATCTGAATGGGCCCACGACAATGAAATGTATTGCAATCATCATTTTCAATGTTCAGGAAAGTACCCAAGCAACAATCGCTTGTAGCAAGATTGCCCAGCAAGATTGCTCGGAAAGTTGCCCTTGTATCATCGCTTCAGTCTCATCAGACCACAGGATGACCACATGGTTCCAGTAATTCATGCTCTTGGACAGGTTGCTTTCAGCAAACTGTTTGCAGGCGTTCTTGTGAGCCAGCTTCAGAAGAGGCTTCCTTCTGGGACGATGGCCATGCAAACAAACTTGTTGCAGTGTGCGGTGTATGGTCTGAGCACTGACAAGCTGACCTTCTGCTTCTGCAACCTCTATGCATCCGGTTTTGACCATCTCTGTTCATGCGAGGACTCGACTTCTTTGATTGACCCTTGCGAGGCCTGTTCCGAGTGGAACCCATCTTGAAAAAACTTCTGTAATGACCCTGGCCTGTACTGTGAACTCAGTTTCAGGGCGTCAGCAGTCTTCTTATAGCCTATATGCCAACTTTGTGGAGAGCATCAATTCTAAATTCTCAAATCCTTAAAAAAGAGTTATTTTGCCATGAGGTGCCATGTTGAATATCCAGTGGTCAGTATGAGAGAACTGTAAAGCAATAGCTCTCATTTTAACTGGTCTAATACAGTGTACACTAATTTGTATGGTCCTGTCTAGCACACAAAAAACATGGAAAATGATGACAAATGTGACTTGTGCATGTGCATGGTTAAACGATGTACTGTGCAACTATTATGCACTTTAGGGTGTACTCACTTTTGTTGCCAGCTGTAATGGCTGTGTGTGTGAGTTATTTTCATGAGGACAGTAAATATATACTGCTATACAATCAGCACACTGACTACTCTAAAATATATCCAAGTTTCATTTCTATAGTATTGTCCCTTGAAAACATACTAAAATGTTTGCTGAAATGTGAGGGGTGTACTCACTTTCGTGAGGAATACTGTACATATCTTATTCTCTATACAACAGCTGCTTTTTGACCATTCCATACAGATAAGCCATCACTACATCAGTCTTCTGCTGTATTGATGATGTCAGTTCTGAGATTGGATGAAAAGGCGGTGTCTGTGTGTATATGTACATGTGTCTTTCAATGTGTCTGTGTGTGTGTGTGTTTGTTTGTAAAGGTTTAAAAATAAAAAGGAAACATGGTGCATTTGCATCTAACCCAAAGGCATTTAACTGAGATGTGGCCCCCAATCCAGACAGGGGCCAAACAGGGAAAATGAAAGTGAGAAGATTGGGGTGAATACAATAACATTGCAGTCTGTGTCACTGATAGTATTCAGACATTCTTGCCAGTAATGTATTAGGCAGGAAATATTTTAGCTTCAGAAAGACAAATTCTGTTTAAACACATTATTGGCTCATGTGCTTAAAAAAATCACATCGAAGCATCACTATTATTAGGTCACAGAAAATGGGAAATTACAGTAATTAGGTGCTTTAAACCTGCCTTTATTAGTAGCATACCAGCAACCGGTCAGTCTTTCTCCACTGAGAAGTTTTTCTCACATAAACCTCTAGGGCCCTAACAGGGCAGAGCAACTGTAGCCTCTCTTGTTGCGCTGACTCATGGGGAGGATGGAAGGCCAGAAGGACTTCGGACTGGACCAAATTAGTGGGTACTTTAGGTACATAACCCGACCTCCGGCGAAGGGTAGCTTTCACTTCACCTGGAGCGAATTCCAGAAAGGAGGGGGCAACTGACAGGGCTTTTGAGTCCCCAGCTCTCTCGAGGGACATCACTAACAGAAATGCCGTCTTCAGGGCTATGTATTTGTCAGATGATGTGTCAACTGGCTAAAAGGGTGTCAAGAATAACCCTTCTAAAACTACAGTTAGACACCATGCCTGAATGCTAACCTGAACTGTAGGCCTCATCCATCTGAAGAATGAGTTACAGTACAAGATGGTGCTTCCCCAGGTGATCCCGCTCAGGGACCACATCTCTGGCCAGGGGTGACATATTGTGCCCTCGGCCTGCATTAGGAGATCCTTCCTGACCGAAATCCCCACTGGAGACTATATAGGGGGGCTGAAAACTAATTTTGGCAAGAACTGCGCTACCAGAAGAAGACAAACCCCATTGTGGTGTACTCTTTCTAGAACTCCCTAAGCGTTCTAGAAAGTTCTAGAAAGCCTCGGCCATGGTTGCACCATGGCTTTCAGCCCAGAGGAGCTGGATGAGTGAGCGAGAACCAGAGGGGACAATGATAATTTGCTTGAGATGCAAACAGCTGCACGAAAGTAGCTGCACCATCTCAGGGTTCAGTCTCCATTTCCCGGGCCTCAACCCATGCCTGACAAGGCGTATGCTCCCAAATTAGGTAACCTGGGATGTAGACTGCTCTGAGGGAGAGCAGTTTCCCCTGAGACCACAAGAGGATCTGGTCCACCATTCTGACAGAGGGCAGGACCCTGTGTGGGATGTATCTGTCCAGAGTGTCTTTTAAAGACAAAATGCTGCTAGCACAGGACCTTGAGACAGGGACCAACACTTCCTCACAATCAAGTAATGAAGGTACCTGAGCATAACCTTGATCGTAAAAACCGGGTTGCCCCTAGGGGAAAACACCCTGGTCCTGAGCCACCACTGCAGGGGTCTCATGTACAACATGCTAAAAAATATTATGTTGTACACAGCAGGCCTATCTCTGATTCTGGTCACCATAGCCGGAATCGGCACAGTACGAGCCAGTGACATATGATCTCATATAACACCCCCCAAAAAAGTAATGCTTTGGACTGGCATATGCATGCTTTGCTTTGCATTGAGTTTTAGCTCCAAGCGCTTCATGTGGTCGAACACGACATCTCAATGCCATGTACCCATCTTCTGAGACTGAGGTAATATTAGCCAATCGTCTATATAATTGAGAACTTGGATGCCCTTGAGTCTCGAGTTGGGCCAGGGCTTCATCCATAAATTTAGTGAAAGTAATTGGGGACAGTGCTAGGCCAAACAGAAGGACCCTATATTGTTTTACTTTGCCCCCAAAACCTAACCTCAGGAACCTCCCGCATTGTGGAAGGATGTAAATATGGGAGTAAGCGTTCTTTCGATCGATCGTGACAAACCAGTCCTCTGACTTGATTTGACTCACAATAGGAGAGATTGTTATCATCTTGAACTTGAATCTCTGCAGAGATCGGCTCAGCTGACGAAAATCTATATAGGATGCGGCCCTCCATTCTAGGGAACTATAAAGTACTGGCTGTAGAACCAGGTATGTCTCTCTGAGGGAAAGAATAAGTTCTACAGCCTCCTTTGCCAGAAGTAGATTGAACCTCCTACTCCACAACTGAACTTGGAGGAGACCCAACTGGAGAATGCACCCTTTGTGAACTGTGTCTACCACCCATTTTGTTATGTTGGGTACAACATTGAACTTTAGGTGTGCGAGATCGAAACTGGAGTACCACCCCTTGTGTTATGTTGGGTAGTGCTCGCCAGGTAGTTTACTAGAGTATCCTAGACTCTCGAGGCTGGCCTCAGCTATAGTTGGAGAAATAGACTCATGCCCTGAAGCAATTTCACAACAAGATTAAACTAAATCTATATTTCTACAGACCCCTCTATGGAGAGCTAATCCCAAATGGCCACAGGTTAGTTGGGAAGACATTGAGGTTTCGATCCAGTGGGCAGCGGGGTTAACAAATCGATTTCCTGAGGACTTCGTAGAAAAGCAGGTGTAATCAAATTTCTTGGCCTCCTGAAATCTCTTGACGACCGTGGCTTCAGTGTTGCTAAAGAGACCAGGAGGCATCAGCTGGGCATCAACCAATAAGGCTTTATCCTTCTTCTTGATGCCCAAGAGGTATAGCTATAGGTGTCTCTTCTGTTGCCACCATGGAGCGGCCGATGGCGCGGGCTGTCTTAGCAGATCGGGCTGGCACCCTTGCACGACTGGCCATAGGATGAAGACAAAGCACCTACCTGACCTGCCAACATATACGCCTTGCCCACCAGCAAAGATGTTGTATGGTATGGCCTGGTGGGCAATGTCGGAACTTTGATGGATGACACAGCATCAGGGGAGAAAAAAGCTGCTAACGTCTCTTCAAAGGATAAATCTGGAGGATCCTATGAAGCCTAGCCTATCTCAAGATTCTTTGCGCAATGATGACAATCGGATATTTTGTAAGAGAAAATGCTGGATTTCACTTTTAAGTATATTTCAGTTGTTAACCCTGTTTTGGTTTTTAGACAGGTGAATATAACTTTTTACAGTACAACCGTTTACTGCCACTCGTCATCTGCAGCTGTCACAGTTGCTTGGTGACAGGAACAATCCTCCGTAGGCTAGATTTTCCCATTTACCAACGCTCGGTCCGACATTCACGGACTTCTAAGGATGCCTCTGAATTGGAACACAGTCTACAACAACAGCTTTCTTACCTGTATGCAACAGCGTTTTTGCTTCAGGAATTGATTGGAACTGAAGTAAAAGTTTTTCCCCATGATTATATTTTTCCCCTAAGCAGAATCATGAATATTTATATTCTAGTGTCTCTATTACCCTGTGCATTGGGAACTAGGACCAAATCCTTGGTATTTTAATAATCAAAGTCTATTAACATGACATAATACTCTAAAATCAGCATTAGCCTATTATGTATAGTACTTTTTTTGTTAACTTTATCATATGATCTAGCAGCATTCTGTAGGATGTAACTCTCTCTTATAGTCTTTATTTTCTGCCATCTGGGAGGCATACTAGACTTAATAACAGGTTTTACCCCAGAGCAGTCCCTGAACTGAACACTATAAAATATTGCCCCCATTACTTGTCACAAGATGAGGGTGAAGACGAAGGTACACAGGATCAAGTACAAAGTGCTTTTAATACAATAAACTCAGGAACTGACAGCAAGTGTTACTGAACATGCATGAAGCAAAGGTAACACACATGCCATTGTTTTTGAGATCAGTATTGTGTATCAAACCAAAGAATCAGTCTACTATTACACCACTACTAGACATCTTCCTCATTTTTCTTTTCTCCCTTCTTAACCACCTTTCTTTTCTTTTCTTTTTTTCTTTTCTTTTTTTTTACTGTTTATTATTGTACTTCATCTAATGGCAGTTAAATTCCATTTCCCTTTCTCCCTATTTACTGCTGAACTACAGGCTTGCAGCGCCATGCTAAATTAAGCTATAGATTTCCATTGCAGGCAGGGAAGCAATTGATTTTGGAGCCCTTAATCAATTTATTTCATTACTTATGCATTCATCCCTCTTTCTTTGCCCCTTCCCCTTATTTCTCTCTCTCTCTTTCCTCCTTCCTGGTGCATGTCTTTAAGTCGTGTGCGAGGGAATGACCTATCTGAAAATGTGACGTGAATAGTGAATAATTTGAATGATAACCTAATAGCTATAGCCTGCTTAAAGATCATATGTAAATCAAATGTCGAGGTGGGGCAGAAGGGAGTCAAAATGACTGGAAGGGGATTGTGATGGTTAAAAAGGGATGCCTAGAAGGTCACTAAACAAATCCACATTTTATTTTTGGCGACTCTTGTAATGTTCAGGGCTGTACGACATTCAAAATTGAATTAAGAATGCCTTTCAAATTATAGTTCGGTTTTTGAATTTGAATGGAATGTAAAATGGAGGAGACAATAATAATGTGCCTTTGTTTTTGTTTTTTAAATGATGAATACGATTTTTCAGTATGAATTTCCCCAAGCATATAATACACGCAACATATTTAAAAAAAGGAATATGAAATGCAAAGTTTCACTGTTTCACTTGAAATGGGCCACATAAAAGAAGGGGACTCTGGGTGAATTCCAAACCGTTGAAAGGGCAGTTCGGGATGGAGACGCAGCTTGTTGGGGCATTCCAAATGAAAGAGAACACCTGAATCCCTTGGTTACTTCAAAGCAATTTATTATTTAGCATTACATTGTCATGGTAACATTACAGGTGTAGATGATGAGGAAATTAAGTTGTCTTTCATTGTTCCCTTGACCAAGTGCATTCCAAACAGCTACATTAAGGGGGCTTTTACACTGGGCTCTTTTGCTTACGGTGCTTAGCCCGGGCTTGTTCCCGCAGCGTCTGGTTTGGTTTCAAGCTCGAACCCTGGTGCGGTCGTGTGCATATTACGCAACGCAAACGTGAACGGCGCATGACAGAAAACAGAACGTGGGTCAACATTGTGTTTTTTATTAATTCGCTGCTACAGTATTATGCACAGTTGAGTGAACAATACAGGTTTACTGTGCGTGTGTCAAGGTGGACTTTTGCTGCTTGCAAACGGACTCTTTTAAGGAGACAGTGGATTTCCAAATTTGTTGCCCTGATTCCTTGTGCAATGCATGAATACAATTTAGGCTCACCCTCGCTCATATCCAAGGTATATCATCAACACTATCATCTCTTACAAGTGTTTTATTTAACTGAATACATTACAATAAGCTAAAATGCATGCGCAGGTTACTTTTCTTCCTTAACAAGTGCCCGAGTCTTTGGCTACGTCCACATTAATCCGGATACATTTGAAAACGGGGTTTTCGTTTAAAAACGTTCTCCGTCCACACTAGCGTTTTCAGGCGTTTTCCGACATTTCAGTGTGGATGAGAAACTTCTAAATTCACTTTACTGCGCATGCATGAAACTTCACAAAAGCTCACTGAGATGATACAGATGGGAAAATAAATAATAATGTTATCGCACAATTAACAGGATAATTTTATTTAGCAAAATATCTCACCATCACTGATGCGTCCAGGTCACATTCAGTCACCATATGTTTGGTCTAAAACGCAACTGCTCTCCTGTTTTGCCGCAGGACAGCAAATGTGAGTGGCCTACATTATCTGTCATCTTTGCAGTACTGTGCTATAGAAAGCACATATTAAGTACATAGAAAGTATCATATTTTAGCAACAGTGTAAAAATGAATAACACATAACAGGCACAATACCGATAAACATGAATATCTATTGGTACTATATGGATCACATGACTAAACTTACATCATCATTTTGAAATACCTCCGGTTTCACTGTCCACACTACAATGCGAAAACGGCATTTTCAAATTTATCCACTTTGGAGAGCGTTTTCCAAAAGATACGTTTTCGTTGGCTTAAAACGGCGTCTCAGTGCGGACGGAAGGCCAAAACGGAGAGAGAAAATATACGTTTTCAAACAAAAATGTATTAGTGTGGACATGGCCTCAGGTTCGGTACCCACTGTGCACCCGGGTCCACATGACGGCATTCACATTAGCATTTTTTGTTTTTATGCGAACCGTGCTTCTGTTCGAGAAAGAACCCCATCCCCGCCACACACACACTTTTGTCATAAATTAATGGGTGAAAAAAAATCAAATGCTCAAAATTCAGGAAATGTGGCAATATGAGTCCCTATTTGAGTTATTTTAAAAATATATATATTATAACACATTTATATTCAAGCAATATCACATGAGCAAGAGTACCGTATGATCAGGTGAAACTGATCACAAGGACTAGACAAGGACTAAAAAAGGTGGCGTGGTAACAGGAAAAACATGACATGGCAAACAAACAAAGACAAAGCCATGTGCTAACACACAAAACAAACATAGAGACGTGAAACAAAGACAACACAGAAAAGGATGTCAAGGCAGAACCCTGACAGTGAGTGATATATGAAATGCTCGGTTTAATTTTAAAATCTTCAGAAAATGAAGGGCTAAGATTTCGATTTGCTGGTGAAGCCCTTGGAAAGAGGATTTATATGACGTAGAACCTCTGAAACAAGATACGATGTCTAAATTGCATTCACACTACACTGAGATCAACAACAATCATCATAATAATTACTTTTAATTTGTTGCTCCCCAACACTATGTTCACAATTTATGAGTCTGACTGTTCTGTTCTGTTTTGGGGCCTTATTCACAAAACATCTTAAGGCTAAAAGGAACTGCTAAATTGCCGATTTAGGAGAATCTCTTAAAAAAAATATCTTTAGGAGTATTTCACAAAGCATTTTAAACTCCTAAATCTGTGAAAAATTAGGGGTAGTCAAGAGGACTCCTAAGTCACAAAGACCAAATCACAAACAATCCTAATGGCTGTTGCCGGCAATCCACTCAAAGACACCAATGTACACCATTGAGGCAATATCATTGCTTGAAGCTCCACTGTGTGATTTTTACCCCATCTAGCGGTGAAAAGGTATATGATCATCCAGTGAATATTAGTTTTTGTTCCTCTCAATTACGATTTTGTTTTAACTCCTACGGTGGCCAATGTAGTCCAAGACTAACATGGCTTCCAGTTCGAACCTCGTCCATGAGTGTTAACTCAAACGTAAACGCGAAAGGCGAAGCTTGAATTGACTGTCCCTCTTTGGCTAATTTACTTTCAAGATGGAGGGGCAACATGGCGATCGACATTAAAACCCCTTACCCGTATGTATTTTCAATGGCATATTATACACTCACAAGAATACTTTATTACTTGAGTGAAGTAAATATACATTAATGAGCACTAATATTTTTGAAAGAACTAAGTGTTTTTAGCTAAGAAAAAGCTGAAAGTTACACAGTGTAGCTTTAAAGGTTAATTTATATACAAGCAAAATGCATTGAATTATGGCGAATAAAACATTGCACTCAAGTTAAAAAATAATGTCCCATCCTCTGCGCCATACCACCATCTTTATTTGAATATGGCAACATGATATATCATTCTACAATATTTATATGAGTAAATCACTGACAGAAAAAACCTATAACTGTTTGCATAGTTACGAAGCGTGTTGACATCATCCATAGCAATGAGGTCAACCCTGCCCTTACTCTTAGCTTCTCTTCTCATGAGCTTTGGGAATAAGTTGATGAAGATGAAACTCTTACCTAAGAAATGTTACTGCTATTTAGGAGAACTCTTAGTGGTAAGATAAAATGTCTTGTGAATATGACCCCAGTTCTACACATTTAAGAAAAATATTTAAATGAAAAGATGACAACAAAAATACTAATTTATTATAACTGCACAATGGAAAGACAATAACCCTGATACATTCAAAATACACACAGCAGATTCAGTCCTAAAGAAGAACTACTTCAAATTATTCCTTTATCACATATGAGTGTGAATAAGTGCTAAAAATGTTAATCTACCTTACATGGTGTGATATTATACATTGTGCATCGCTGTCTTTTGTTTCACGGTGAGATCTTTCCACGGCACCTCAGAACACAGATGAGGCGGCAGAATTAAATTAAACTCTCGTCTCACTGTCTCCTCATCATCCATCCATTTCACTATCCCAGGGCGTAATTAATTTTATCATCAGCATCATTATTATTGTTAAATAGTTTTTCATTTTTCGTCCTCTTCATTTTTCTCTCTCTCCTGCCGTGCCTGTCATGAATATCAAGTATATGCAAATAAGCTGGAGGTGCACATCCTGAGGATGCAAGAGACAGCGAGTGAGAGAAAAGGAGAGAGAGCCTCAAAGAAAAAAAGAAAGCTATTTAGAAAAGACTGTGTGTGTTGGTGGTGGGGGTCTTGCATTATGCATTCCACCGGCATTTTAGTAACCCAATTAATCAAGTGGGAGAGAGGAGAGATGCAAAAAGGATGAGATCGCCCTTCACATTGATGAGCCGGGGCCAGGGCCAAACGCTGTACCACCTGAGCACCTGGCAGCCATATTGATGAGTGAAACTGATGCACGCACTCTTCTCATTTTGTTACTTTCTCTATATAAGTCTCTCATGCACATATAGACATCTTCAGTCTTCAGAACATGCCCACACATCCTCTAACCATGCCTACACATAATTTACAACTCAATCAAAATGCAATATTTGGTAACAATTTACAATATGGTATCATTACCATTACTTAATGCATTAGCTAACAGGAACCAACAATGAGCCACATATTTTTACAGAATTTACTAATCTTTATTATAGGTAAAGGTACACTATGTAACTTATCTTGTCAATATTTAAATAATGAGTCAATACCTCATCAATCCTTCTTCTAAAACTCGTTTTTGTCTTACCTTGATTCACTGGTCAGCCAACTGTATTATAAGTGGTTATCTTTTAGACCAACGCAGGATGGTTTTCGCAGGAAAATACTTACATATGTCACTAGTTACAATCTTCAGGTTCACATTTGTATTTTCATTGAATATGATCTTAATTTTCATGTCAGACACAGTTAACTATGACATTTAGCATTTAGGCTAGGCCTATTTGTTTTTTTTTTGTTTGTTTTTTTTTTATCTGGCATGCCAACTTGTTGTCTCGCTCTGGATTTTTTGTTTGTATCTCTGTATGATATTTTTGATGGATTACACAACTCTGGAAATTCCAATAAATAAAAAAAATTCATCTTCATATTTTTTTTCCAACTAAAATGTGATGTTTGTACTTAGCAAGTTCAACTCAGAAGTACAAAATTCGGATAATTCTGCAAACGAAACAGCAGTGTACTTTGTAACGTCACACACCTCGCCTTGACTACGCTGGTTATCCCCAATGTATATTAAAAATAAAATGAAATATGATATAAAACCCCACCCTGCCTCTTTTCGTTTATATTTTTAAAATCCTAAACATATTGATAGCCACAAAAATGTGGTTCAGGCCACACATTCATGATTAAATCCACTGCATGTATATTATAAATAAATATATATGATATATTTAGTTTCATTTTAAAAATATGAAACACTAATTTGTGGTTCAGGCTTCATGTCTCTAATTGTCTTTGCTGTATGTGTATGTATAATAAAATAAAATATGGCATAAAACACAACTGTTTCTTTTTGTCCATTTTAATAAACAAAGCCATTATGAAAGTATAAATATAAAGTAAAAAGCTCACAAAATCAGACAAGCAAACAATTCAGTCAAATGTGTATATATATATATATATGAATGTACTGAAAACGTAGTCAATGTAATGAAAACATTTTAGGCGGTAATGAAACTTAACTTTACCCTCAGTGATATGCCAGGGAACAAATAATAGATTCCGAAGACCAAAGACTGCCAGCTAGATATAAACAATAAACATATATCTCATATTTAACCATTATAGAGGCATCAGAGTCAGTGGCAAATGTCAGAAGAACTAGCCGAGGTAAGACTTGTCTTTGTTAGAAAAACCTTTGCACTTTTGTCTTTGTTACTGTAAGTATAAGCGGTTTATAGGGGTTCCCTCTCAAATCTTCTTTTCGATAAAGCAATTGTTTCCGCATTGGCCGTATTTGAAAAAAGCATTTCGTATCTGAAATTAAAACTTGTATACCAATTAAATTGGTGTATCATTGTCACTCTTGACTCATATAGGCCTATATCATTGGGATTCTTTGGAACCCAAAACATTAAAACAATAAAGTCAATCTCACCAAACATGAGGGTTAAAACATACTGTAGATAATTACGTATTGACACTCAAATTTATCCACACAAGTCTACAAAGTGATAACAGCTGAGAAAAACTCAACTGCCCTCACTGACTTCATCTGATTTGCTTCATTGAGAATAAGGTCCTATAGATTCCTTGGCAGGAGTTCTCTGAGTGAGTCTATAAATATTGACCAACCATTTCCTTGACAACCATGAAGAAGCATGTAAGCTAACAAAAACATTGTAGAGGAGCTTTGCAAAAACACCTTAAATGCACTAATCTTAAAGCCTGGATCAGTGAAGAGAGAGTTGCAGTAGGAAGTGTACAAAAATTCCAGGTTCAAATGTTGCCTTTTTTAATTGTCAAAATTGTTTTTAGAAATTAAAATTTATGGGTAAAGATAAACACAAAAAGAGCTGGTAACACTTTATTTTGATGGTCCCTTTTAAACATTCTGCTGACTATTAGTAACTTTGTAAAGTACATTTCAAATTATAACCCTAACCCTACCAGTCTACCGAATACTCTACTAACACTCTAGTGAGAGTTAGTAGACATGCAGGTGCAACATTACTTATAATCAACATAATGTGTTAAAGGGACCATCAAAATAAAGTGAAACCAAAGAGCTAAACAAACAGGGCTAATATGACATGAGAATCAGTCCAAGGCAGAAGCCAAGATATTGTATAAAACATTATGTGATGCCTTTATAACAAATGTGATGATGTATATGAAAATCATTTGAGAAATCAAAGTGAGGTCTGCCAAGTATGGAGAAATGTATGAGACTGTATTGAATGTTTTGATTCTGAGTATTGTCAAAACGCCAAAAAAGAGATGTCAAGTCATTGACAATTATTTTGATATGCTCTATGTCTAATTTGTTCGTGTCAGTTATAATGTTCCCTTTGGCATGGCTGGACTTTCGTTATATTTCCTGTTTCCTGTGCCATCTCAATTGTTGAATGTAGAAGGTCTGTGTCCCGGTTGAGTTCCTTGTTTCCCAGTTCAATTCAATTCATATTTATTTGTATGGTGCTTTTCACAATACATTGTTTCGAAGCAGCTTTATAGAAAATGCATGACTTCTTGTTTTTTAAACAACCCTTACATTAGGATGCATGTTTCTGCCTTTCATCTCGTCTGCACCCACTTTTAACAATGTGTTATTTGTAGTTGTTTGACTAATAAACTTGAATTCCATAACTTTTGTTGGCATGGTCTGAAGATGATGTAGCTCAATTCATAGTAATATGAATAATACTAATAAATGAGTTAATGGACGCATATTATGAGTGTACGGAGCTTATGCACAGTTCATGACACATACAATACATTTTAGAAAAAAAAAGAGAAACAGGACAATTTTGCATAGTAAATTCCCCATACACTCTCCAATTGTATTGCTGTCTTGAAGAGACAACAGTGAAACATAGAGATCTTATTTTAGTTTTTTTCTTTCAAATGTGTATCACTGAACCCCTGTGTTCACCCTCATCTTCCTCCCATGATCATGTATGATATATGGTTATTTCACATTTGCAAATAAAATCAGTATGTTCTGCATTCTAAGTGAGGTACAAGTACATACACTGACAAAAAACCACCAAAATATCTTCCCCACATTTCCACAAATCCTTCACAAGCAAATACTACAGCCAATTTTCTGCTTCATTTCTATTACCCCAGGTAAAAAATGCAAAGAAATTCCTACTTTTATCATAATTTGGAACCAACTCAAAAAGTTCATAATGGGATTAAATGAGATCCATACGCTAATATTCTTAATGGATTTAAATGAGAAAAATCTTGCTTTGTAATTCTGTGCACTATGTAGTATGATAAAATAAATAATCAGCCTCAAGCACCACAGCTAAACCTGCATTCTGTAGATCTTCAATTACAATCCCTCTATCTTTTTGGAGCTTGTAGGTAGGAAGGGAAGAAATATGATTTTTTTTTTTAGGTGTCCCCGGGCGGTTTTGTAATTTCATGCCTGTGTATGATAATTTTATGCTGTTCTGCCTCACGTAACTCCAAACTGCCAGACTCTGACAGCTGATAAATATGATCTTTTTTCCACTCTGTGCACAAAAACCTGAAATGAAGAGGAGAGAAGAGGAAAGGTGAAGACAAAAAGAAGGCAATAGATAAGGTTTGACATAGTCCAAGGAGGGATGTTGGAATGTACTGTTCTGGTGCAGAAGAGGTCTTGGCAAGAGCGAAATGAATGGAGGTCTTTGTTGTCAATGTAATTTCACGAGTTTGCCCATGCACTCAGCTGAGTCCACCTCATCCCCCACCCACCAAGACAACGTCATGGACATTACAGGAGACAGGTCACATCAAATGGCTGTCCAAAAACTAAACAAGCGTGGTTTTACTTTGGGTCCATGGGTCATGTCCTCTAATTTTCAATAAGAAGGACCTGGAACAACAAAAAATATTATTTGATATCAACAGTCCAGGCCAAGTTTATGACTTCATATTGGCCTGGAAACTACAGTAATTCCATTGAAATGTCTCTTTAGAGATTAGACTTGGAGTCTAAACTAAAATCAACACATTCTCATCCTTTCCATCTTAGGATGCCACTCACCTGTATGACATCTTGGTTTATGCGTGTTATATCAACGTGATCTCATGAGAATACGTATGTATTTGTACGTAAAATGTCGTTCTATCATACGTACATATAATTACGTTTTATATGCGGAAAAACGTATAATACTGACGTATTTACAGTACTAAAACGTAAAATATTTACGTATTGACAGGACAAAAACGTAAATTATTTTATGTATGAACAAATCCACCAATGTACACATTTGTACGTATCACAATTAATGCTTATTAAGGTCGTATAGCATTATGTTTTGACTCTATTGCATTCCACTGTCTTATTAATTAAGTTTTCAGTCGCATTAATTGATATAATACTCATATTAAATATTAACATTTTGCTCGTTTAGCCTGCATAGTGTTAAACAATACACTATAAAACCTTAAAAATAATACTCGTTTAACCATTTTGTAATAGTTTATTTACCTTGAGACACATATGCGTTTTCTCCTATAAAACACAACAAAAATTCGCAAAAGACATCAATTTTATTAGTTTGATGTAATCCAAATCTTTAGAATCCATAGTTGTTTGCAAGAAACAACTCCTAATTCAGCCTTTTATCCAGTCGTGATCGTCTCCATTCTCAGCAGCGACCGCACATGTCAAATCCTGCGCTGGTTATGAATTCAAATTCAAAAAATGCGCCCTTGAGAAGCGTTACGTCGTGTTTTACGGCAGTGATATCAAACGTTCATTGGCTCTTCCCTGCTTCGTCACAGATTGCGACATGAAGGACTCTGTGACAGTTGGACTTTGTTTAGTTCAAGCATGAACCGAAGCCGGATTAACATTTTTATTGATTAGTAATTTAATTTCTGCTCTGTACTTCATACAAAACTATTACAATACTGCCAGAGAGGACTGCGACTGCAACGCTTCATCATGTGAACGGCTTTTGGTATCGGTTTTGACATTTTCGCAATAAATAAATTATTGTGATTATACTTGTCTGTTAGGTATGTTTTTCTTCATAATTGTAATTTGTTACGTGTTAGTTTTAAGGAATTGTTATGGGTAGGTTTAGGGGTAGGAGTAGGATTGGTGGCTCAAAATATATTTCAATGCTATATTGGTATTAATAGAACTGTCATTTCCCAACACATCTGTCCATTATGTTTTGTATATTTTTTATATTAAGCATAAAATGGGTATGTTTAGGGTTGGGATTTTACATTTATTGGGATCTTACATTTATCTATAAAATAGTAAAAAGGGAAATTATACAGATATCTTTATGATATAGAATATACGTAAATAGTTTACGTTTTGTATTTTTTTTTAAATCAACTAAGCGATCATAAAATAATCTAAGCTATTTATTTTTAGAGTGAGTGATTTTCTCCAAAAATATGTTTTTGGGTGATATGTATCTAAACATGCTTACATGCTTTTTAGTGCAAACAACCACACATTTACGCAGAGTTGTTTTCTCTTTCCATTCCCCCAGAGACAGAAACACTCCCACAGTGACAGTTCCCTCCTTACCACTTCTAAATCGAGGCAAAAGAAAACAACGTATAAATACAAACAAGTCGTGCATGTCATAAACTGGTACCTCTCATGGGACCGGTAAAATACTGCACCGCTTGGTTAAATCAAACACCTTTGCAAGCATTTAAGTTTTCAGCAAAGGACAGAAAAAAAAATGTTTTACACTTCATAATGAAGTGCTTGAGAAAAGTGGAGCAGATTTTCCAAATGTTATCTTCCTCTCCTTGCATTCATTCCCAAGGGAAACCACATCTCAGGGTTCTCACTGCGTCACTAAAGAGACATTAAAATACTGTTGTCAGAAGCACTGGCATAGGATGTGATGCACAAATAGTCCCACCGCGACACTGTTAAAAGCCCATTAAGTGCTAGCGTCCTTGCTAACGCTGTCAGAGTGTGCTAGTATTACTGACACCAGAGGGAAATAGTATTTTTTATTATTATTCTGTCATGTTGTGGAGGAAATCACAGCCAATTTATTTAAAGCAGAAAGTTTGTTTGTTGTGGGTGTACATTTATGCTTCCATCTATATTGTTTAAATGTTTTTGGAAATGAGTGTTTTCCCTCTTGAACGGAGATGTTCACTTCCCCACTGTTTAATGAGAAAAAAAAAACTTGAGCAATGAACACACCACTGTTTTCTGCAGAGCCGCTTTATAGCGGATTCATAATTGATACATTTTTGCAACATCGACACTGTTATTGAATTTAACTGAATCAACAATGATCTAACTTGAGTTGAATAATGACACTAACTAAAATCTAAATCAAAATCTAAACAGAATGCAGTAACTGAATGTTATATCCAATGCAGCACCAGATGCCATTTTTGCCTTGAGGTGATAGCATACAATGCAGACCTGGTCCTCTCTCATCCTTCACTGTCCTCCACCTTTTATCCTTCCAGAGCTCCTCCGTGGGACTCGAGACCAGTGTGGGGAGCAGATGACGCTACCATCCTCGCCACCATCCTCGCTCTGTTCCCACGGCTCTCTGCCTCACCCTGTCTGCCACTGCCACATACCCCCATCACCCTCCGCAAGTATACATGTGAACTCATGAATTTGCCACAGGTGGACTCCAATCAAAGCGTACAAACATCTCAAAGATAATCCAGAGAATCTAGCATGAAGACTTGCATTCTGTTCGTCATTAATTTCTAACCCAATTCAACCCAATCAATATATGGCTTCAACTTTAAACGACAATGACAGCCTATCATTCCGCTACTTTCATTAAGCCTTTGTAGCATCCTCCTCCTCCCTCTGTCACCGGTCTCAACCCTACTCTGCTGCAGGGGGTAGGCTTTTTCATTTCTGATCTGGTGTTTTGCCGAGATTCTATCGACAAAAAATCCATAAAATCTTCTTAAAGCTACACTGTGTGATTTTTACCCCCATCTAGCGGTGAAAAGGTATATGACCATCCAGTAAATATTAGTTTCTGTTCCTCTCAATTCCAATTTCGTTTTAACTCCTACGGTGGCCAATGTAGTCCAGGATTAACATGGCTTCCAGTACGACCTCGTCCATGAGTGTTAACTCAAACGTAAATGCGAAAGGCGAAGCTTGAATTAACGGGTATGTCCCTCTTTGGCTAATGTACATTCAATATGGAGGGGCAACATGGCAAATGACATTAGAACCCCTTACCCATATGTATTTTCAATGGCATATTATACACTCACGAGAATACTTTATTACTTGAACGAAGTAAATATACATTAATGAGCACATATATTTTTGAAAGAACTAAGTGTTTTTAGCTAAGAATAAACTAAAAGAGTTACACAGTGTAGCTTTAAATATACTGTATGTTCTTGCACGCGTTCTGTTTCTCCCTAACAGAGAGGGGAAGCACCTTAACTAAATTTTAAGTGTCTTAGCAAAGGATAAGTTTATTTTTCTTTGTAATACATTTTATAAAGTTCTCAGAAATATGTTTTTTTTTCTTTCTTTTTTTTTGCATTGTCATTACAGGGAATGGAATTTAGACTGATGTGAAAAAATTAATTCAACGTATTTTAGCATAAGGATAAATGCAGCTCTGGGACATTGGCTATAATTAATCCAAATGGTTGCTAAGGGAATTGTGGCCCATGGAAAAGTGGAAACACTCACAGATTAAAGAAAGACATGAGCCCCATGGGGAGGAAATAAAAGTATTTACAGCAGAGAGATGGACTTCCGCCAGACCTTCTAATTGCAGTTCATTTATCTCATATTGATTTAATTAGCTTATCCACACTGCTCCAAATTGCTGATTTATTCCCTTATGTGAGAGGGCATGAGGTGTTGGATATGTGTCTACTATGTTTGTGAAAAGTAAAAATCATAATATCTGGCAAATATTTTCATTTAAAGGAAAAATCAGTTTTTTTTATTTCATACATACAGATCCATTTCTTTCTCAAATAGAACAGAAAATAAATCAAAAGAGAACATAATTTCACATTGAATGCAGCTCTGTTGGCCATCATTGTCTTCCTCACACTGACATTTCCCACTTGAAATAGACCTACTCCTTACTGCTGGTCTCTACCTAGAACAGATCCTGTGTAAATGTCACCTCACACAATTGCAACCCTAATCACTGAATTTATTATCATGACCATCAAGCCAAAAAAAAAAATTGCTTGGATGTGTATTTCAAGTCTTACATTGCTAATGTATTTTTATATATATATATATATTATTTTTTTTGTGACTATTACATTTTGTTGGAAAAGAAGAACACATGGTGCATCTCGATCAGTTTCATAGTCAGCGCGCTGATCAGGGAGTCGGCCATTTAAAGGACGGCTTCAATCACATCGCAGGTGGACAACGCTAAAAACAGGTGTAAATGGGGTGTAAAATGCGTTAAATGCTGCCTTGATTTTCGCGGCTTTACTTCCTGCTCATGACTGCAAATGTCTGGTCCCGAAAATGCAAGTGTGCAGACTCAAGTTCCAAGAAGCGTCATATCGGGACACTGGCAGCTTCAGTTCTCTGATGGAAAAGAGTGAAGGGGCGTCCTCCATCTTTTTTTACAGTTTATGGGTCAAAAGCATTCAAACAGCCACAAAAGACGCCTACTCTCCACCTAGTGATCTAATGTGTAAATATTATGGGAAGCACACTAGCCAGACTGGATTTAAGCTTTGTTAGCTGGAGACCCAAATTTGGTTTGAAGACTAAAACGTACCAAGCACAACGTTCTCTCAGCATTCCTGATTTTGAACACACACAGCATTCAGCGTGATCTTGCGGCTGTCAGAGCAGAAACGAAAGCTGATGCTCTCCATATGTTTTCCCTCGTCTCCAGGCATGTTCATATGTAAATTGCACAAGCTTATTTTTTTCCAAATATCTGAAATTCTAAACACTAAAATATATAAGGGCCCGTAGACCCTTCCCTTGAAGAAATCAGGACAGGAGTTGTTAAAGAGGACAAGAGAGGCGGATTAAAACACCAGGTGTAAACAGGTATCTCTCCCTTGTCTATGATCCAAATGACCAAAACACATCTTAAGACCAGATGTAAACAGGTCCAATGACACACGATAGATGGTTTTACCAATGCATTCTCATCCCAAGGCATCATATATGATGCTTTTGCCAAAGCGTAGACATGCAACGCACCCTTTAGCATCAATATAACACGCACAGAGTATGGTAGGTTTAGGTCTGAGGTAGGGTTACGGTTAGACCACTAGGAGGCGCCTCTTGCCCCAATGGGCTGAGTCATTTAATTATACATTTAAGCATAAACATACATTGTTAGACAGGTAATAAACATAATCTAGGTATGGCCTAATCTAGGCCTACTACGTCAGAAAGATATCAGTTCTGCTGTTGTTCATCAACGAGTTTTGATATTGTAGGCTACAATGAAGACATAGTCATGTTGCCAGAAATAGATTCATCAGTCTCCCAATGTGTAGTGAGCCAGGGATTTTACTGTCCTTTCCAGTGTCCGAATTTGTGTACACAATATATTGATTAACGACCTAGGAAGGGAGCTTGCAGAGACGCACACACAGTGTGCTTTTCCAGTGGCTTTACTGCCTTTCTGTATGTTCAAGATCAAAATGCAGTGCTGAGGATATCTCATAATATAACACCAAATGTCTGAAAAAAAAACATAAAACAAGACAACACCGTTTTCAAAGTCGCAAAGTCAATCCATTGTCTGAAGGTAATAGATAGTGTCAATGTAGCTGGTCAGATTCTAAACCTCTCAAAAAATCTTTAGTTGCTCTATTCCTCTATGTCTGATTGTTTCTTAAATAGTACAATACATATAACATGGTTGTAATATTCTTACCAGTAATACTAAAGCCAAATTCATTTTGTGTGCAAGATTTATGCCATAATTGGGAGATTGTCTGTCTTTAACCATTTCCTAATAAGCTGTTTATTGTCTAACAGTGCAGACCATCATTGTTGAATTAACAAATATCAACTGTACTGGTGTGAGAACAGCCTAATTATCATAAATTACAGCCTTATTGAATGTGGTTGCAGATTAAATACTTATAAATCATTCATTTTTAATACACTGATTGCCGACCATAAAGCACCAGTTCATCAAAGGACCCACCAGGCGCATATGAGCTTAATAGTTTTTATTAGGCCACACTAAACGTAGTCCCTAATGTAGTCATTATGAGCAATTAGTTTTGCACTGGATTTATCCACACAAAATTAGAGACAATGATTTGATATATATATATATTTATTAAATAAGCCTCTTTATGCTGTATTTCTGTTTTTAAGTGTTTAAAAGTACAGAATTGCATACCATTGGCTGAAATTTACATGCAGTAAAATGTCTTCATGTAAGCAAAATAGCTTGTTGCCTGTAAGCTTTTTTAATAAGGTTCTATTTTAATATTAAAATATATTAGCATGTATAAATTACTAATAGGTAATGTTATGGAGAAAAATCTGAGCAAACGTATCTTATTATCATGGAATGATGGAGATATGTTAGCATTTTCTAGATAGGTTAGATAACAATATGAAAAGTACTATATTCTTATGTCCACATTTATTTATTTGCCTAAAAATAGACTTTGTTTTGTACAGTAGATCATTTCAGTCTTAGCTGTGGTTTTCATACAGTGTTGATTCTAATGCAGGTGAAGCTCTTATGCTGCATTTACTTTACATGTAAACCTACCTTACTAAAACCTAAGCTTACCTAATATTTAACACTGTTATTTTGCTGCCTGCCTTGCAGGGGTGTTTCACAGGAAATGCTAATCAGTTTTCTTGCAATTGTACACCTTGAAGAATCAGCATCTGTCCTTTTCCTCACTTTAACAGGCTGGCTCCAGTAAGGAGGGGAGGTGTAGAGTACATACACACTGTTTTATGTTTGTGAATGTGGATTATTTAGGCTACCTGTACATCTGTCAAACGGCCTGGATAAATGGCTGAACAGTCTCATCCATATTTCAGAGCTTGTGGCAGAAGTAACAATCAGAGCTCTTGTATGGCTGGGAGGCCAAACTCATGAAATATTGAAGGCATAAAGATCAGGTTAGATCATCCAGAGACTGTGGCCTGTTAAGCAGCAACTTTAGTATGGGTGGGATGTTTACCCGCTTGTTTCCCCACAAGGAAACCCACCACTTATAAACACAGAACAGAGGAAAAAGATACACACTACAGACAGTTGAATAGCTTGAACTGTGTAAACAATACAGTCATTTATCATATGTGCACTATCTATCTATCTATCTATCTATCTATCTATCTATCTATCTATCTATCTATCTATCTATCTATCTATCTATCTATCTATCTATCTATCTATCTATCTATCATCTATCTATCATCTATCTGTCTGTCTATGTGCAAAAGTGGTTCTAGCCCACATAGAATACATTTGTAAGCTTGCATAAACCCTGAAACTTACATTATCAACATATTGACAGCATCTAAAATTTTAACATGTTATGCATAACTTTAGAGACATGCAGATATTTACAAATCCTTTTAGGGTCATAAAATATTGAATTACAGGTTTTCTCAATTCTTAACATTCTCTGTAAGTGCAATTGTTTCCCAGAACATACAAACTTTATTGCATGTCTGCAAAATGTTAGTTTTTTCACTATGGCAGTCAACCATGGGAATGTTTGTTATGTACAAATTTCATGTTTGTTCTATACATTTGTGATGACACTGACTGCTTACTGTCCTATACAAGAATGTCAGTTTTTTCTAGCTTAATGTTTTTTTTTTTTTTTTTTTTTTTTTTTTTGTAATACTGACCTACTGAAAAATCTTAGCATAAACCATTATGAATACCTGGTCCAGGCTGGTTTATGCAGGTTAGTGCTAGTATAGTGCAGGTCTAGCTTCTATTCTCAAGAAAAACAGAGCTGGTGAAGCTATACAGGGGCAAAAATCTTGCTAGGTTGAGTTGGGTTTGCTCAGATAACAGGGTTATGAGTCTTGTTATGCTCATTTGAGAACTAATAGCCTATGTGTCAATCCAGCAGTCAGTCACTGATTCCAAAAAGTACACATAGTAAAAAGTATGTCATTGCAGTCAGGAGCATGAAGTATTATAGACAATAGAGATATGCACTTTCAACAGTTGCTGAAAGAGAATTACTGTAAGCAAAGTCAAGGCCCAAGTGCCCAAGTAAATGGAACACTAATCATCATAATGGTAACTACAAACAGGCTTCAGCAACTTTTGTTGTACCATATGAAAGAAATAAAGCCAAATAGGTTTATAATATGTGAACATGGTAATGCTGTTTTTGAGTTGTTTAAGCATCTCCTTGTGAGATAGCCTATTGTTGATTCAAAAAAGAAAAAGATCATGAATGGTAAACATTCATGCATTATTTTTTCCAAAGATGTCTTTAGTATGTTGTAACTTTTATATATATATGTATATATATATATATATATATATATATATATATATATATATATATATATATATATATATATATATATATATATATATATATATTATATATATATATATATATATTATAGCATTATCAGCAACCACCATGCCATGCTATATATATATATATATATATATATATATATATATATATATATATATATATATATATATATATATATATATATATATATATAATAATATATATATATATATATATATATATATATATATATATATATATATATATATATATATATATATTATATATATATATATATATATATATATATATATATATATATATATATATATATATATATATATATATATATATATATATATATATATATATATATATATATATATATATATATATATATATATATATATATATATATATATATATATATATATATATATATATATATATATATATATATATATATATATATATATATATATATATATATATATATATATATATATAGCATGGCATGGTGGTTGCTGATGCCAGACAGGCCGGTCTGAGTATTTCACAATCTGCTCAGTTACTGGGATTTTCGTGCCCTGGATGTGCATCCCACAAATCTCCATCAACTGCAAGATGCTATCCTATCAATATGGGCCAACATTTCTAAAGAATGCTTTCAGCACCTTGTTGAATCAATGTCACAGGCGAAAGGGGGTCAAACACTGTATTAGTATGGTGTTCCTAATAATCCTTTTGGTGAGTGTATATTGACATAGCTTTTGTAAACACCTCTAATCAGAAACATTCTGGAAGTTTTGCAATCGTTTACTACAGCATGTCATGGGAATTGCAAGATTTGTTTATCAACCTTTTCTGATTATCTTTGATTGAGCTCAGTAAGTTTTCACCCCATACCTTCACTTTCTGTTAGTCAAGTACATTTTAACGGCTGTCAGTTTAGGCAGAACAGTGATTGTGCATGTGTCTGTGAGGGGTCTTGATGATTAAACATCAACTGATTGTGGAAGTCCAGCTGCCTTGAATCATCAGCACACACACTCACACACTTTTTTTTTTTTTTATCATGCTCAAGATTTCCCTTTGGCTTCATTTTTCCCTTTGACTTTAGCTAATTAGCTAAAATTTGCCTTACACTTAACCCTAACCCTGATAAAAGGCTTTGTGCATTTTAAGATTGTGCTTAAGTTAGGCTGTTTTGATTGTTGGCCATTGACTTGTCCCCACAATGTTACTTTCAGGATTTATTATCCTTGTCTGGACATTTAGACCTTACGATAGACAAAATGTGCATGTACAAATGAATCTTTGAACATGTACTCAATTTCCTAATCCTCTATAATAGATTATAGTCAGTGGTGGTAAGTAATGAAGTAAAAATACTTTGTTACTTTACTTAAGTATTTTTTTCAGGGATCTGTATTTTACTTGAGTATGTTTTATTTGCGTCTATTTTCGCTCTTACACCACTAAATAAAAGACAACATTTACTTTTTACTCCAATATATTTCCCCATGTCTGGTTCAAGTATTTATTACACTGGCTCTCAAAACCAATAAAAGACAATGCAGACTGCTGATTGGTCAGAGAGAATCATCACTATTCACTGCGTCATGCACCAAATGGAGTATCCAGATAACCCCGCAATTTTTTAATAGTTTGGCCAGAGATAGTTACTACTGTAAACTTACCACTAATATTTTGGCAACTCGGAAGAATACACAATACGCCGTGGTCAAATGAGGGGGTGCAGACTTTCCTTTGTTTGGTTTCCAAAGAGAGGATCCAGCGAGAGCTTGATGGGGCTACGAGGAACGAAAGGCGTCGCTATGGAGCAAAAAGTGAGCCGAGCAGAGGCGAGCAGATTGGAGTCGACCTGGTACTGGTTTGCCAGATCGGGTCAAGTTTCTGTCGTTCATATGAGAGAAGAAGACTACAAATTTGACTTACTTTACGGTAAGCATTACAATTGGACATTGTTTACTCTAAAGATGGTGCTGGATAAACAGTGAGCATGTGGGCAAGTAGGCTGTGGAAGGCTAAATTATTTACAACAGCAGAAACGGACAATGCCGCTTCCAACCTGTAGGGGGACCGCAGAGGAAAATGTCTTTAATGTTGCTTTAATGTTACTATTGTTAGCAAAGTGATTTCATATTAAAATGTGTCTTGTAAACAGCTAGCTAACAAATTCTTAATTGCAGTATCTATCTAACACCGTCTTACCATTTGTTCAAATAAAACATTGCATATCACTCCCAAAACAATTGATCTGCTTTATTATTCATATTTACAGTTAATTTGAATATTTACTTTTTACTTTCGGTACTTAAGTACGTTTTAAATTGGAAACTTTACAACAGAAATTTACAACAGAAAAAGTGCCACATTTGATGTACTTTAGTCTCTGATAATTTGTGGTTTCTTCATTTCATCAGTCATTGTACTTTGGGAATTTGTTGCATTTTTGGTAAAAAAAAAAAAAGAAAGAAACACTGTCACCTGTTTTTGGCAGTTTGACAAACACTTTTTACATTGCCTTTACAACTTTTTCAAATGAGAACTTTCATCTGTCTACTTACAACTGTTGGTGATGAACTTGTTATCAGAAAGTCCTTAGAGCTCCAGTCAACGGATCCAGCTGCACAGGGCCCATGAAGGCTTGTTAAACCCCTGAGGAGGGTCCCTAGTTGGCCCATTTTCCACTGCCCTGAGGGCCAGCTAAGGTTCTGCTCTCTCAGGTCAGGTAGTCTAAGTTTGGCCCACTGGGGTGCTCCAGGCCAGATGCCAAAAAAAGTATAATGCAACCTACAGCAGTGAATAGGGAATCAAGGCTGCTTTGCTCTGAGGATCTTTGGGATGGTGTTTGGATAATAATAAGGGTTGAAACTTTTTGGCTTGTTTCCATGGAGACCTGGGTTGCTGGGAGAAAATTGGGAACATAGCCTTGGGCATTGCAGAGGAATGTTGGACATGCTGACGCAATACATATTTTTGCCATTAATACCTTTTGTTTTCTTTCAGTTTTTTTTATTTTATTTTATTTTTATTTTTTATATTTTTCTCTAAGTCTTATGCCAAGTCTAACATGATGACATGTTAAATAAGTTATAAAGAACGAAGGTAAAAACAGAATGACTTTTAAAAGTGAATGAAATAATCTCAGGTACTAGACCCTGGTTCCCTGAAGAGGGAATGAGATGCTGCGTCAAGACACTGTGGGAATTTTCCTGTGTGAAGCACTAATCAGTCCAATAGAGACGAGACATCATAGGCGGGTGACGTCATTGAAACACAGACCGAAACACACCTGAAAACAGACCACGCTAGCTTATGATAGGCTGAAGCAAATCGATCATAGGCATGCAGGGTGTATGGCAGGGTACGCAGCATCTCGTTCCCTCTTCAGGGAATCAGGGTTACAGTTGTAACCTGAGACGTTCCCTTTCAAGGGAACTCGAGCTGCGTCGAGATGCTATGGACTATCAAGAGAACACTGTGGTGACTAGCACAGATTACTGGTCGAATGCAGACGAATGCTGACCGTCATGGGGAAATCTTAGAGTCAAAATAAGAAACAGCAGTGTTTTGCCATCATATTTTTACTACCGTAAAACTTCAAATAATAGCAGAGTCCAAAATAGACGACTGTCTCTTTTACATGCCTGGTGTGGCTGCAGGTTTAGGAAATAAACGCCGGTCTCAAATAGAGGCCGGGTCTGTTTTTTAGTTTCGAGTTGTTAATCTTTTAAAAGCCATCAGATCGTCAGCTTTTTGGTGGTCGCCAAAGCCAATTTTTGTCCCACCAAAGCCTATTTTTATCGGTGAGTGATGTAGAAAAGAATGACTGCTTTATCTCCTTCGTGCATATTAATCAAATCAGTTGACACAATAGCAAAAGTTTGAAAGACCGCAGTTTCACGTGGAGCATTTGGAGATTTTGAATGAACAACATCTCAACACTAAATTATAAAGGCCATTCTCATATAGATGCCAGTGCAGTTTAACGATTTGTGAAAATAAAAGCCTTGGCTATTATTTGAAGTTTTGTGGTATTTCAATTCATTTTACTCTAATTAATTTTATAACTGGTGATGGCGCAGATGGTGAGTGGAGATGGTGCAGTGGATAAGGCACATGCATTTGGTGTGAGGGACCAGGGTTCGAATCCACTGTGAGACACCAATGTGTCCCTGAGCAAGACACCTAACCCCTAGTTGCTCCTGAGGTGACATATATAGCGATTGCATCAGCTAAATGAATACATGTAAATGTAAATAACTGTACAATTATATCTCCTTTAATTCCTTTTATAACTGCTTTAATTCTTCCTGCTTTAATTTTGTGTCTATTGTTATTATGCAATTCCTTTCTATGTAAAGCTTTTGAATAACTGATTGAATTTTGCTTGCTTTAAATTTTGTGGTTATTTCCTCTCTATGTATAGCACTTTGAATTGGCATAGTGTATGAAATTTGCTATAAAAATAAACTTGCCTTGTCTATGTGAAAGATAATATTAATATTATAATTGCAAACAATAAAAAATACATTATTAGTCATATAAGAGAATGAAAGAAAGTGAAATTCCGTTCACTAGACTCTTATGCAGTTCTGTAATCTACAGCGTTGCCTCGGCATGCGCAAGATCTGATATCGAGTAACAGAGTCTTTATTGTAGACCCGAAATACGTACTGCCTCGTAAAATGCGAGATCGAGCCAAATAATTTTTATTGACTTTCCTCCCTCGAGAAGAAGGGGTTGGGGAGCAGAGCTAAATCTCTCAATAGTGTGATATGTTCTCATAGATACATCTGTGTACAATGTTCATTCATAAATTCCCAACGAATGAACACTGTTTGTTCACGTTTGTCCCCACTAGTAATGAAGCGAGGGCAGGGATGAACACACGAATTATACAGTTATTTACAAAGCAGTTTGTACGACATATTCCTGTCTAAATATATAATTCACGTTCATGGACAAACAGCAATAAATAGACAGAGACAGATTCACTCAGAGCGCTTGCTGTAGCCACTTAAGCTAGCGCAGCACTGTTTTCAGGTGTGATTGTATAGTTTCCTGGTCAATGCCGTCACCCGCCTATGACGTTCTCGTCTCTCCTTTGGACTGACTATACACGTGCTTCAAAACGCAATCATGCAGGGGCGTTCCCACAGCGTCTTGATGCAGCTTGAGATCCTTTGAAAGGATGGTCTGGTTGCAGTGATGTCTTGGGAGGCCCATCATGGATGGTGAATTGATTGATGCTTCGAAGTCACATGGATGTGTTGAAGGATGCTTTTGCAAAAAGATTAGAGTCAGAAACTGAGACTTTGTTGGAAATTTTTACTTAGAAAATGAGACCCAAAACTGTTAGATTTCTTGTTCATGCTGGCCACCTAGACTACCCAGGATCAGAGTCCTGCATGGGTGAACCACTAATATTTGTAATTAGAGGTGCGGGTGAGGGTCGGGAATCAATAGGCTTGGGCGGACTGCCGAATAGTGACCACATTCTGTAGTCTGAAGACTGTCAAATATTTCTAATTACAAGGCGATTTGCAGCATTTCGCATTGTTTGTCTTTGCTCTTTGAAGACAGTTTATAAGCAGTGGTTACACTTTATTTTGATGGTCCTTTTAGACATTCTGCTGACTATAAGTAACATTGCACCTACATGTCAAATAACGTTAATTAGAGTATTATTTGAGTATTAGTAAACTGTTAGTGGTGGGGTAAGTAGGGAACGGGGTCATAGTTAGTACAATAAGATGAAACGTACCTGCAAATTAAATTTTAGTCAGATTGTCTATTAGGAGACCATCACATTAAATTGTTAGCAGACAGTCTGTTAATACTCTATACTCTTATGAGAGTTAGCTGACATCTAGGTGCAACTTCAGTTAGTCAACAGGATGTCTAAAGGGGATTTCTTTTATTTTTACTTTTTTTTTAGGTTTATTTGAATAGGGACAAGTATGTTACACAAGCTCATGTTCCATACTACAACATTTGCCGAGGCTAATTCTCAATGTTAGTCCCTAGTGGGCCTTTACATAAAATTAAACAGTTAAAATTTACATAATAATACAATAACACAATATAAACACAGCAGACAGTCAGTGGTCACATTTCTGACCTCTGATTAAAGAGTCTTTAAATTAGTTTTTGCTTCAAGTTTGGATCATTAAATAAGCCTAGACAAACTAACAAATTTAAACAAGATGGACATTTAATGGATAATGTAGTCTTATGTAATAGTCATAATTTATCAAACAAATCTCTTTGCCTCAAAAGAAAGTTATTTGGAGTCTACAATTGTAATCTAAACAAAACGTAATCTTTTGAGTCAGTTTAAGCTACAGTAAAGTAGGGTAGACAGCGTTTTGAACCAAGGAATCAATCATACTGCGAGCTTTGGCTCGAGAATGGGGCACTGCCTCCAAAATGATGGCCAGTGGTTCATGATAAACACACTTGACAGTGAGGTAATTGAATCCACACTTTATTTATATAACACACAAGCTGAAGCAGAGGTAAACAGGTGAGTGAGTAGTTATCGAGTTTATGGATGGAATGCAGATAATAATGAAATGTCTGTCTTATAGGTGATAGACGGAAGAAGTGGATGGCAGAGAGGATTGTTGAAGCTCGCACCTAAGAGGGTAGATGTGGAAGACGACCGAAGGGAAGTATCACTTGTAAATCCACAAGAGCAGAATCACAGGAACCAAAGTTCAGGTCACAATCACAAGTAAGGATTCATGTCCTAGTTCAAGGCCAGACATCAAGTAAACTGAGGTGTGTGCTTATATGTGGTAGCTGATGAGGTGAGCATTTGAGGGACAGGTGTCATTGATTAGAAATTGGATGAATTGGATCGTTAAATGGTGGTGGTGAGAGAGCCTGGTGAACCCATGGCAAGGAGTTATCAACTCAGGCCCTCAAGGTCCACTTTCCTGAAGAGTTTAGCTCTAAACCTAATCAAACACAGCTGAACAAGCAAATCATGATCAGGATGACTAAAAAGCTACTGGGAGTTAAGTTTGATCAAGGTGGGAGTTAACTTTGATCAAGGTTGGAAATTTGACCTTAGAGGCCAGAGTTGAGAACCCCTGGATTAGTTGGTCGGTACTGGCTCTGGGACAGGCAAGTTTCAGGTCTGTGTTAAAAAGGAGGGGCTAGAGCAGACTCTTATGGGTCTGGGAGACCTGGAGCCTGACTTGGGAAGTTCTAGGAAGACTAGAGAGTAGTCCAGAGACCTTGGAAAGAACTGGAAGTGGATTGTGGAGGCTCTGGGAAAACCGGTATGTTAGATAAAGATATTTTAGGGGAAATCCAAGAGGTTTGCTGACCCCACATAGCCCCCACATCAATAAAATAGTCCATGTGTCTACAGTGGTTCAACTGTTAATGTTATGAAGTGACGAGAATACTTTTTGTGTGCAAAACTTCAACAATGTCTTTACTACTTCTGGGCCTTGAAAGTTGCTGCCTTATGTGGGTGTCAGAAACCTATCGAATTTCATCAAAATTATCATAATTTGTGTTCCTAAGATGAACGAAGGTCTTATGAGTTAGAAACAATATGAGGGTGAGAAACGAATGACAGAAATTACATTTTTGGGTGAAAAAACTATTTAAATATTTGGTCAGTGTCTTCTGTAGCAGTTTGAAGCGCTGTTTAAAAGTGCATCTGAAAAGCGTCTCCCACACCATTACACCACCACCACCAGCCTGCACAGTGGTAACAAGGCATGATGGATCCATGTTCTCATTCTGTTTCTGCCAAATTCTGACTCTACCATCTGAATGTCTCAACAGAAATTGAGACTCATCAGACCAGGCAACATTTTTTCAGTCTTCAACTGTCGGTTAGCTTTTGCAAATTGTAGCCTCTTTTTCCTATTTGTAGTGGAGATGAGTGGTACCCGGTGGGGTCTTCTGCTGTTGTAGCCCATCCGCCTCTGGGTTGTGTGTGTTGTGGCTTCACAAATGCTTTGCTGCATACCTCGATTGTAACGAGTGGTTATTTTAAAGTTGCTCTTCTATCAGGTTGAATCAGTCGTCCCATTCTCCTCTGACCTCTAGCTTCAACAAGGCACTTTCGCCACAGGACTGTCACACACTGGATGTTGTTCCCTTTTCACACCATTCTTTGTAAACCCTAGAAATGGTTGTGCGTGAAAATCCCAGTAACTGAGCAGATTGTGAAATTCTCCGGCCCGTCTGGCACCAACAATCATGCCACGCTCAAAATTGCTTAAATCACCTTTCTTTCCCATTCTGACATTCAGTTTGGAGTTCATGGGATTGTCTTGACCAGGACCATACCCTAAATGCATTGAAGCAACTGCCATGTGATTGGTTGATTAGATAATTGCATTTATGAGAAATTGAACAGGTGTTCCCAAAATCCTTTAGGCAAGTGTATAGTTAAACAATTTTGATTTTGACTCTTTTCAATTGCGTTTTGATGTCATACAGGTCCATAATTGGAAATCACAAAATCCAATTGGAATTAAATGTTCCAAAATATTAGATTGATCTAGTTTGAACCATTAGCTTTAGTTTGATATTGGAATCCTAAATGACTATTCCCTGTATGGTTCGTTGTGGGAATGGTTCATAAATGAATGTGTACAAATAATTAATGTGGAAGTGGAAATTCCAATTTCCAATATACATTCCTTTCACCATCCACAGATATATAAAAAACAGCATTTAAAACAAAGCAGTGATGGAATAAGGTTTAGAGTGACTTTGGGAGACATACTAAGAAGAGTGTAACAACCAATTCTATTAAGGAGCGGTTAAGGACACCCTTAGAGGGTGTTTAAAATGTAATCTCTCAGACAGAGTTGAGAGAGAGAGAAAGAGGTGAACTGGTTGAGCAGAATAAAAAAGATGACAGAAGGAAGAGATACGGATGTAAGGGGCAGAGAAACAAAAGCAGGGGAGAATGGGGGGGTGTATAATGAGAGAAAATGCAGTCCACTCCATAGCTGAAAGACATGTTTTATTCATGCTGAGGCCGTAGATGCAAGACATGACAGAACAGAGGATTGCAAAAAAGAGGGATGAATACCATTACAGTCTAGCAAACACCACTGAAATATAAATAACTTGTTTACTACTCACTGAATTATCAAAGTTATTTATTAGTTTTAAAATCAGTTTATCAAGTTAAGTTAATCTAGTATTTTATTTGATTTATTTGCCTAGTATAAAGGAATTTAACATAGCATTTATTTGGGATTTTCTGGCCATTCTCTTCTAGTGAACATGTTAATTCTTTTCTTAATTGATTTTGAATGCTTGGAGATGTTTTGCTGTAGTTTTGCTATGCTCATCACCATTGAGGAGTTCACCTTTATAGTTAACAGCTATGCCGTTCCATCACTTTTTGAAGTGCCCCTTCTCTCTTATTGAAAATGCTGTGAGCATCGCCACTCTGTCAGCTCACGGACAAGGATGCTGGAAACACCGGAGCTGACAAGAAAAATGATCCTCATTTTCCAAAGGGCTCCGAGTCAGCCAGGAATGTCTATTATTTCATGGACACTGTCTGTATTAAGTTATTTCCCTCTCTAAATACGAAAAAGTTCATGAATATCTATTGAGTTCCAGGTGCGGACTCAGGGGGCTTTTCTTCACCACAATACTGTTCTCTTGTGAGAGATTGAGACTCTAAATTGTACCTCGCTAACTTTTTCTCCTGAAATTGAAGTGTAAGACAATAGAATTTGAAATTGGCTTATAAATCCTTTGAGAAAAGCACCACTACATTCTTTTCCATGAGAGGGTTAAAGATGTTCTTTGTGTTTTCACCATCTTGTCTCTTGAATTTGATTGCTGGGCAATTCTACACCTGTTTAAGTCTGTACCCTTGTGCCAGCCGAGGCTCATGAGAGAGATTTTAATGTGCTCCAAAGCCTGTGAGAATGGCAGCATGCCAGGACTTGACTGGAGGGTGATGCTGAGTGGAGCTACAAGCTGTTCATGTGCTCCCTCAATCATTTAGGTAAATAATATCATAAATAAAAGGGCCCAAGAGAGCTAGCACATGAGGAATTGAAGAGGGATGAAGGGAAAGAGCAATGTTTGAGACACATACAGTACAAGAAGGGAGGAAATCGGCTACTGTATAGAGGGAATGCGTGTGACATCACCGTCCGGTCACATGCCTGCAGTTTCTCACAGTGAGTGGCAAAAAGACTGAGCGGCTGTATATGTTTTCAGCGTGAATGCCGCAAAAAACAAACACAACACATATAAAGTGGGAAAGAACTTTGCGAATTGACTGTACAACTAGATTTGACAAAAAATCGTAGGTATATTTTTACAGACTGCTATAGAAGGAGGAGCAAATGGATCACTGCAATTCACAGAAACAACTGGACTCCAGTCAGCAAAAGGTGGATTTGCAGTTATCATTTTGTGTCAATATGCTGAATTTAGCTGTAAAACCATACCCATATATTTTGTATTGTAATATATATATTAACAACTCATCAATTACATATTTATCATTGCATATTCTGCATTATTGGATGTTTCTTAATAAACACTGACCCAAAAAAAAAAACTATAAAGTTTTATGGCTGGACGATATGATGATATATAGGCTATATATAACACTGATATAAGTGATCACCTGGATTTAGACCTACCTATATTGTATTTATATAAAGCGTTCACAGGCAAATTTGCTTTATGTTTACCGTCTATATTGCTTTTATTTCCCCGGCGTCGAAATCAGGCAAACTTAAATGTCAGGCGACACGATTCCTGGCTGCATGTCAATATCCATGGATCACTGGATCTTTAGTAAGTTGTAAGGAACACCATATTGAGTCCAACATTTAGTTTAAATTGATAAAATTGTTCGTTTTAGTCACATTTTCGCAGTTTCCCCTATTAAATCCAGTCACGCAGCAGATCTTTTGCCACTCAGTCAGGCTGAGGGGGTTGTTCCGGCGGGAAAGTGACATCAATGCATTCCCTCTATACTTATGAGCTACCAGGATGATCTGTATTTGCTCCCTGTGATTTTACCTTTAATCACAGGGAGAATTTAATTTAATCCCATTTAATTTAATATTCAACAATAAATTGATCTGCCTGCATTGACACTATTATACAAGATCTGAACTGAGCTACATGATGACATCACAGAGAGTGGCAACATATACACTGAACAAAATTATAAACACAACACTTTTGTTTTTGCCTCACTTTTTCACTAGCTTATCTCTAAGACTTTTTCTATGTTCACAAAAGGCCTATTTCTCTCAAATATTGTGCCTTAGGCCGTGTGCCCCCAAATGTTTTTTTTTTGCCAGCTGAAGACGCTGTGCTTTGGGCGCTTGAGAAGCGTTTTGGCAGCTCAGCGTTTTTTTCCGTTGAGACGTTTTGTTGCTATGATACAGAATATACGCAGCAGTTTGAATGTTGTGACTGTTGGTCAGTATGGTATTGGTCCCGCCCCTCCTCCACTGTGATTGGACGGCTGGGTAAAAAGTGACAGTGACGAGCGCTGCGTTTTATCCAAAGTTGAACATTTTTCAACTCCCAGCGTCCAGTAAAAACGCTGGGCGCTCAGTGCTTCAGCATGAAAAAAACACTCAGCGCCTCGGTACGGTCATGGCGTTTAAAAACTGCGGCGCTCCCATTGAAAACAATTGAAAACATACGCCAGGCGCATGGAAAAACGCATTGGTGGACACACAGCCTTAGGCTGGCCACAATAAAAAGCTACTCTAAAATGTGCACTTTTATCAGCACAAAGCCACAGATTTCGCACATTTTAGGGAGCATGCAATTGGCATGCTAACTGCAGGAATGTCCACCAGAGCTGTTGCCTGTGAATTGAATGTTCATTTCTCTACCATAAGCCGTCCCCAAAGGCGTTTCAGAGAATTTGGCAGTACATCCAACCACGTGTAACCACACCAGCCCACAGGACCTCCACAACCAGCATCTTTACCTCCAAGATCGTCTGAGACCACCCAGACAGCTGCTGCAACAATCGGTTTGCATAACCAAAGAATTGAAAGGGAAGCTCATCTGCATGCTCGTTGTCCTCATCGGGGTCTCGACCTGACTGCAGTTCGTCGTCGTAACCGTCTTCAGTGGGCAAATGCTCACATTCGATGGCATCTGGCACTTTGGAGAGGTGTTCTCTTCACGGATGAATCCCGGTTTTCACTGTACAGAGTAGATGGCAGATGGTATGGCGTTGGTGTGGGTGAGCAGTTTGCTGATGTCAACGTTGTGGATCGAGTGGCCCATGGTGGCAGTGGGAATATGGTATGGGCAGGGGTATGTTGTGGACAACGAACACAGGTGCATTTTATTGATGGCATTTTGAATGCACAGAGATACCGTGATGAGATCCTGAGGCTTGTTGCGCCATTCATTCATGACCATCACCTCACGTTGCAGCATGATAATGCATGGCCCCATGTTGCATAGATCTGTACACAATTCCTGAAAACGGAAAACATCCCAGTTCTTGCATGGCCAGCATACTCACCAGACATGTCACCCATTGAGCATGTTTGGGATGCTCTGGATTCGGCGTATACAACAGTGACTACATTTACATGCAACCAATAACCGGGATATTAGCAATAAGTCTCGAACGGCCATGTAAACAACGTGTGAATATGCTCATATCCCGGATTTTAAAAACCAGGATATTATACCTGGGGTACCCCTTTTCTAACCCGAATTTTTGGTCATGTAAACGTGTTACAGCATATCCCCATAGTGATTTGTGTTCTGTGCATGCTCTATTTGCAAGGAATCTTGGTCTTTTGAGTAGAGAAACTGGAAGTACACTGGAAGTAAACATGGCGAGACCAGGAGAGATACAGCACAGCATACTTTTGGAGTGAGGTCAGTAACGTTACCAGCATCAAAGCAAACAAAGGCGATTGCTATCTGCCCCGAACTATTCATTATCCACATGATGCTCTTGTTGTTGTCTTTGGATACAATGAAGAAGAATCGGAAATTACGCATATTGCATCTTAAGGTTGTCCGTACTGTCTAGAAGCCAACCGCGTGTCACCGTTTACATCGGGATATTGCAATTCCATGTATACAGGGGAAACTCAAACAGCATGTAAACGGGTTATTCCTAATGTTTCAGAAACCCGAGAAGTGACCTTAACCCGACCATAACCCGAAAATTGGCTGCATGTAAACATTATAAAAAAAAACTGAAAAAAAAAATAAATAAAATGTGTAAGATTTATTTGGAAACAATTTAATGTACACAATAAATTTCACAAATAATTGCAAAACAGTGAATTTACAGCATAGTGAATTTAAATGCGAAATTTTGTAAAGTACAGGCAGAAAAGTCTTGTTCCTTTTCATTTTAATATGTGGTGCTGATATTTAATTACCTGCTATTCAGTCATTGACTGTGTGATGTGATAATTTAACTCACACATCTTTGCTTCCTCTATCTTTCCTTTTCCCAACAAATCCCCCACCCCCACTTTTACACTTTTCACACAGATCTTTCACATCTTCCAACACACATAGCCACACATGTTACCTCTTGTCAGTTCCCTCTTCGCCAGCGTGATCACACTAATGCTACAGAGGCAATTGTGTAGAAGAAACAGCATACTTACTGTTACTCAGCATGTACGTGGATATGCAAAAACAAAGAGCCGGAAACAAAGAGAAAGATGCAATTTAAAAATAAACCTTAAAAGCCAAGGCAAAACTGAAATTACATTATCCTCTTTGTATAAAATAGAAAAAAATGTACTGTATGAATGATGAGTATTTTGTATAAGTCATTTAATTTTCCAGTAAATGTTCCACAAAAAGTAAAGTCCATTAAATGTTTGTCTTATAGATATAAATAAAACTTGTTTACAAGATATATTGGGCTTGACAAATGTCAGTATGGAAAATGTTTTAATATTCTTCAAAATGTCTCCTTTTGTTTTACACAGAATATACACTCACCTAAAGGATTATTAGGAACACCATACTAATACTGTGTTTGGCCCCCTTTTGCCTTCAGAGCTGCCTTAATTATGTGGTATTGATTCAACAAGGTGCTGAAAGCATATTGATAGGATAGCATTTTACAGTTGATGGAGATTTGTGGGATGCACATCCAGGGCACGAAGCTCCCGTTCCACCACATCCCAAAGATGCTCTATTGGGTTGAGATCTGGTGACTGTGGGGGCCATTTTAGTACAGTGAACTCATTGTCATGTTCAAGAAACCAATTTGAAATGATTCAAGCTTTGTGACATGGTGCATTATCCTGCTGGAAGTAGCCATCAGAGGATGAGTACATGGTGGCCATAAAGGGATGGACATGGTCAGAAACAATGCTCAGGTAGGCATTTAAACGATGCCCAATTGGGACTAAGGGGCCTAAAGTGTGCCAAGAAAACATCCCCCACACCATTACACCACCACCACCAGCCTGCACAGTGGTAACAAGAGGTAACAACAGAATGTTCTCATTCTGTTTATCTGTTTTACCATCTGATTGTTTCAACAAAAATACATCGAGACTCATCAGATCAGGCAACATTTATTCCAGACTTGTTGAGCTCTTGCAAATTGTAGCCTCTTTTTCCTATTTGTAGTGGAGATGAGTGGTACCCGGTGGGGTCTTCTGCTGTTGTAGCCCATCCGCCTCAAGGTTGTGCCGTGTTGTGGCTTCACAAATGCTTTGCTGCATACCTCGGTTGTAACGAGTAGTTATTTCAGTCAAAGTTGCCCATTCTCCTCTGACCTCTAGCATCAACAAGGCATTTTCGCCCACAGGACTGCCGCATACTACAGTAGATGTTTTTCCCGGTTGTGTGTGAAAATCCCAGTAACTGAGCAGATTGTGAAATACTCAGACCGGCCCGTCTGGCACCTAAAACCATGCCATGCTCAAAATTGCTTAAATCACCTTTTCTTTCCCATTCTGACATTCAGTTTGGAGTTCAGGAGATTGTCTTGACCAGGACCACACCCCTAAATGAGTGTATAACAACAGCATGTTTGGAACAACATGAGGGCAAGTAAAGATCTTTACATTGAACTGAATTGATTCATTTTATTCACTGAGAATAAAATACTTTTAAGAAAAAAATACAATCTCTTAAATCTTACTGCTGGCACAAAGTACCATACCAATCTTACCATGCCAATGAGTAAAAAATGTATGCTCTATACATTCTATACACACTTTCCTTTCTCTGCCTCCCTCTCTTTCTTGCTCTCTCTCTCTCTCTCTCTCTCTCTCTCTCTCTCTCTTCTCTCTCTCCCTGGTTTTTGCCTTGCTTCTATGTCTCATTTGAATAATTCAGCAGAGTACTAGTATTCTCCAGGGCTCCATTGTCTCAGTGTGGCAGTCAAGCAAAAAGAGAGAGAGAGAGTGGAAAGGAGCAAAGAAGGAAGGGCAAAAGCCATAGCAGTGAGGCGTTCTTGCCTGCTCGCCTGACTGTGTAAATCAGTCCTAATGAGCCGGTGAAATGGCAGATAGTCCAACACGCACACACACACACAGCAGCCATCATATCTTCCAGAAGCTCAAGGTATTGACTGCTCACCTGACCTTCTCCTTATCCCTCTACTTCCATCTATGTACATTTTCTCTGTATTTTCGACTCAGTTCAGGCCAATTGTGGTGGCAAACAAGATACAGAATTGCATTTAAATGAATTTAAAGAAGCAGAATTAAATTGTAATGAATTCAAATATATTCATTTAGCTGCTGTAAATTCAGATTTTAATAATGCACTTCATTTTTTTTGTATGCGTTACTCTTAAATGTCATCATAACACAACAAATATAAAATAAATAAATAAAAAAAGCATTAGCTAGGTCTACTCATCCATTTTGCTGCTAAGCATTCCACATGTCATTTTCCCCTGGCAACTTCCTCAAGTTCCTCTTGATGGATACCAGGGCACTCCGAGGACTGCTGGAAGATAAAATTCCTCCAGTGCGTCCTGGGTCTGCTTGGGGTCTCTTCCCAGTCTGCCCTTTCTCATCCCAAGACGTCATCTAACTGATGCTTTTGACCATACATCAACATCCGACGTTTTAGGGCACCCTTTAACGTCAGTCAGATGAAGCTATCTAATCCTAACCCTACCCCAGACCTAAACCAACCCGCGTTCATCTAATTGACGCTAAAAGGTAAAGCGTCAATTAGTTTTGACACCCAGTTTGACATGTCCTGAAACACCTTTACTGGACGATGTCCCGGATATATCCTGCCTAGATGCATAAACCATCTCAGCCTCTCAGATATCTGAGCTTTGCATCTGGTATCTAAGGGTTAGCCCAGATACCCTAGAAAGCTCATTCCAGAGACTTGTACTCCTTCTTTCAGTCCCAACCCAACACTAATGATGATAGCTAAGGGTGGGGAAACAGATGCCCTGAAATCACCTTTACTGGAAGACATCATGGATGTATCTTGACCAGATAAATAAACCATCTCAACCTCTCAGATATCTGAGCTTTGCATCTGGAATCTCAGGATTACCCTAGAAAGCATTTCAGACATTTGTTCTCCTTCTTTTAGTCACTACCTAAAACTTATGAGTTTCATGACCATAGTTGAGGGTGGGAACACAGATAGACTCCTTCATGCTCAGATTCCTTTTTGCAGCTTCCTGCATTATAACAGTCACTGCACCCATCTGCCTATCAACCTCATTCTCCAATTACTTGTGAACAAGACTCAAAGATACTTGAAGTCCTCCACTTTGAGAAGCAACCCCCTACCCAAAGAGGGCAATACACCTTTTCCAGCTAAGAACTATGGCCTTGGATTTGGAGGTGCTTTTCCCTCATCCTCACCACTTTAGAGTTGGTTGTCTAATGGTTTGCAAGAACCTCTATGAGGCAGACACAATAGCTTTCCCCAGAAGCAGTTTGCTTCGACTAACTGCAGCTGCAGCTTAGCTTGCCACACCTGTCTATTGTAAATCCCACAGGTTAAACAATCCACCAACATTTGGGGGTGTCTTGCCACCATGACACCAACAGATTTCCAGCCACAGCTCAAAGTCACTTCTTCTGCAATGGAGCCTTTAGAAAACCCACTTGAACTCTGGTCTCTGCTACCCTGGAAATCCAGAGTTCTCGCTGAGAGCACAATTTGAATTTTCTCAGCGAGTCACTCTGGCATTGATTAATGATGCTCATTAACCTGTTAGGCTACAACCCCACTTTTGAAAATCCCCAGAAATTCCATATTTAAGCTGAAATAGATATAGTTCATGAACCCTTTTTACTAAAAGCACAAGTATGATCTCATTTGAAAGCTGACACCTGGCAGTTTATTGTAGAATTACTTATTGTCATAATGCAAAAAAATGTAAAAATTGTATCATAATGACAATACCACGTGATTGATGACGTTCGAAGCTTCGAAAGTCATGCCGTATTAAAAGGTCAGGACAGCTCATATATGCGATATATATATATATATATATATATATATATATATATATATATATATATATATATATATATATATATATATATATATATATATATATATATATATATATATATATATTATTCATCAATATGTAAATCCGTTGACCAGGCTTACACTTGTCAAGAGTTGTGGTCACATTGGCACAAATTAATGTAGATGAGATAGCACTGTATTGATCCCACACTTGTATGTCACGGACTTCCGAAAGCTTTGTTTGGTCACATACTTTTTCTGCTCTGCAGTGATTTGTTAGATATGGTGGAGAAAACAATTCTGACCACTAAGTGTAGCCTTGTTGATGCCAGAGGTCAGAGGAGAATGGCCAGACTGGTTCGAGCTGATAGAAGGGCAACAGTGACTCAAATAACCACCCGTTACAACCAAGGTGGGCAGAAGAGCATCTCTGAACGCACAGTACGTCAAACTTTGAGGCAGATGGGCTACAGCAGCAGAAGACCACACCGGGTGCCACTCCTTTCAGCTAAGAACAGGAAACTGAGGCTACAATTTGCACAAGCTCATCGAAATTGGACAATAGAAGATTGGAAAAACGTTGCCTGGTCTGATGAGTCTCGATTTCTGCTGCGACATTCGGATGGTAGGGTCAGAATTTGGCATCTACAACATGAAAGCATGGATCCATCCTGCCTTGTATCAACGGTTCAGGCTGGTGGTGGTGGTGTCATGGTGTGGGGAATATTTTCTTGGCACTCTTTGGGCCCCTTGGTACCAATTGAGCATCGTTGCACGCCACAGCCTACCTGAGTATTGTTGCTGACCATGTCCATCCCTTTATGACCACAATGTACCCAACTTCTGATGGCTACTTTCAGCAGGATAATGCGCCATGTCATAAAGCTGGAATCATCTCAGACTGGTTTCTTGAACATGACAATGAGTTCGCTGTACTCAAATGGCCTCCACAGTCACCAGATCTCAATCCAATAGAGCATCTTTGGGATGTGGTGGAACGGAGATTCGCATCATGGGATGTGCAGCCGAGAATCTGCGGCAACTGTGTGATGCCATCATGTCAATATGGACCAAACTCCCTGAGGAATGCTTCCAGCACCTTGTTGAATCTATGCCACGAAGAATTGAGGCAGTTCTGAAGGCAAAAGGGGTCCAACCGCGTTACTAGCATGGGGTACCTAATAAAGTGGCCGGTGAGTGTATATATACTAGTGATATGCTATATATCGTCACTAGGGATGGTTTAACACAGTTACGAATGCACACCATGCCAAGTTTACTGATCCCCCATCTGAGCCTGGTTTCTTCCAAGTTTTTTTTTTTTTCTGTCACCTGATGAAGTTTATATTACTGGTATTTATTTTCCCAAAAACCACGTAATCACGTAAACTAAAAGTGTATTGTGTATTATGTATTATAAAGACCATGAACTAAAAACCTGTCCTTGATTAACATAATTTAATAATGTACATAACTTCCACATTAAGTAACACAAACATAATTTGTTAACACATAACTTCAAAAATGTTTTCATTTTTTTTTTAAGTGGCCAAATAAAGTAATCTCAAAATGATTTTATATGATTCCCATGGTTCTCAATCCCCATGCTTTTCTGTGACAATAAACATCAACTTATCCATGTTAAACTGGCATTTTTCCGCACAGATTTCCAGTCTCTTTAGTAGGCTAGTTTATTGTGAGACTCTTTGTCAGGTGCATGGATAATGATGTCATTTGAAATGTTCTCTGCATTTTGTGCCAGCAAGAACAGTGGCTATTTAATACTGGTGGTTACGAGTCTCGCTCTTCTTTCACTTTGTTGCATTTACATTATCTGAATCAGGACCCAAGATTCACTGTCTCTTTTACCTCTGAAGTGATGTGCATTGCCGCCATCTGCTGTTCAACACGTTCACACTGTGCTTGATCCTCTTTATCAGCATCAAAATCACAATTCTTCTCTCTCGCTCTCTCTCTCTGCTCTCTCCCTTTCTCTCTTCTCTAATAATAATAATAATAATAACAAAAACCTCACAACATCCAAGGTCTAGTTCCAGGAGGCATAAGGCATCTCCAGGAGGCATCTTATTTGAAAACATATATTTCCTTTCTGAATATTTCAGGTTTGTAAATTCTGTTTTTTTGCATGTAAAAATTAAGCTTCATTCTTCCACAAAATGAGTGTAATGTGTTTGTAAAGACATTTGAGATGGAATGCAAGCTTCTGGATGGGACGTGTATCTGGAGTAACGAGTTTCGGTAGCCTAAAAGGGAGCAGAGCCAGTGGCTGTTCTGTAGGCAAATAGGAGTGACGTGTGCTCTCTTCGGCTCTTTAAAGGGTAACTAAACCCCTGGTCAGAGCCTGACTCCACCCACTGGCAAAACTTGAAAAATGCTGAAAAATGGGCAGACCCCAGCGGAGATAGAGGGGACGAGCCAAGGGCGGGGCTGAGCAGGGGGCGTGCACCTCAGACCCGCAGTGACAGCTGCTGTCACACTCTAAAATGAAGAGCGACTAGAGTGACGCAGCTAGCTTTGCAACAGAGCGATTTGAGGTCGAGGGACTTTTCTCCACCTTTACCTGAAGTGGAGGAGGGTGAATTGTCTGTGGACACAGGGTGATATCAATTCCAACCGCTGGCTCAAACTGCGGACTGGCATCTGATGACTTTTGTCGAGTCGATGTCAATAGCGTGCACGCTCTGTAGGCTTATTGATATTTTGCCGCTATGAGAAAAAAAAATCCAGCAAAAACGTTGGCGCGTTGTTCGACCCCAGAGGATTAAAGGTGAAACACCTACGATTTTTGCATTAAAATATCCCAAAATCACAAGGCCAGTGTTATATATTTAGTTAAGATGATAACTTACAATATTCCAAATGTTTCAAACAATGTTTAAATCGCGAGAAAATTTAGATTTTAACTAAGGAAACGGGGCGTGTGAGCTGGGAGTCGCCAGTCAATTGCGTCATATTCGCGTTACCTCGGTTTCCGCTCGTACTACGTGTAGTCCTGGACAAATGCAGAAGTTGTAGTTGTGCGTTAGCGTATATCAAGCAACAAACGTCAGCTTGTTTCGCGCATTTGTTATGGAATGGAGCACAATTATTCTTTTCAATTATTCTCGGAATGTGAACTGTTGGCTGTAAAGGGGGTCGCACATCGGACGAGAAGAGCCACACCACGTCTAGGACAACTCCAGTATCGCACACCGGACGCGCACTTTCTCATCAGTGTATGGCCAGCAATATTATTATGTTTAATGACTTAAAAGGAAGATAATGTTCCACTGATGATAGTGGCATTAGCTAGCTTTATGGTTAGCTATGATGAGCCATAATTTAGCAATAGATAACGTCATACTGCAAATTATAAAACATACATTTTCAATATAACAGGCCAAGGAGAGATGATTGAAGCATGTTTCGTCCGTTTTTGTTTTATTTTTGAAATATTCATTTATCGGCCATTATAATTGCCAATACCGAATAGTTTGGAAAATGGCGAATATCGGCCAATAATATTCGGTCTGCCTCTGAATCGTGACCACTGTATTAAACATAAATCAATGCTAACTTGAAGCTCTCCTAACTATACTATGCTACTAACTAACTAGGCAACATATAAATAATCTAAATAATTATATAAATGCTATGCAAAATAGATGCTACAATACTCTATCCTTAACGTTTTCAATACTCTGGAATTCCAACTCTTGACTTGCAGTGTTCTTGACGAAAACAAGATGATTTTTAAACTGCCGAGGCGTGGTAACTCTGTACCAATGGCGGTGGTGAAGCTGAAACCCGAGCACGTCACGAAGAACCGCAAACATCCAATAGGAAAATTCAACTGCAGTAGCCACCATTCAACCTAAAGAGGGCAGCACTAAGCTTTTTACACCATATATTGTAGAAATAAAACACTTTACACCCAAAATGTCAAAAAAAGTTACTCGAATCAATGATTAGCATTAAAAAGCCTGAATTCTTGCAGACCATAAAGTAAAAAAAGTTGGATTAGGGTTTAGTTACTCTTTAAAGACTCCCGCTTCTGCATCGGGATCAGTCACAGAGGATTGACAGCGAAGCTAAGGCCAAGAGAGCATTGCTATATCCAGTCTGGATAGAACATGTATTTCTGGGCTCTGCAAGGCTTTTTAACACACATAAAATAAATAAATAAATAAATAATAATAATCTTTGAATTTTTTATAATTTAATTAGTCTACTAACCGCTTTTCATTAAATTCACAAACCCGGTTCCACCAGGAATCCCAGTCTTTGTATTATATCAATATATAATATACATGTGATAAACAAGTTAGGTCAAAAGTAATCAAAAAGAAGTCATTACATTAACTACAATTTTTGTCATATATGTCATTTGGAATCAGTAACTGACTTCAATTTGTAAGCACTGTGTATGGCAGTGCAGAATAAATGACATGATAATATCACAGCAAATTTTGCAAGATGTAAACAACACTGGTCCAGAAACACTTCCTGTTTCAGTTTGTAACTGTTTTCTTTATTTCACATGTAAAGACAACATCGTAAACATGTTTGTTTAACTTTTTAATTCAGTTTTATATGTTCTGTTGGTTGTATTTTATCCCAGCTTTTATGTAGTGTTAAAAAACTGAAACAGGAAGTGCTTCTGGACCAGTGTTGTTTACATCTTGTGAACGTCTTTGCTTGTGAAATTACAATTATGAATAAATTCAGAATGATAATTTGAAATAGAAAGAAGAATTACACCCAAATTCATATTTTTGCATAGTATATAAACTATTTAAAGAAATACATCTGTATAACAGAATAAAGATTCTGAAATTAATTTCTTCCCCAGTCCTTTCACACGTCAACGCGTCACACTCCACCCCAGTAGATGGCGAAAATGCACCGACAGCTTGACAACCGCCGTAGGAGAAGAAGAGGAAAGAGACGACGAAGCAGAAGACATCGGCGCCAAATTTCAACATTCATGGCGGAGTTTGGTTTCGCTTGTTGATGTATATAGATTTTTATGCATTCATATCTAAGTCTTTTTAAGAAATTGTACTAAATGACAAGTCGTCTGGACACGCCTGTGACATTTTGCGCCTTTTAATTCAAAGTGTCATGTCGCGTTTCACCTAACGTTAACTAATAAGCGTCAATAATGTGGAATAACGTCGAACTTCTGCTGAACGAGGACACTAACACAGTCCGACTGTACAGCGATTCTGAACAAGAGTCCGGGAACGCTTTATATCAAGTGGATACCTTGGTTAAAATCTCATCCTCCGAAAAGGTTAGCAAAAACTGTCTTTGTTGATATTTACAATAACAAAAAGTACGTGTCATATTGACATTTTGGAACAGTGGTAATGACAGCTGAGTGTTGACGTAACGTACCATGCATTTTCGATCTCATCAATATATCTGGACTGGTCAAAAGTTTGGAAACATTACTATTTTTAATGTCAGAAATCATTCTAATATGCTGATGTGATACTCTATTATTATCAATGCTGGAAACAGTTGCGCTGCTTAATATATATATATATATATATATATATATATATATATATATATATATATATATATATATATATATATATATATAGGGTTCATTGATGAATAAAAAGTTAAAAAGAACATAATTTAAACATTAATAAAAATAGAAATATTTTCTAACATGATCTTTACCATCACTTCTTGTCCATTTAACACATGATTACTGAATAAAAGTATTAATTTATTTCAAAAAGAAAGAAAACAAAATAATTGACTTCAAACTTTTGAGTATTTTATTACAAAAGGTTTCTATTTTAAATGCTGTTCTTTTAGAACTTTTTATTCATCAAAGAATCCTGTATTACTGGTATAAAAAAGAAGCAGCACAACTGTTTCTAACATTGATAATGACTGAGTATCAAATCAGCATATTAGAATGATTTCTGAAAAAAACATAGAAGATAAAAGAAATAAATCATATTCCAAGTATTTTCAAATAGAAAACCATAATTTTAAATTGTATTATCATTTCACAATATTACTGTTTTTTTTACAGTATTTTTGATCAAATAAATGCAGCTTGATGAGCATAAGAGATTGCCTTCAAAAACATAAAAAATAGTAATGTTTCTAAACCTTTGACCAGTACTGTATAGTTTGTACATTTGTGCATTGCATGCATACCTTGTTCATTGTTTCACACTGAAATGAATAGTTGTACTATATAGTTTGTATATTGATGATAATAATTCTAATAATAATGTTGGAAACAGTTGTGCTGCATATATATATATATATATATATATATATATATATATATATATATATATATATATATATATATTTTTTTTTTTTTAAAACTTGTGATACTTTATTTCAGGATTCATTGATGCATAAAAAAGTAAAAACAAAAAAATAGAAATATTTTCTAACACATGATCTTTACCACCACTTTTATCCATTTAACACATTACTGAATAAAAGTATTAATTTATTTCAAAAGAAAGAAAGAAATAATAATTGACCCCAAACTTTTGAGTATTTTGTTACAAAAGATTTCTATTCTAAATGCTGTTCTTTTAAAACGTTTTATACATCAAAGAATCATGTATCACAGGGTATTAAAAATAATATTAAGCAGCACAACTGTTTCCAACATTGATAATGAGTATCAAATCAGCATATTAGAATGATTTCTGAAGGATTATGTGACAATGAAGCCTGGAGTAATGATGATAAATTCAGATTTGGATTACAGAAATAAATTATATTTTAAAATATTTTAAAAATAGAAAACCATTATTTTAAATTGTAATATATTTTCACAATATTACTGTTTTTTTTACAGTATTTTTGATCAAATAAATGCAGCTTGATGAGCATAAGAGATTGCCTTCAAAAACATAAAAAATAGTAATGTTTCTAAACCTTTGACCAGTACTGTATAGTTTGTACATTTGTGCATTGCATGCATACCTTGTTCATTGTTTCACACTGAAATGAATAGTTGTACTATTTAGTTTGTATATTGATGATAATAATTCTAATAATAATGTTGGAAACAGTTGTGCTGCTATATATATATATATATATATATATATATATATATATATATATATATATATATATATATATATATATATATATATATATATATATATATATATATATATATATATATATATATATATATATATTTTTTTTTTAAACTTGTGATACTTTATTTCAGGATTCATTGATGCATAAAAAGTTAAAAAGAACATAATTGAAACATAAAAATAGAAATATTTTCTAACACATGATCTTTACCATCACTTTTATCCATTTAACACATTACTGAATAAAAGTATTAATTTATTTCAAAAGAAAGAAAGAAATAATAATTGACCCCAAACTTTTGAGTATTTTGTTACAAAAGATTTCTATTCTAAATGCTGTTCTTTTAAAACGTTTTATACATCAAAGAATCATGTATCACAGGGTATTAAAAATAATATTAAGCAGCACAACTGTTTCCAACATTGATAATGACAGCATAAAAATCAGCATATTAGAATGATTTCTGAAGGATTATGTGACACTGAAGACTGGAGTAATGATGATAAATTCAGATTTGGATTACAGAAATAAATTATATTTTAAAGTATTTTCATATAGAAAACCATTATTTTAAATAGTAATATGTTTTCACATATTACTGTTTTTTTCAGTATTTTTGATCAAATAAATGCAGCTTGATGAGCATAAGAGATTGCCTTCAAAACATAAAAAAATGTTTCTAAACTTTTGACTGGTATGTATATATAGTTTGTACATTTGTGCATTGCATACCTTGTTCATTGTTTCACACTGAATTGAATAGTTGTACTATATAGTTTGTATAATGATGATAATAATTCTTATAACAATTATTGTTTCTTTTCCTTTTGTTGTCATTATTGTTCTTGTTCGTTTGTGTTCCAGGTACAATGTAATCCAAAGGTGTACGCCTCCAGCACTCCAAACTGCTGTATTGTGGTTGCTGACACTGCGTGGTGGTCTTTGATCCTGGTTTTCAGACTGTTCTGATTTCACCTGTATTTTGGTAACACAAGCTCTGTCATGCACAGTTAACATTCACTGTCCACAGTACTGTATACAAAATAAGGAATTAACTAAATCTTCAATTGGCTCTCATGTGTGATACAGACTCCGTGGTAGATGCTGTTACTGCTTGCCCTCAAGGACAGTTTCTTCTGGTTGGAGAGAAATGGAAGTCTGCACATCATCTATGTCCCTCTGAAGAAGACGGTGCTGACCAAAGTAAGCCGCAATAAATGGAATTGTATTAAGGCCCTTTCACACTGGACGCGTGACGAAAAAGCGAATAGTTCCGCGTGAGAATAGTTTGCGTCAAAACCATTCACATCAGCCGCGACGTCAGAGTCTTCAACATTCCAAAACATTTGCGCTGAGGGCGAACACCTGGCTATTGCTCTTTTGCAGGAAAGCAGACCTGATTTTAAGGGACACTATAGGGAGAAAACCTACTATATACTTATTATTATCGCCAGGGCCGGTTCTATCCCTTTGGTTGCCCTAGGCGAGATTGATTTTAGCGCCCCCCCCCCCTTTTTTATTATTATTTTATTTTTAGTACATTTAAGCATAATTTTTTTTCCAACTTATTTGTTGGCCAGTTGTGGTCTGTGTAATATCAAATATTAAAAATTCTAAACCTAAAATTGTGTATTATGTACAGTATGTATGTTATGTATTGTTCATTACTATAGTAATGATAATTTTTAAAATAATATATTGCATTTTATTGGTGTCAGCCACATTGTCCCACAGCAACATTACAATAGTGTAGATAAGTGTACAATGTTTTATAATAATAATTTATTCTATAGTGTCCAATCCATTTAATTAATTTATCATATTTAATATTGGGTGCATCCAAGTTAGGCCTATTTTAAACACAATAGGTACTTTCTCTGGTAATTAGTTACTTTTATAATGATTTAATTCAGTTCTAACTCTGTGAGAATTTGTGAGAAGTAACTGTAACTAATTATTTTTTTTAAGTAATATGCCCAAAACTGATGATGAGTAATTACTAAACTAAACAAAAATACTCTTATAATCACTCCAAAACTTCAACAAGTTGAAGGATCTGTAATAAATTGTTTATACAAATGCTACAAATAACGTTCAAGGATATTTCTATCATCCTACATAGCTGCATTGTTTTATCTGTGTAATGTAACTTGTTGAAGATAAATTACAATTATTACCTGGCTGCTACAACTACAACAAGGGGGTTTCGGAGTCCCAACTGTTGTGCATTTTAATGTTTAATTCATTTTTAAATCAAATTTAAATGTTAAATTCATCAATCTGCTGCAATTCAGTGTGCAAATTGAACAAAGAAAAATTCAAACCTCTATTAGTTACAGTGTCTACATTACACTTCAACATAATAGGCTATATTGTAAAACAAATGCAATGAAATATAAAAGAAACTTTCATAATTAGTTTTGTACAAATTTCTATAAGTAAGCTATAGACTTGGAAGCAACTCAACGTCGGCAATTAAGCAAAACAAAACGAATGGGCTGCCGATGTACGAGTTTTATGGGCCGTTAAGACAAAAAATAATAAAAGTAGGCTATGAGATGTCTCAGCCCAAAAAGCACGTCGGTCACCGGGAATCTCAAGTAGGCTGCTACGCCTGATTTATTGCGTTTGACACTTTATGGCTGAGATGAGAAGGCTTACCTTTAAACTGGACTTTCTTTTTATTTTGTTGCTTTCTGTGTTCGCCCTTGTGGACCAGAGGGTTTTATTTATACCGCTTCATTTCCGATCAACGCGACAGCAGCTGAGCACTTGCCCAACGTAACACAACCCCCCGGAAAAGATCGACAATAATCATCAATTCAGTCTAATAATCAGTAATTAAGTAATTAAACGTGTGGCTGAGGGGCGCCTTAGGATGACCATGTTTAATAAACATTTTTCTTTTGTTTTCATTCTAACTCTGTGATTTCTCGATTAATGGGGAGTAGCAGAGTAGGTCAAGGGCGACGGTCAGAGCGCGCGCGCCCCCAACACATTTGGCGCCCTAGGCAACCGCCTAGTTCGCCTATAGCAATCGCCGGCCCTGATTATAGCCTACTAGGTGAATAAATATAGCTTTTATATTAGATGTCTTTTTGCAGTGATGTTAACATGATGCTTTATAAAAATATAAGCACAAGTTCATTAGAAAAGAATAAAGATGAATGCGTTCTTACTGGATTCGATCAGAGCATCTTGAATTTATATTGTTTGTCTGATGTGGCAGCTTCGATAGGGCCTTCTCATAAATTATGGATATATGTCAGTAACTACTGGCAGGTGTAGCTCACTTTCACCAGTTCACATTTTAAAAGGTCTACAGTTTTCCGCGCAGTGTTGTAATTTAAAGGATGATTAAATAAAAGGATGCAGACAAAAATTGAATGCAGGACAATGCTATGACTTGCGGGACGTAGGACATAGCTTCTTCATCACCATCATTATCATCATCCAGTGAAGACAAGCTTTTCATTTTTATTTAAAAGCAGAAAAGAAGGTTTTGGGTGCACCCAATCTTAAAGAACAGAGAGTGTGCTACCGGAGCTAGAAACATAATGGCAGAAGGTGAGCTGTCCCATTCATCAGGGGCTACGTTTACATGCAATCAAATAAACACTTTTAGTAAACGGATTGAAGGCTCAAATAGACTGAAAAGCCTTGTAAACACCCGGTTGGGCTCGATACGAACGAATGAGCGCAACGTCCCACCAGTCCGTTCAGATTTTCATTCACAGACGACTCGACACACAAGCAATCAGAAGATCTGTCATTGCTGCGGTCACGTCACCTTTGTTTCCTTGTATATGATTGGCTGAAGCCTTTTCTTTCGCCTCAAAAGTAAAAAAAATCGACATCGAAGCGAAAAAAATAAAAGTCGTTTTCCGCGCAGCACATTCGCGTTCAGTGTGGAAGCACTCATTATACAAACAGCTGATCAAAAAATAAAACCATTGCACGAATTATTCGTGCGTCAAAATCGCGTCCAGTGTGAAAGGACCTTTAATTGCTGGTTTGACTCTAATATCATAGAGCTGAAACCAAAGTTGCGATAGTTTTTTTATTCCCCCTATGGTGACTGAGTGGAACTGCTTCTTGAACAAGAAAAACATTTAGGACGGGACTTGATTTTGTCCATCGGGAATCGATTTAATCATTGTGGTTTGTTATTGCTGTGAATGTCCTCCTGCCCTCACACTAGTAAACACATCATCAGAGAAGAGATGAAGCTGGAAGGGGAAGTTAGTTTGATTAAAGATTACAAGGGCACATGAATATAAAAAAAAAACAAGAGCTATTTGATTTCATGGTGACTAATCTTTTTTCCAGACTCTGCACCAACAAAACTCCTGTGATTGTGATGAGACAACCTTTAAGAGCCTAATTCTGCACGAGACACCTGGATCTAAAGGTGAGTTTCTATAGATGGTATAGTAAACAGTAAAATAAAGATGTATATAGTAGGCCTGCACGATAAATCGTTATAAAACCCTGTTCACGATTTAATTTTTAAATGACTTCGATTTAAAAATAAAAAAAATCGGCCTTTATTTTGAAGCGTGTATAGCCTACTACAGTGTGTGTGTGTGTCCAGACAAAGAAACACTCATAACAGAAAGTAGAATGGGGATAAAAACAGAAGGCTGTCTATGAAGTAAATGTGTCTTATTAGTGGAAACTGTGGTGCGCGAGCACTAGAAACGCGCAGCGGCACAGACGCGCGAGCTGGTCGAGCACATCCCTTTAAACAGACATCAGTGGGAAGTTTGTAGTTCAGTCGGATGTCAATGGCAAAGAAAATTAAAACGAGTAATCTAGCTTATTATTAACGTTGTTAACTGACGAGAGAGAGCGCGCACTTCTGTTGAATGCTGCTGGTCGTTCACGTCACGTCATTTGGATGAAAACTAAATCGTATATGTAACGTAAGTAAAGTAAAACATGACCTGTTACCTGATTTATGTATAACGAGTGGTTCTCTACATTATAACTGGGCGTTTGCAGGTCAAGAAGTTCAATGAACGCAAACATCCAAGAATACTGAATTAAATTGTCTTTCACGTCTTGCGCTTACGGACTAATTTACTCAAAATTATGTAAAAATAAAGTCATTTATAGTAAACAAAGTTTACTAGTTAACAAAGTCGGTTATATCTCAAGTGAATGTAAGTTAGCCATGTTCAAATGTGGTCCGTGCGTTCGGTCTTGCCTTCAGGTTTAATAAAACTGCTGCTGTGTTTTCATATTAATCAAAGGACAAATAAATTACTCTCTGCTCTAGACTAATAGTCTACCATTTTAAACTTTACAAAAATATCCATCTATATTTAATTTATACAGTAATGAATATGCAATTTTTTCACATTTGATTATTTTATTCAAATGTATACCGATCTACTCTAAAAACACCGTTTATTTAATTTGCAGCTTTTCTTTGTTCTATTTTTGTATTTATTTGTCCTATTTGTAATTCCATTATTCTTATTTTGTTTTAAATACATTTAAAAATTACAAATGCAGTGACAATTCAGGGATCGGTTATTGAAGTCCTTGAAATCCAAAAAAGTAGTGCTTAAAGTCCTTGAAAGTCCTGGAATTTCATTTTACAGAATCTGTACGAACCCTGATTACACTTATGGAAAAAAATCGTGATATCAATTCTAAGCTAAAAAATTGTGATTAATATTTTTCCCAGAATCGTGCAGGCCTAGTATATAGACTACATATATGGCCACTGACAGCATTTCTATAGTCTGTACTTGTTAAATTATCAAAACATTTTCTTTCTTTTGTGTTTTAGGAGTGTATGATCTATTTTTCATTGTTAACAATGGTTTCCTACACACATCGAATGTGGCTTTGGGAAAAATACAGAGTGCGATTGAAAACATGGATCTAGTGGCTTTAAATAAGGTAGATGTTTCAATGAATCAAATGTCTCTAATGTTTTTCACACGTTTCTTTTTTTAAAGGGATAGTTCACCCTCAAATGAAAATTCTGTCATTAATTACTCAACCTCATGTTGTTTTAAACCTGTAAGACTTTTGTTCGTCTTTGGAACACAAATTAAGATATTGTTGATGAAATTCGAGAGCATTTAAACCAACTTTTTTGAAGCGTGAAATTTTTAGGATAATTTGTTCTCTCAGGTTTTATTGAAAATGTCTTTGTGTTTTGGAAGATTAATGAAGTGGTAACACTTTACAATAAGGTTCATTAGTTACTTCATTAGTTAACATTAACAAAGAATGAACAATACTTCTTCAGCATTTGTTAATCTTTGGTAAAGTTAATTTCAACATTTACTAATACTTTATTTAAATCTTGTTAACATTAGTTAATGCACTGTGAACCAGGGCTGTAGTAACTCAGTTCGGTCTTGCAACTTCTAGTCCGTAGTTAGTTTAACCGTTTTTTCATGGTCTCGGACTTGTCTTTGGACTCGCTGGGTATTTGGACTCTGGACTTGTCTCGTGCTCTGGTCTTGCCAGATATTGCGTTGGTTTACTCCGAGTCCAACATTTTTGTATGCGTGTTTCATTTATTACTAGCCTATCAGGGTAACGTTAAATTAGAAAATGCCCAATTTAACCGACCAAGTGCTCACTACAATCGGAGCCGCGTCTTCTAATGCTGTTACTATAGTTACTGGGTGTTGCGTACAATTCTAATCATTCCCGCGTGTCTTCCCATTTATAATGTGGGATATTCCCTAAATTCGGAATCCACACAGATTATAAAATCAAATCATTCTTTTAATAACTATCTGCTCAGACGCAATTTCACAAACCGCGTGAGTGTTCAGCGGTGCCGCGTCTCTCTCTCTCTCATGTGTTGTGGAAGCCAAGCATCAAGCACTGCCGCAATAATACACACTCGTGTTCAGGAGTCCGGACATGGCGGAGTATTCACTTGCATTCGGGCCAGTAGTGCATCGTGAATAAAGCTTAACATTTGCACGTCTTTTAAAGTCTTACCAGTTTAACATTCAAGTAATTTTAAACTATCAGTCCTTGCGCGCTCTGTGGATGACTATGCGCACATTAATAGAAAATCCGCCTCAAGAACAGCTGGCCAGTAACAAAAGTTATTTTTCACGGATTAGCTATATTGCTTTAACACTCAAATCGTGTCAATTTCGGTCTTCGTGAGTATAATGGTCTAAACATAGTCGGTTTTGTCTTAATAAGCATAAAACGCATGCTAGTATGAAAAGAGAATCTATGCTCTTAGCTCTTAAAGTGACAGCAACCATATGTGTCGTTCATTAATTTTGTCGTCAAAACAAGAAAAGAGAGCTTTAAGTTAAAGGAATCAGGACTATGTTTAATTTATTCAGGACTAAAATACTATGCAGTGTTATTTTCCATTTGATTACTTTATTCAGTTTCTGTCAATGAACACTAGTGTAGACCTATTCAAAAACGTTTCTCTTTATTTGTATCTTTATTGTATTGATTTGTGTAACTTTTTTCAATTTAATTGACTATTTAAATCAAGCCTTGTGTTGTGTAAATTCTTAACAACATTACCCCATTGTAAAAAATGCAATGAGCACAAACATTTAAGCAACATAAATTAAAAAATTTTGTTTGGCAAAAATGAAATTCAGGCCCTGAAGACTTTTTTTTCCTGTCCTGGACTCGGTCTCTGACTTTGAACTTTAACCTTTTTGGACTCTGGTCTTGACTTGGACTTTGAAACTCTTTGGACTCGGTCTCTGACTTGGATCTCACTAGTCCTGGTCTTGGACTTGTCTTGGACTCGACAAAGGTGGTCTTGACTACAGCCCTACTGTGAACTAACATGAACAACAATGCAGGTTTTATGGATTCAAAAACTTGAGGATGGGTAAATGATGATTATCTAGATTCAGTTAAAATGATCATAGCTGGCCATAGGAATGGTTGTCTCATGAGATATGTGACCAGTCTAACAAGAACTCACAAGAAATGAGAAACAAGAGAAGGGAACATTTAATTATTTAGTTTTTCTTTACAGATCCAAGATGATATTCAAATGAAGTTCTGCTCTACTGAAGAGATTCATGAAGATGGTTGCATCTCAGCAGGTCTGGTCTGCTTTGGAAGCACAGTCCACCTTCTGATTGGGGTAACTTTGATTCTAAATCTTAAACTAAATTTTCTCTTCCTTCCCCAAAATAATCTGATGCTTCTTTTCCACCTGATTTCCAACAAAATGATTTGCTGTGGAATTATGACATAAGTTGACTTCTGAAATAAAATTCAGGGGCTGTCCCAGTACAATTTTCATTCAATTGACTTCCATTTATAAGCATTTGAATGCAGGAAATGGGAAATTAAAGCTCAAGTAGAGAAGTTTCACATTTTGCTGCATCCAGAAGTTCTAGTTTGTTGAACTCTGACCATAGACTGTAAAAAATATGGACAAAGCGTCTGTGATGTTACCCATAGACTCTCTGAAGAACGGGTTTGAGGCTGTTTATGTGGGGTATGGCGGGCGCCACACTGGAAAATCTTGGGAAATACAAAATACAAATGTTCAGAAAGGATACAGAGGTGGTATGATGTGTTGTGTCAGATCATGGCCGAGACGTCAAATTCACTCGGCGCAGCCTGTTATTAGCTGTCAATCAAAGTTAACCGCCCTTATTTGTCATACATTTATATCTAAGTATGATCTTTAGATATAAATTATATCTGGTTATATTTACCCGAAGACAAGAAGTGTAAAAATGTTTTTTTACATACCCTCAGAATAACCGAATCAAGCCCAGTTTTTTGTGTGTGTGTATACATAGATAATGTATGAAAGTCAAACATCTTATTCCAGTAAGGTGAAGGGAACTTTTACTTTTTTATTAAGTAAAAGTTGATTGGGGTCGTATAGACCCCATGACCTGATTGAGGGCTACAGAATGAAAATGCATTTTCAAAGTCAATGTTATTATCATTCCCTTTTAAAATGACTGATATACAGTCATAATTTGTAAAATGAAATGTAGGAGCTTTAAGTAATTTCTCACTTGTATCTCTGTGACAGGCTGATGGCGCTAATGTTCTTTCACTTTGGACCATGGGTCATAGGCAGACATCACTGTCTCTCACAAAACTCCTTGACTCTGCTTTAATGTCAGGTACTAAATGTTTTCTTGCTATTTACATTGATTATTATTACTAAATATGAAGTGTGTTCACATAGCTGTAAATAAATGTACATGTTCTATTTGTCTATTCAAGAGGTGAAGAAGATTCAAGTTGTGGATAATTGGATGTATGTCCTAAACAAAGAGGTAAGGCCTTGTGGAAACTGATATTGATGCTAGATATGCACTGAAATTAAAACTATTGCCTGAATCCCAAAATGTTTTGGACACTAGGGGTTGTGCGATACTGACAAAAAAAAAAAAAAAAAAAAAAAAACAACGGTTCTGACGCCCTCATTCTGAATTTGTTTCACTGATTTAATTTAGTCCTTCAAGGGGACTATATTAGTGGACTAATGTAGGGCATAGTGAATGAGTGTTTTTGCCTAGAATAATACATCATTCCTGCAGCACTCTATAGACCCGCTGTACCTGAGAAATTGAAAGCAGTTTATTAGGGCCCGAGCACTAGCTGTGCGAGGCCCTATTGAAACTGTTAGGGTTATTTATTTATTTTTTTTTTTATTATTTTTTTTTTTTCTGCAAAGTAAGCGCCATTTTTGCAGCCGCAACATGCTCAAAAACGCACCAAATTTGGCATGCATGTCAGGACTGGTGAAAAATTTCGTATTTTGTGGGTTTCGCGGATGGGCGGGGCAAAATGGCTCGCTGAGCGCCACCTAGAAAATTGGAAAAAATTAGCCCTCGTCTGACGTTCAACCTACATGCATGGAATTTGGTGGGGACGTGTATCATGTCAAAACGCACAAAAAAGCCTCAAGAACCCCTACCCTAAACTCGACAGGAAGTCCGCCATTTTGAATTTGGCGGCCATTTTGGGACGATTTACACACTCCGGACTTTAACGAACTCCTCCTAGGGATTTAGTTCGGATCGACTTCAAATTTCTGCTGTGCCTTCTAAAGGCATTGACGATGTAAAGTTGTGCTATCTGCGTGTTTTCGTCAATGGGCGTGTTCGTGGCGTCGATGATTCGCCATGAAACAGGAAGTTGTAGTAACTTGGCTGTAAATGCCCAGATCTGCACGAAATTTTACACATTTGACAAGAGTCCTGCCCTGAACAAATCCACATGCCCACATTCACCCACAGTCATAGCGTCCACCTAGTGGCAACAGGAAATGACCTTTAACGAAGCAGCCTCCGCCGCATGTTTGACCGACATGTACAAAATTTCTGTGGTACATTTACCATGTCCAGACGCACAGAAAAGTCTCTTGGAGCGATGCCCTAAACTTCGACAGGAAGTCCACCATTTTGAATTTGGTGGCCATTTTGGGACGATTTACACACTCCGTACTTTAACGAACTCCTCCTAGGGATTTAGTTCGGATCGACTTCACATTTCTGCTGTGCCTTCTAAAGGCATTGACGATGTAAAGTTGTGCTATCTGCGTGTTTTCGTCAATGGGCGTGTCCGTGGCGTCGATGATTCGCCATGAAACAGGAAGTTGAAGTAACTTGGCTGTAAATGCCCAGATCTGCACCAAATTTTACACATTTGACAAGAGTCCCGCCCTGAACAAATCTACATGCCAACATTCACCAACAGTCATAGCGCCACCTGCTGGCAACAGGAAGTGACCTTTAATGAAGCAGCGTAGCAAATTCACAGCCGCACCGGCTGAGCTCCAGAATATGCAACGCGGCCGCCTCACACCACGACGCGCTACAGGTGCGAGGGCCCGCCCATCGCTGCTTGCAGCTTTAATTTCATTTGTACCTTTATTTTGTGTTTGCCTAATTTGTTTCTTTGTTCTTACTTTTAATAACAGAGATAAAAAATATAATGAAATAAAATAAGTGACATTATAATTGATTGGTCATTTTGCTCATACTATGTACTTTGGTCTAAATGGTATGTCATTCTCACCCCTACAGTCAATGATCGCAGTGTTAATCTCTGCAGTGTAAATGATTTCTATTTATAATTGCACAACGCATATCTGCATAAATTAATTTTGATTTGTCAAAATTGAATTATGGGAACTATTAGTGAAGCTTGGGGCAATAATTAGTAAGATGGCTTGCTATAATGTGTCAGCTGATGAGATCAGTGACATCATTAAAGATGTATCAAATGGAAATTTGACTACACTGTTGTGGTTTTTTTTTTCTGAAAACTTCAATCATCAGTCCTCAGGCCATATAGCACAAGTGTGGTGTTGATGCTAGTTTAGTTTCTTGCATGTCATAGATTAGACAGATGCTGTTTATAGAACTTTGTTCTCTGTGGAATCTGTTATGAGTCTAGATGACACAGGCAGTTGTCATAGCTCTTGGTGGAAGTTTTTATTTATGAAATCCTTCCTGAGATCAGAGGTGTAGGAAATGTTATAGAAGTTTCCGACTGTTATCTAGCTGAGATTTAGCTGGATAGTTCTCTAAACTGTTCAAAACTGTTAATGTTAGCATTATTGACAATTAAATGATGCAGTTTTCTGTATAATTTGTAAAAGTGTTACAAGGGTTACTTTAAAAATACATATTGATTGATATAGCTGATAAAAATCTGTTATTGGCATCAGCTTATAATTTCCTGATCAGTGCACATCTAATTTGTATCTAAAATATTATTTTTCCTTCTAGGGAATGCTCAGCTTGTTGGACATCCACTCTTTTGTCATGCTTTGTTGCTGGCCGGATCAATACATAGTTGATTTCCTGCTGATATCAGAGAGAAACTCCTCATCTATTACACAGCAAGTGTCTTGTTTGACTTCTTTTTAAGACATTGAGAGACAGGGTGCTTGTTTTTCATGATTAATCCACACATTGACTGATAAATGTATTTTGTGTTGTACAGGCAAGATGATAACAGCTTGAAAATCATGACCTTAGTAGCTGAAGGAAACAAGGTATGTCTATTACCATTTTAGTCATAGACGACTCTTGCCATACGCGAGAGACTGTCCATGTGTTTCTTAGCAATTGTTTTTCAGGGGTAGGTTGCTTGGTCTTTCCCCAACCCTCCCCATTACATGGGTGGGGACTCACACACACGTGCACTCGCACCCAGTGGTAAAATTGGAGATTGGAAATTAGAGCACCCAGTGTTAACCCTCATGGACAGAGGGAGGATGTATATGTCATTGAAAATACAGTTTTATTTCTGACTTGTTTTCTTTGTTATCTATGTCAAGGGTCATGCTAGGAAGCTTGTGATTCAGTCCCTGCCTTCTATGGAGGTTTTCTACTCACTAGAAGTTTCTTCTGAGTCTTGGTTGATCCAGAAGGGAATCAATATGGTAATTATAACAATACATATTGACAGTATGGAAATAAATGAAATTAAATTAGATGTAATGTAATGCAAACCTGTAATATTTGTTGCTAATGTTCAATGCGTTGTCCTTATAATTTCTTTGTCATATTTTGTAGGGGAGATACTGGTTGAAATAAAGCTAAAATTTGAATATTGTTTCTTTCACAATTATGCCAGTGTTTCTTGGCTGAATCTCCAATGTCTGTGCTATGGGTGTAACTGTACACAAGAATGACAAAAGTGGTACAGTAGGTTTTCAGCACGGCAGGAGGGAAAATCTAAGTATTAGTTGCTGCTTCAAATTTCTGGAAATTTGAAAATCTTGCACTACATAAAACATTAAAGGTGCATTATGCAACATTTCATGTTAAAAAACCATTGTTTAATGCAATAATGCCATTTTTGTATAAGTTAATATGAATGTTTAGGGTCTAAATGAAAACTTTGTATTATACTTTTATAAAAAATTCTCAGAGATAGATGGAAAAATAAAGTCACACATGCAATCCTTCAAATTTTTGGACAACTTTGGACTCGTTGACATCCAATACTTCCAGAAGTTGGTTAGCAATGGAAATGAATCTGCAAAACCTATATATTGCTCGACCTTTAAAAGAAACAATGCTTGAATTATTTATGCCGATTAATACATTTCTACCAGTATCATCCATCCCATATATAGTTATGCTGAGCCTGTCCTTGATATCTTGTATTGAAGGTAATTCATAAATTCAACTCTTTTCCTCAGGACACTATCTATTTGCTGGAGGGAATTTTGGCGAACACAAAGAGGTGACTAATAGACACAGTTATGACAGTCTATAGATATTAAGGGCAATTAACTTTTGCATTTATATTGTGGTGTAAATATGTTGGTATAGATTCAGCACATTTGTGGATAGCGAATGATTAATTTGAATAATTGTGATGTCTTAAAGCAACCATGAAGATCCAGTGTCTACTGTTGTGATAAGATGCTTCACAGAGGCGCTGCCCGAGAACAGGTGCGCTCTTGAGAACATAATACTGATTATAATTGAATTTACAGTTTTACTTTTATTTTGGTTTCAGAAAGATATTTTTAATAGATTCTGCTAAAGAAATGTACAGAAATTTTAACGCTTGTTTGGGTGGTTTTGCTCCTTATGCATTATTTATTTTGTTTATTTTATTTTCTATACATTGCTTCACTTTAATACATAAATTAAATTAAATGATACTTTTCTTCAGGCAAGCAGACTGCTTTTAATGCTGTACTTTGTACACTATTTCTCTCTCTTCTTCCTCCAGACTGAACAAACTTCTTTATAAGCACAAGTTTGAAGAAGCAGAGAAATTTGCAAAAGCTTTTGGGCTTGATGTCGAAGTAAGACATTCAGTACTTTTTCCATATCAACATTTCTTATACACTTCCGGTCAAAAGTTTAGGGTCGGTAAGATTTTTTATGTTTTTAAAAGAAGGCTGCAATTTTTTGATAAAAAATACACAAAAAACACAGTAATATTGTGAAATATTATGACTTTTTTATGTTAATATATATTAAAATTTAATTTATTCCTCTGAAAAAAAGCTGAATTTTCAGCATCATTACTCCAGTCTTCAGTGTCACATGATCCTTCACAAATCACTCTAATATGATGATTTTATGCTCCAAAAACATGTATGATTATTATCCATGTTGAAAACAGTTTTTTACATTTTTATTTCAGGATTCTTTGATGAATAGAAAGTTCAAAGAACAGCATTTATTTAATTAGAATCTTTTCTAACATTATAAATGTCTTTACTGTAACTTTTGATCAATGTAACTCATCCTTGATGAATAGAAGTATTGATTTCTTATTTATTTCCCCCAAAAATAAAATACAAATTCTTACTGACCCCAAACTTTTTAAAGGGTAGTGTTTAATGGAACAAAAGCTTTCCATTTCAGATAAAAGCTGTTCTTTTGAACTTTCTATTCATCAAAGAATCCTGAAATAAAAATGAAAAAAAAAAACTGTTTTCAACATGGGTAATAAAGTCATTTTCAATTGTCATAATATTTCACAATATTACTGTTTTTTGTGTATTTTTTTATCAAAGAATTGCAGCCTTGGTGAGCAGAAAAGACTTCTTTTAAAAACATAAAAAATCTTACCGACCCTAAACTTTTGACCGTTAGTGTATATATATATATATATATATATATATATATATATATAAAAAAGTTTTTCACGGTAAGTTGACAATGTTTCTTTTTGTTTGTTTTAGCTGGTGTATAAGGTTAAGCTGAATGTTGTGCTGGAAAAGCTCATCTCAACATCAGGTAGTGATCAAACCCTTGAGTGGCCTGAGCTCATCTGATGAGGCTAAAACCAACCTGATGAAGATCATGGTAATATTCAGCTTGGCAACAAATGTGAATGTGCAGGGCTTCGTTTGAGACTAATAACATACTATCACTCTATTTCACACATATGTACAGTTAGTAATACTACTGTATGCTGTTCTATTGGGATGCATATATCAAATTGCTGATATTAAAAGGGTCATGATGACACAGAGTAATACCATTTTTGACATGCTGTAGTAGTGTTCATTGCTCCTACTCTACCTTATCACTTTCATAGCCCACCCAGCAGTTATTAGGATGCATTGCAATACTTCACAACTGGTTAAGATGAATATTAGATCTTATTATTCTTTTAAGGTAGTCATCCTATGTGATATTGTGAATGTTTAGCACCTAGTCTTTTCATATGTCCCACAGGATGAGCAGTTTGTGGTGCAGTACTGCCTATCTGCTTCCTGGCCTACTCTCAGCATCAGCGGAGGAAATGTTAAGTTACACTTTGAACCGTTTCCCATGCTGCCAGATCCAAACAGCCTTGGCTAAGCTCGACCACCTTTGCCAGCATGTATGGACCCAACAACTTTGAGTACGTTAACACTTATTTTCTAAGTTTTTGAAATGTTAGACATGAATTAAGCTTTAAACACTTTAGAAATCATTGAATCACTATCTTGTCTTACACATCCTTCTGGGTAATTGTATTCTCCATCTCCATTACAGGGGCATCTCAGTGGATTGAGTTTTTGAACAGCACAGATTATCTTAAAGACATTCCACGCTCTTCTGAAAGAAGGGAATCTTAGTGGAACGCAATATTTGTGGCTATCAATATCGAGGTAAAATTTGAAGTATGGTTCATTCTGTTGCTTCAGTATTTGACCAGGAACCTGCCGATGGCTAGTGAATTGAGATTTTTAGCCGCAATAATTTTATACTGGCCTTGAATGTGTGTTTTACATTTTTAACTTTTTTATTTTTACATAGAAATAATTATTTAGCCAGTTTTCCCATTGTGTTGTTTACAAAAATCACTAATCATTGTGATGTACTCTAGCCCGGTGGTTCTCAGAACCTTGTTCCTGGAGAGCAAGTCCAAAAGTGCTGTCTTTCCTTGAAACATTAGCATGAATGTCTTATTGATTTTATGAAATTAGTCAATAGACTACAAAATAATATTTTCAATTACATTTTAGAGACATTATTGTTTATGCTGTTCTTGTTTAACTACAAACAATTTATTGTTACTGTGTTATTGTCAACACATTTCCCAGTGAAACCTGTGGTGGCAAACAAAACAATATAACGTAATAAGAGACAAACATTTCCCATTGACTTTCCCAGTTTTGCGTCTCCGAACAACACAGCAGTGCAACTAGGGTTGGGATATCGAATTTGAACAATTTAATTCCGAATCTTGTTTCAATTCGGTTCCTGGAACGATTCTCGATTCTGATTCTTTTACTCCTTATCTGAAGGAAATACTCCTTCTATACAAATATCCCTTCTGTCACAAATGTTGCATTTTGCTGAGATTTCGTGTATTTTTAGAAAAGTGAAGCCACACTTTGGACCGCCGACGTAAGCTACTCATGTTCGACTCGCACGGTTATGCCAACACTTCCGTAGACGCTTCTTCTTTGGTGTTGTTCAGCAGTTTCTTCTTCTGGTCAGACCAACTGTGAATATCGAAACTGAGGGATCTAAATTAACTTTCTGAAATCGATTTCGGGAAAAACAGAAAGTTAGTCCCAGTTCTCAATCAGATACTCATTTCTCCAGATACTCAACCCTAAGTGCAACTCATCAGTTTAATGAATGATTCAACGACTTAATGCCTGGTTCAGATTACACGTTTTTAGCCCGATTTTGGCACGATCCGTTTGACGTAGGGTGTCGTGGGGATCGTAAACGACAACGGGCGTCGGGACGCAAGATTCGAATCGTATCATCTCGTATAGTGTGTCATAGTGGGAGACAACCTACGTCGCGTCTGCGATGCTTCACGACATCACGACACAAAGACTAGCATGTTTAATTTTTGTAATGGTCGTTCACGACGGTTCCGTCACATGTATGAGGTTGACCAATAGGAGCACATCTTTTCTGTACACAACTTTCAAAAATGGCGAAACGAAAGAGAGACTATGGTGCTAACGTTAAAACTAAAAGTAAAAATATATAAGAAAACAATAGTTTACCTCAAGTTCTCTTTGGAGGATTGACAGCCCGTACTGTCCTCTTCGAGCAGGGTCTCAAGTCTCACGCAATGGCCGTGAGACATACGCAATTCAACCAGTTCACACGCTCACACGCCACACCGTGTATTTCTCACGCTGAAAAGGCAATGCCGAGCAATCCAGTAACGTGTCCATTGTCGGGTTTTTCTGAACACAGGACAGCTAATACAACACTCACCGCTTCATCCATTGTTTGTTTACGTTCATTTCCGGAAGTCACGCGCTAGTTTCGCTTTCTTGATGACATCACGCGCCGTTAAAGACGGCATGCGATGACAGGTCAGGAAGCAACGTGTAGTCTGACATTGTGTCTTGTCCACGACACGACAAGATTTTATTATTCAAAATCACGTAATCTGACACAGTGACTATCGTAACAGACAAAAAAAAACGTGTAATCTGAACAGGGCATAAGTGAATCAGCAGTTTGAATGAATCATATAACTGAATAACTCAATGACCCAACTCATTTATTTATACAGTGATTTGCTGACACAGACTGGGGGTTTTAGTTTCATATTTAAAGTTCATATTTAAAACAAACTTTGCTAGAGTTTAAAACCAACTGACATGACCAGAAGTTTCACTCTACAAATTGAGTATATAAGCTTCACCATCAAGTTCTGAGCACAAACATCTGCCACACACTAAAAGCACCAACATCAACAGCATGTGCCAAATCATTTGGATTAGAATCAATGGACTAGAAAGGTCCATTGTTAAACAAAGACAAATGCATATTAACAGTTCAGAAACAAAGGAAAAACAGACAAAAAGCAAAACATTGAGAAATCAACAAACAGCTTTAATGTGATGGGGGAGCAGTTCTTAAATTAATTTTATCCATCCCAGATTGCCAGGAAATATGAGTCAGTATGGAGTCCAAAACCACTGATTCAATTGGGATGTTAAACAGAAACTAAAAACAGAGTGCACTTTTAAGGCAATTTATGAATTTGTTACTCATTTCATTTTGGTAGAATTGTCCTCCATGTGGAGTTTTGACAATGAATGAATTGAATTTCTGATTTTCTATAAGTTTCTGATGCTATATTTTATTTACTACTAAGGTAGAAGGTGCAAAAAAACAAAAAAACACTTCCCTAGACTATTTAAATCTCTTTGATTTTAATTATTTTATCTGTTTTTATTTTGTGTTATTAGTAATCGGCCCTGTAAAAGTTGTTACTACAGGTTCTTTCCCCATGATAATTAGGTTTTTAATGAATTTTTCTCTTTCTCTCTCTCTCAGGGCGAGTTTGCCAGTGCATTTGATGAAGACTGCCTGCATGCTCTGTTGGGCTCCATTTCATCAGACATCCCCTCACAGGACCTAAGTCTGTGGTTTAAGGGTGTTGTGGTCCCATTTATATGGAGAGTGTTGCCCAAAGGACAGGTATGAGGGCAGCTTTAAACTACACTATTTTTTCAGATTGTCTTAATGACCTTAGTTTTATTCAACTTTAAATCACAACACCAGTTATCAGGAATAATTTTTGCCCTGCAAGGTGGATAAGAAAGGGTTTTGTGTGAATGCCAGTTTTGATAAATCACTTTATAGTATAAATACAGTACAATTCAAGCAAAATGTTTGAAAAAGAATGTTTGAATAGTTCTTGCATAATCATGTAATTGTATGTTCTCTTGCAATCTCTCGGTTGAGAATGGGGCAGTGATTTTTTGAAATTAACTAGTTAGTTGTGCTTCATATGAACACTTTTAATGTTTTAGATGTACACAGAAAATCCTCGCCAGGTGGTTGGAGCAGCGTGCAAGGAATCTGGAGTTAACCGAAAGGTAGTTAACTCTTATGACAAGTTTAAAAAAAAAAAAAAAATATTTTGAAATATCAGGATATTATTTTTCAATAAAAATCCTGAATTAGCCTGCCCATCTGTGTCCCTTTCTGTCTTTAAAGCATCATTTTGCATTTTGCCAGACATCAATAATCACACATTTTGTAGCCAAATCTCAATTGGGTCAAAGTATACAAAGATTATCTTTCTCTCTCAAGTAATTTGATTTATTTTATTATTATAATTTTTATTTATTTATCTTTTATAGGGTGACTGGCCTCATAATGGACTGGTTCTGGCTGAACTTGGCTTGCCTTCTCTCTTGGAGGTCTATAGGTTTGGTAAATGTCAATTTTACCTTACATTTTGTCCCCAAATTTGAAGCTGTTTGAAAGCATTGAGAACCATATTCCTGGAAAGCTCGGAGCGACTTCTTTAGATAAGGATTAAATTGTTTTTCAGGCTGAAAACTGTGGAGCAGAGGAAGTGCAAAATCTGAGGTCATTAGTGGCAAACCTCCGACAGCTTTGTGATCTCTACACCAAATATAACTGCCACCTTTCACTGTCTGACTATGAAAGGGTGAGTATAAAAGTTTAGATGTTCTTATATATCAGTGGCCCTAAAAGTATTGGACACTTAGGCCAATGGACAAGTTACTTCGAAAATATAGTACGTTATATATTACTAGTTACTGTCAGTTGAAAGTAATTAGTTACATTACAATATTACTGTCTCTGAATTGTAATGCGTTGCCCTACTTTTGCGTTACTTCTTGAGTTACTTTCACCAAAACAACTACAGAAGTATGACTAGGCATAAAAAATTCCTCATTATTGCTCATTATACATCCATTTGGGGGCGATGTGATATAGCATAATGACTGTTGGAAGGCTCATGACGTAATACAATAAGTAACAATCACTGTCAGAATCACAAAAGTAGACAAACGAAGTCTGGTCTGGTAAATTATGGTAGAGATTACAAACCTATAGCCTAATGACTTGACAAAAGATATTCTTATAAAAATATATATAACACCACCTGCATTGTTGTAACATACATTACTAAGATTGTAACATTACCAACATTTTATTAGTAATGCGTTATATTTCTGTTTCAGCAAAAGGTAACACTTTACTTGAATGGGTGTGCATAAGACTGATGTGACACCTTCATAATCATTACATGAAACAGCTGTCATTAAGTGTCATTTGCTCAATTATGACAATTTATATGCAAATATGACATTGTTTGAGATGTCTTTGTTATGACAACTTGACATAAACCAATGTCTTGATAATAACAACTTGACATTACCAAGACAACATAAATTGTCATAAATATGTCATGAACATGACATTGCAGATTAATGATCAAACTTAAGAAACACTTAGCTTTATTGGTTAACATTACATTGAACTGTCATGTGGTTGGTTTTGACATTGGCTGTCATGAGGCTGTTATAACTGTCATGAATGTTTTTCTTGACTCAACTATAGTGGTACAAATTGAATTTGTCATTGCAATGTCATTTAATGACATTAAGTAGTTTGTTAACGACTGAAGCTAAGTAGTTTCTAAGTTTGCTACTTAACTATTGATAACTGATCATTAATTTGCAATGTCATGTTTATGACATATTTATGACAGGTTATGTTGTCTTGGTCATGTCAAGTTGTCATGACAAAGACATCTCAAACAGTGTCATATTTGCATTAAAAATGTTATAATTGAGTGAATAACACTTAATGACAGTTGTCATAAACATGCATAAAACCTTCATATTCACTGACATGTCGTATCATGATTGTGAGGGTGTCATGTCAGTCTTTTGCACACCCCTTCAAGTAAAGTGTTAACATTATTTTTTTTCTGTGGAATGGCACTTACTGAGTTCCAATAGTTCATTTAGTTAATGTATAAAATTATTTCCCCTCTCCCACAGCTTATAATTCACTACAAGAGAAATGTGATATTGCTCATATAATGGCAGGGCCGGACTGAATGATGATGTAAATTCACTCTCTGACAGAAGGTGGTACTTATTGAAAAGCAGAAATACATGCGGTTAACCCTGCACATAAACCATTACACCAAATTTCAGATCTTTGACTTAAAATTTGATGCGCCAGACAAATGCTTTTATTGCAGATGTCACTTGGTGTCATACTTTTTTATCTAATGGATTCAGAAAGATTAGTCTCTGAATATGTTTTTCGAGTGCTTGTGTTGCCACAACATTATAGTATTCTGTTTTAAATACTAGTCAATTCCACGAAATTCCACACAGTTTCTTTTTAGAATGGTTTCAGTTTATTGTTTAGCTGATTGGACCCATTGAATTAGTTTATCTATAAAATGTTGTTTTTTTTTTTTACATTTATTGATTATTCATGACACAAAGCTTTGATTAACCTGGTGTTCTGTGGCAGGGAAGCACACTAGTATGGCCTTTCTGATGCTGCATAAGGTGCAGGCCCCAGAGCTGATTCCTGCAGTTATTTGAGAGCAGCATCCAACCTTATGCTCTTGAGAACGGATTGGAACCTGGACCAGACCCTCTTACACTATATCAAGGTCACCTTTATTTTTTAGTAATTAGGAAAATGGTTGTTTATAGTGTTATTTTTCAATATACTCTTGTTGCACCAAAGTTATACATTAACTTGTTTTTGTGCTGTGTTAAGCACTGTAGCCAATCTCAGACATCCAATCCCTGTCAAGGCCACTAGACAGCACTCAAGTGTAAAAACAATCTATATTATAATCAGTAGTAGTCCTATAAGGTCATGCATTGTGCGCATAAATTCTGGATTTTGTTTTGTGAGGGAACAAAACCTGAATCATTTATATCATACAAGTGTAAAATTAGGTAAAAAATAAAACAATCAGAATAAATCACTTACTAAAAATATTTTGTTACGGTTGACAATTAATCAACATAATTAACAGACACTGTTATTGAAATATAAAATTAATATCAGGTGTGAGTTTTGAAAGTGTAAGGCTATCCACAATAACCAAGGAAAAATATTAGCAAAGCCTCAGGAAGTAAAATAAAATTCTGCATTATTTTGTGTTAAGCAGCCTAAATTAAAAAAAAATCCATAGATGATGTATTTTTATTCATTATATATATATATTAGGGCTGTTAAAAGATTAATCGCGATTAATCACATCCAAAATAAAAGTTTGTGTTTACATAATATATGGTGGGGCTACTGTGTATAACTATTTTGTATATATATAAATACACACACATGCATGTATATTTAAGAAAAAAATATTATTTATATATAAAATATATATATTTATATATAATATAAATTACATATAAATCTATAAACAGTATATAAATGAAAATATGTCTTAAATATATACAAGCATGTGTGTGTATTTATGTATATAAAATAATTATACACAATGCACCCACATATATTATGTAAACAAAAACTTTTATTTTGAATGTCGATTAATCGCGATTAATCTTTTGACAGCTTAATATATATACATATATATATATATATATATATACACACACATATATGATATTAATTAAACTTTTCATTGTCAAGGTATAATTAATTTGGGTATTTGTTCCTGAAAACTTTCTCGCAGTAGCAGCCTTGTGTCTTGCACAAGGACTCTCTGGTCTGCCTTTTGGTACTGGGAATTTTTAAAGAATTGTTGTTATTATAATAAAATAGTTTTAATTTATTGTGCTATCAGTTTATGTTTTGATGTGTTTTCAATTTTAGGACCTGCTCGACTGTTGCAGCTCTCGAATCACCTCTCTCTTTACTGAATGGGAGGCCAAAGCCGTGGCTGTACTACACTGCATGACAGACACTAATGTAAGATCTGTTCATACATCTAACACCGGATTTGTCTAACACAATATCAGATTTATAGAAATTATTTATTTAGTTACAATTAGTGATTCGAATTAGTGAAAAATCTTTACTCGCGTAGGGATCGGCATATACTATCGAATACTATTAAATTTAATACTGGTGTTGTATAGAGAGATTCGATCCTCATCGAAAACTTTGATAGTGTTTGACGAGGAATTTTATGAAATATTTAATGAAAAAAAAAATGGCAAAGAAAGAAGAGAGGAGAAGAGAAAAGTCACAGAGAGAGAAGTCTTAAGGAGTTATCTTTCTTATCTCACTATGGGAATTGGTTCTTAACCTGTACTTAGACAAGCCGTAAAGGCATGTCGCCAAAATGAGCTGTTTTTGATGGCGTGCATATTCACTACTACAGTGAATATTATTTGTACTAGGGATAAACCAGAGAACATATTACAGTGAATTTTCTTTCTGTACTATTGTGGCGACCGCTTGTTCTTCGAGCGGTGGGAGGGAGAGGAAAAGAAGCCTCAAACCTATGTGTGTGTGTGGATGAATCTTAGGATGGCGGGACTCTCCCGCATCTCTGTACGTGATTCGCATTGGTCTTTTAAATGTCTGTTCATTTTACATATTGTAATTTTACCCGATTCCAAACGAACACATTTTTCGCGCTGCCTGTGAATGTCCTGGATGTGACTCACAGGAAGACACGCAGTCAGTATAATGCGCGGTGCACAGACCGCAGCGCCAGAAGTTCACTTTCTGCTTGAATGAACATCGACAACACACACAATTAAGCCAAAATGTCATTTGTCAGATATCTTCATAACATAAGAGCAGTCTTATGATGGACAAAGAGTTGTGACAAGAGTTGAGAATGAAGCGCTGTGAGATCCGCGCCTCTGTCCACAGCAGCTGCTCTTAAAGGGCCAGCTACCAATGAAGCGTTCTGTCAGTAAAGTTAATGAAAGAAAAGGGGAACAGAGAAAATTACTCACTGCTCTTGTCTAAAGAACTTGTGTAGCTTTAATAAGGAGTAGTCTATATATAATTTATAATTTATGCAGCGCAGACTGTTTCATAACTTTATTCAATTTCTGTAATGTCCTACCTGTTAGACAGTTAATTTTTATCCAGACATCAATGGCTTATTGATCATTATAGGTGTTCTCAATCATTTAGCTGTTATTGCTAATTTCAGAATTATCACTAATCTGTGTGTGCATTTGGTTTAGAACCAAACAAATTGACTCATGAAACCATTTGTTTATTATATCGGCAATTGCATATCACAACCGCAATATTGACCTCAATAATCACAATATGACATTTTCCCCAAATTCGTGCAGCCCTGAGATAAAATTATAAATCTTTACCCGGACAAGTGACTTTTGTGCATGGACAAGTGAAACATAAATGTACTTGTCAATGTACTTGTTAATGTCAAGCCCTGACAGTAGATTCTGTTGGAATTTTTTTTTTCTTTTTACATGTTTTAGAAGGTGATGGATGCTGTGATTGAAATAATGTACAAGGCCGTGGTCCTGGAGTGAAACCATTGAGAAACTTGTTCAGCAGCATTTGGAGAAGGAACATCCAAAGTGAGTGGTGTGGTAAAACATAAAAATCTCTTTTTTTCTTTTTCTTTTTTTTAAGTGACTTTTTTACATGACTTCACTGTAGAGTGAAGCTTCAATGCCATCTCTCGGTGGCACATATCAACCGCACTTAGAGTTTACACTATTTTAACTTCGTTCTTTTTTGGGTATCTTTTATTTATTTTATTACTTGAACTATTTTTTATACCATTTATAGGGCCCTATAAAATCCGTTTTATTTTTCCCAAATTCCATTTTTTTTCCCCAAATTCCATTTTTTCCGTTTTAATTTTTGCAAATTCCGTTTTTTCCGTTTTAATTTTTGGGAATTCATTTTTTACCCTTTACTGTTATTTTAGTTGTAAAAAGAGTGTGCTTTTTATTCCGTGATCGCAGAAATTGTAGGGCCCTACATTTACTTATGAAACTCTTTTGATAACATTTTATATTTGTATTGTATATTTGAATGTACTTCTCTTTTGAATGCTTTTCTTTTATTATGTTGTATTTCTCTTTAGTTTTTGTTTTTTGTGAAGCGCTTTTGAGATGTAACTTTTAAAGGCACTATAGAAAATAAACTCCATCTGTATTTTACTTTTTTATATACAGCACATCATTTTGACTCATGCACTTTAAAAGTTTGATTTCAGTTGGACTAAAGTAATAATTCAATTTTTTAAGAAATGTGACTCCATCCAGAATTTATACTTATTATCAGACATATTAATAAAGCATTTGGACCCTCAAATGGTCCATGTGACTCAGACTTTACAACTGGATAATATATGCAAAACATATAGCTGCAGTACTTCAAATTCAGTTAGCACTATTTGTAAGTATTTTCATATCTACAGACAGGAGTTACTGAGAGAGGGTTACAGATTGATGGAAATAAAGAAGCTTCTCAGATGCTATGGCATCCGCACCTTAGCCCTCTCTAACACTCGTGACATCATGGTAAGTTTGTCTTCATTTAACTTAAAAGTCCTATTATGTGTGTTCATTTAACAATTTTACTATTCCTTACTTTCTTAAAGATTGCACTCTGTTCATGCAAGTACCTGATATTTCACTGTTGTTTAGATGCTTGTGAGGCACATTCTGAAGCAGGACCTGCCCACCTCTCTCGAGGACTCACTGAAGTTGATTGAGGCCTATAAACTCAAACCCAGCAGAGATCCACCATCTTCACTGCATCCAGCTTATACAGTGTAATAAGGTAAGACTTCCACTGGGACTTGGTGGTATAAAGTTAACAACATGATGGACCCTCACATTTCTTCGTAGAGGCAGAACTCATAAATGGGTACCTTCAAACGAAGGGATTTCAGCAAACATCATTATTGCATTTCCTTTTGCTCATATAATAAAGAAAAATCCATGACTTTTCAAAAGAGAATTAAATATATAGAGATGAATTACGCCCATTAGAAGAGAGAAAGATGTCAATTTTACCTACACTCCCTCAGCCGTTGTATTATAAACACACTTGCAGGGTAGTATATCACAAAAAATAACTGTGGAACACATCATTAGTCTGTCCACTTGTCTTTTTTTTTTACTTTTTCTCAACTTTTAGTTATTCGTTTTGCGCTAAATGAAACCATCAAAAGTCCTTCAGAGACTCCTTGACCTCTTGAGTGATAATACAAGCTAAATAAATGAACTGACTCAGCAAATACTTTAATAATCAATTCAGAAGAACTAATTCAAGAAAACATTCAATGTCAAAACTTCTACTGGCTAGCAGTTTCAGAGCAGTTCACTGTCAATGAATACCACTTATTGATGCCAAGGATAGACTGTTGATGAATTGACAATATTGTAATGTTTTAGATTGTTCTAAGAGCGCATATTTTATCTCCCTTGTATGTTTAAATGAGGAGCTTGAAAGTAGTTAAGGCATTTCAAAATAAGAGTCAGGGTGAATTTCAGGCTTATTTATAATTAAATGTCCTGGATTATACAGATCATGTTTTGTTTTTTTTGTTTTTTTTTTCTGGGTGTAATTGGTGTTTCAGTTTACAAAATAAAGTATATCGGGCATATACTTTAATATTTAGAATATACATAATTCTATAATTATTAAATAAACAATATTTGAAGCAGAAACATTACAAAACCTAGTTAAAAATGATTAATACATTAATCATTTTGCTTGTAAATGTCTTCTTGTATCCCTTTATTAAGGGAAAACTGATTATTTGATATATTTTTAATATGCCGGTAAATTAGCTCCAGAATTTCTCAAATTAGGAACACAATTTATCTAAAATTACCCAAGGCTACTAATAAAAAAAGCGCTAGGTAAATGTAAATATATGAGGCACTTTTTATATTTTTTGACCCAAACCAGCTCTGGTCAGATCTCGGATTTTCAAAATTAAAAGTGGATTAATGAAGACCTCTAATGAAAACTACTAGCAATCTCCAACAAATAGAAATATATTCAGTATATAATATTCAGTATATATATATATATATATATATATATATATATATATATATCCTAGCCCTAAACAGCAGTTACAACATGGAAAGTAAAATATTACAAATAGTTTATTTTAAAATAGTTAATAAAACATAACTATTTAAAAAAAAAAAAAAAAACTGTTAAAGTAGTAGTTTTAATTCAGATAGGAATCAAGGGTGACCTTTTGGATATTGCACATTCACAGAGGGAGAAGTGCATTGCGCTGCTGAAGAATCTGCCCCATTCTGAAGCAGAATATGTGATTGAGCGAATGGCCTGTTGGGCAAGACTTGAACTTCAAGACAAGCGACACATTTCTGAAGAGGTAAGAATTTGTGTGAAGAGAAATGTGGTGTTAATTGGTTAAAAATAAGAAATTATATTTTGCATAAAGACTATAGATTTATATTGACAATGTTTCAATGGGAAAAAAAATCTTAAAGTAGTGTTATTTTTATATATGAAAAGTTTTTGCATTGCTATTGTTAAACACATTTGGATATGTTCATCTATATAAGCAAAATTGAAATATATTCTGAATTAAATGTATTTTCTTTCAATAGCAGAAGAAATTACAAATGCTAATATCACAGATTATGGTTGAAGCTCTAAAGTACCTGCAGAGCATTCAGACAGGTGAGTGCACAACCAAGTATTTACTGGTTTCTAATGTCTAATAATGAGGTTTCAAAATGATAGGTCACCACAAAGAATTTACATTTTCACCCATACCCCCTTTTGAACCCAAAACCCCAGAAATGAAGTACCCAAGTTAAAATATAGTTTATGAAGCCCTTGGACTAGAAGCACATAATTGTGGTCTCATTTGAAAGACAGTTGGCAGTTTGTTTTTATTAATTTACAGAATTATAGATAAATAGTTGATATAAATGTTACATTTTTCTAAAATAATTTTCATTAAATATTTTATTCAAAAGTGTTTAAAAAAATCCAGTGTAAGTTTGACCATGTTCCATTTGAAATAAACATCACCTATGAGAATTTGTGGGATTATACCATGTGGTCTGACTTCCCTTTGTGGTCTGCGGTGGTTTCTTGTAAATTAATAGTTTTTTTCCTCAGTGAATGCATAAGAGGCTTGTTAAAGGCATTGATGGCATTTTTGATTCTGATTGGTTGAGCCGTGTTCAAAGCCGTTGTAAATTACTCAAACATACATGGCTTAGCGGGGCTTAATGCTTTATTATATACCTCCTATAACAAATGTAATAAAAAAAAAAAAAAAATATATATATATATATATATATATATATATATATATATATATATATATATATATATATATATATATAATATATTATAATACATATCAAGCCTTTCTAATTTAATACAAATAATTAAGACTTGTGCAGTAAATTTAAATATTTTAATCGACTGATAGTACTACTACGAGCTTGATCAATTTAATAAAAACAATTGTGAACTAGATTGATTGTTTTAAGACTGTTAAAGTTTCCCGTCCTTTCTTCTTGTAGATGATGCGTTCAAGAAGACTGAATGTGGGAACAGTCTGAACATGTTCACAGCCATGTCTCATCTACAGGTATTTACTTGTTCATCAATAGATTTGAAGCATTTAATGCCATATTGGACATACATTTACAAATGGGTATGTTTATTTTAAAATGTTTTTGACTTCAGGAAGACTTTGACATCTTCTTAACACCAGAAGAATATGAGGATCCTTTAGTGAGACATAAGTTCAACCAGCAGCTCATCACCGCATATGAGAATGCACAAGCATGGCGGCGCTCAGGAAAACAACACCCTGACAAGGTTTCAAGCAGTCACCTGAATGGTAATGCTGCAGTAGCCAATGATCCTGATGGTAAACGAAGACACTCTCTACTGAAGCTGGGCTACACCGGCTGGCCAGGCAGCTGCAAAAGACAGAGCAGGAACTGTGGGCAGACCTGGCACTGAGAGCTCTGGATGCTGGAGATGTGGAGAAAGCCCTGCAGATCTTAAGGTAGGGGAAAAGGGAATGATGGGTGGGTATTTAAGGATCTAAATGCTGCGAAATTATATACATTCGGAATAGGCATTGTCACATTTTAAAAAATAATAGACCTATTACCAAGCATTCTTTTCAATCTACAGTCTAATAAAAGTTAATCAGAAAAATAATACAACTGCACTTGATTTGTAATATTGATGGATCAAGTGATCCAAAAAGTCTAACAAAGTACAAAACAAAGTGGTGGTAGTTAATAAAAGATAATTTTAGTATCCATAGCCTACAATTTAATAATAAAATATAAGAAAGTTTTGGTACAAATGTGAGGATTAGGGCTGCAACAAATGATTATTTTGATAATCGATTAATCGAACGATTACTAGAGCGATTAATCGACTCTGTCAATTATTTCACTAAATAATCAGTAGGTTTGGAACGATTATTCATTTTTTTCGAATTAGTTAAAACATTGATGTATACATATTCTTACTATAATATAAAAAAAGAAGAAAATCAGTTCAGCTTTTCAAATAGATTTTAGATTTTTAATTTTTTAGATTTCAATCCAACTCAAATCAGACACAAATGCTCTCTAAGAGTTTTTTTTTTTGCTCTCTAACTGCCCTTCTTAGAACTGAAACACACACAAACAATGGTAAAATATGAATCTGCAAACCATTATTATAAGTATAAAATTATAAAAAGTAACTACCATGATATTCTTCCAAATATCTCCTTTTGCATGTCTTCATGATTATGGAACAAAATACAGGCAAGTGATAAGACTATAAAAGCTAATAGTGTTACAATAATCAAAACAGTCCTGACTCCTAAGCTTGATCCAGCTTTATTCTATGCAAAATAAATCATCACATTACTGTAATTATATTATTATTGATAAAATCATTACTATTATTACTAGTATTGCATTATCTAATAAAGGGATTTACGTTACCGCTAGTTAGTTAGCTCTAGCTGGAGAACACTCAATTCTCATCGGCTCCTCTTTTGACGGGATGTTTCCTCTAAGTTTTTCAACATGCATGTTGAAAACTCCCATGCAACTCCCATGAAAAGCGAGTTCTGCCTTGCATGAATTGCACACGACAGCATTGTTCGTTTGAAGTTTTGCAAAACCTTCCCAAACCTTGCTAGTTAGGATTTGTTTGCAGTCTGTCATAATTTGCAGGGTTTTTTGTGTCTTTTACCACAATAGCATTTGTAAAGGGCTGAATTCATTCTTAAATCTAGCGCCACAGTGCCGTATTGGTCAAATCGTATTGAAATACAATTTGTGATATGCGCAAAATTATGTTTGTAAACTGTTCATGTCTAGTCACCTTTATTTAGCTCTTTAAACAATACAGATTGTTTCAAAGTAGCTTTACAGTGATAGCAAAAAAGATTTAGTGATGCACACTTTCTCACTCGAAAATCAAGCATATTTTGGCAAAAGGATAATTTGATGAGTATAAAAAATATATTCTTTTGTGTTGAGATGAACAAAAGTCTTGATTTTGGAATAACTAGAGGTATTTGAGTAAATGATGACAGAACGTTCATTTTTGGGTGAACTTCTAATATCTTTTTTCATACTTTTTTTCCACTTCATATAGTGAGCTATACCAGCATCACTCCAACTGCAGCACAGGACGAGTTCTGTTCAGCACTGCGCAACGCCTCTGCCAGATGCTGGAGGAAAACGTCCCCATGGTTCTGCCTGAAAAGGTTAACCTCCCTGCTGTCATCCATAGGCTGGCCTGCCAGGCCATTACAGTCTGCCACAGTGGTACTGAAACACTTTCACCATTCATATTCTCTTAACGTATATAACTCAAATCAGTCAGCTCATCTATTTATCACTCATTTGTCCTCACCAACTTAAGAAATTCATGTATTTTCCCTTTCACAGACCTCCTGCTTGACTGTTTGGAGCTGTGTAAAAGCACCAGAAGTGCTGCAGATGTGTACAGACAATGTCAGATTGAAGATTTTGGGTTTTTACCTAAGGTACGCTTGCTAAAATTGTTTATGTATACACATTACACACACGTGAGTGTTGACAGCACCCCATTATATTCCATAAAGCTGTCATCACTGGAAACATCAGTGGCAAGCCTTTAGTTGACAAATGCTATCTTCATCTGGAGTGATATTCAAGCCACTTTGTTAAAAATATATAGAATAAGAAAATATAGAAATTCTGGAATAGATATTCTGTGTTTCCTACTGAATTTTGTGTGACTGTGAAAGGTTGCAAGTTTGTTAATGTGTGGTGCAACATTCATTTTTTATAAGCTGCAATTTAAACAGGGATGTGTTTATTATATACCCACTGTATATATTTCTTTTCAGGAATCTGCACTGAGTGGTGAAGAGGACACTTACACTGATTCCCATTTTCAGGATGTCTTTAATGAGGACTGCATCGTGCTAGATCCCGTCTCAGTGCTTCCTCTCCAGTATAAAATCACCAGAAATTTGTTGCCACTTTCAGGTAAGAGTTTGCTGTTACTGGTGTGATGAATGCAAACTAGTGCCTTGATATGAATGATTGTTTTAAATTAGACCTTGGAATAACTAAACAAATTTTAATTTGTTAATCATTGAAGTGTAATGCTACGTTCACACCGGACGCGAATAGCGCATCAAATTCGCGTCTATCCCCAAGAATCCCACCATGCATTTAGTCATATTAAAAAATAATTTATTGAAGCATCCACTTCACCACGTGAGCAAGCAGCTAGGGTCCTGATTGGTTAACGTGGCACGAATTGACGCCAAAGTTCTGATTTTTCAACTCGGGCGGCAGACGCGAATTCACGTCAAACGTGTGAATGCACAAATGGCACTAACTAAATCATTCGCGCTTAACGCGCAAGAGGCTCAATTCGCGCCATTCGAGCGAACGAAACGTATTCGCGCCGCAGGAATTTTTTACGCACGTTACGCGTCTTTGCATTGACTTATCATTGAAATCAATTATTCGCGTCCGGTGTGAACGCACCATAAGGCTGGAATTGATATTTGAAATTCATTGAATTAAGAATGAACATGTAATAATTTGTTCCTATGATTGAACTAAAACGTAATAATTTAAACATAAAACTGTGCCTTTATTCTAGAATCGAGACTTTATCCTTTCGGCTGTTCTTGCCTGTCATACTGTGCTCTCAAAGAAGGTAAGTGCATCATGTTATTGCTTTGACTAGTATACTGTGGGATTGTTTATACTATGCTTTATCCCAAGGTAAGGTCTTAAAGGACAAGTTTCTTATTTATTGGTCGGCAAAATTCTGCCGGCTGATGCAAAATGCATTATTTGGCTGTCAAAAGTCTTTTGCTTGGTATAGACTGCCTGGAGAAAGAACATTGTTCAATTATATATATCTCTGACATTGTAACAACCCAAGGCTGGTTGAACATCAGTGAATGTGTACATGAGCAGAGAAGGACAGTCCAACCACTATCCAAGAGTTTGGTAGAGCACCAACTCTGGCTTTTTCCCCACCAGCGAGGTCAAATTCTAAAGTACCAGATGCCAGTTTCCGCATCCAAGGTTCTGTTTGCACGGACCCACCTCTTCACCTGTCGGTCTTTGTTAATTCCACTGGTCCCCTTAATCTGTGCAATTGGTGAGCCCACAAAGAGGCACCCCACATTTATTCCCAGTCTAAACCCGACTGGAACCCATGGATTAGAGCCCGGCAACCTTCCACTTCCCTGTAAGCTATTCTTCCAGGCCTGACTTCTGGAGAAGGCCCTGGTATCCCTAAATCGGGCAAAGTCTTTTTTATTTTGACCACATAACACACTTAGAAGAAAAGGTTCTATATAGAACCTGAAAAGGTTCTAAAGTGCTACGTATTTGGAATCCCTAAAATATAATGTATGTGAATGATCACAAAATTCAACATATTTCACAAAATAAATCACAAAATTCAACCTTTGTGCCAAAAGTGTTCTTTCTTGTCATTATCATCTTTTTTTTTTTTTGCATAAAAGCCAATTGCAGTTGAGATAAAGAACCCTATGCTACATATATAGAACCCTTTTTTAAGAGTGTATGAGAAGGGGTTGAGCTAATCTTTGTCTATTATAATCGGTTGTTGAATATTAGAATATTTTGCATTAATCTGTCCTAAACACTTCTTTCATGTTTTCATTATATTTAGGGCATATTCAACATTACCAACTTTAATTGGTGACGACATTTGCTTCTTCTCTATAGATTCTGTAGTTATGTTGAAGACTAGCAGCTTTAGGGGGCCAGTGGGAAAGCGGCATGTGTTAAACACAGTGGTGGAGGAAGTACTGAATTTCAGTACTTAAGTAAAAGTACAAATAACCAGATAAATATTTACTTTAGTAAAAGTCGAAGTAACACAATGACAACCATACTTAAGTAAAAAGTAAAAAGTACCTGATTTTAAATGTACTTTAAGTATTAAAAGTAAAAGTACTTGCATAACAATTTATTCTCTTAATGTCTATTTTCTAATGATTAATAAAACATTCATTCTAACTCATTCAACCTAATACTCATATAATGATGGAAAAAATTAGTTGTCACCATTTCTGAAACAAGCTTGCAATTAATTAGGCAATATACACATCATGCTTATCCTTACTATATGTTAATAACTATGTTTGGCAGTTAAACGTGATTAATTTATGGTGTAATTCTGAACCTCTTGGCTTGCCATAATCCTAACCAACCGTATATTACACACGGTGCGTTTCCTATGCACGTAAATACAACTTTTCGTGTATAACTTTGCACGATAAATGCACTGCGTGCGAGGCGCATTTAGTGTGACCGAGTTGACATATCTATGGCAACCAAACGTCACTGGTGAGACAAACGTGTAACGGACGGACGGTCAGATTACGTTTTGGCAGGAGAAAAACTGGTCAGAAAATGTAACAAAAATGTAACAGAAGCTGTAGAAATGTAGTGGAGTAGAAAGTATAATAATTGCTGCAAAATGTAACGAAGTAAAAGTAAAAAGTATGCACTATTTATTTCTACTTAAGTAAAGTAAAGATTACGTGAAAAATGTACTTAAGTAAAGTAACAAAGTATTTGTACTTCGTTACATTCCACCACTGGTTAAACAGTAGTGCTAGTTGTTTAAGTGTTGTCAGGTTTGAGATGAGAACTGCAGTGTAGTTGATTTATTTAACAACTCAACTTACAGGAACATACAGGAACAAAGGAAAACTCTCACATTGATAACGACCAACAAACATTGACTACTTTTACATGCAGCCAATAACCCGTTCAAAACGGTGTTATTAGCAATAACTTCCGTTGAATCACCGATCACTCTGACGAACTGTTGATGGACTACACTAGATTTATTTATATGGCATCCCTGGTAAATTAGTAAATTTAGTGCATGTCCAAATTAGTTTGATTCACTAAAGTGCCGGTGTTGTGCTGAAAAGTGATGGTCCGCCGAAAATTGATGGCCGGCTGCGGGAGCGCGTGCAGCGTGTTAAAGATGTATCGCCTATTCTCTTTACGAATGCAGTTGCTTTTATATGGATCAAACAGACATAACGTGCAAATAAACATCACTCACCCAGTACTTTTTACCTATTAAAATACCTGTAAAGGGCCAAAACAACCATTATCATGCATGTATTTCACCTGGCAAAAAGTGATTAAAGCCTCTACTTATTAATTAAAAGGTTATTTCTGCCCTGAAATTAGTTGATAATATTCACAAGGGTTAAATATGACTGATTATGACTCACCTACTACTTTTTACCTATTAAAATACCTGTAAAGGGCCAGTACAACCATTATAATGCAGTACTATTTCACCTGCTAAAAAGTGATTGAAGCATCTACATATTGATTGAAAGGTTATTTCTGCCCTGAAATTAGTCGATTATATTCATGAGGATTAAATCTGACTGATTATAACTCACCTACTACTTTATACCTATTAAATTACCTGTAAAGTGCCAATACAACCATTATAATCCAGTATTTCACCTGAACAAACAAACACACTACCTTGTTTTATTTTAAAGTTTGGACTTTCATCCCGGCGAACCGCTTTAATCCACTTCTTCCTTATACTCAATTCAGTCGGGAATCCATGAAAACTTAAGTAGGGTTGGCGTCGTTGGTTAGATTTACAAAGTGGAACTGAGCAGTGACATCTGGCCTTCATTTCGCCCATTGTTGAACTGCGTCGGAAGTGGACATGCACAAAGTTGAAAAATCCCGCCCATGATAATCCCCTATTAAACAGACTGGGAAACACTAACAGGACTAAACCAAAATCACAAAAACAGGGGGAAACAAGATCAAAAAAACTGAACTAAACACATTGAAAATGTGACAAGTGTAGTTATTTTCCAGGGATTAAGTGTACTACTGATCCAGGATAAAGTGTGATAAATGGACATAATCCAGGATTACATTTTCCCAAGACTAAATGACCCTGGGTGAACCGTTTCATTTGTGAAAAGCCCAAATGGGTAAAGGCTGTGGAATATAAAGAACTGGTTTATTATCTTTAAAAAGCAAAATATAGTTTTAAACTTTTATTGTGTTATGAGAGGCCGATTTAAATAAAATGTCCTTATTTTCAAAGAAACTGATTTGGTTGGGCCTTTACTCAATCCCATGGCCTCAATGCTGCAAATGCTACAGGAGTGCAGTCAGCTTGAACTCGCCCTGCGACTTCTGATGGAGTCTTACGGCAGTATATTACTGCACTTTGTGTCTAACAACATGGACATCTCGCTAAGCAAAAGGGTGAGAATTCTGTAAAATAACTTTCCTTCATTTTGAACTTTCCTAAATTTGTCTAATTAACCTATCCTTTTTTTTTCATTGCCAACTTTTAGTCTGTAATGTTGGCGTTTGAACTTGAAAATGATCTGCAAAGTTACAAAGCACACTCCAATAGGAGTTATTCTCTATATCAGTAAACACTGTTTCTGAACTCCTAGAAATGGCTTGATTGTAGTCTTAAATGTTCTTCTGGTAACAAACACATCACATCACAATATTCCTCATTTAAATAATTCCCACCCAAGGTATATGCAAAATAAAGATGTGAAACCTGGTTGAGTTATGTTCGAAGTGTGTTGAAACTCACGGTCACGGTGAGGGCATCAGAGCACATTGTGTTTTTAAGAGAAACTAAACAGAGCGTTGCTGACAGACTGGGAAGAGAGGTGCTGCAACTATGGAACATGTGTGAAACATTTTGTTTTTTGAACATTCAAACATGAAAACCTATTTTTGTAGACCCTAAAATCAAGTCTTTGTAAATGCATCTTTCAATATAATGCAAATGAAAGTGTTTGTTTTTTTGATGATGATGATGTATTTCTCATTTCCAGCTTCAGTCTAACAACCGCATGGCCAGAGACAAACAGACTCTTGACCGGATAGAGAAAACTGTTCTCTCGTCTGTCACAGTGGTTGTGGTCTCCTTGTTACAGAAGGTGTGCAAAGACACTTAAGATGCACAATTATATTATTTCTATGAAATGTAGTTCAGTCAATTCATTAACTGTAACGGAGTTGTGTTTCAGGTGCTAAACTGGAGAGTGGTCGACTCTGATTTGGCCATCGGACTTTGCACCATTTTGTCCAAGGCAACGGTCGTGGATATTCTGTGGAAGATGATCACCAGTGCCTGGCAAAATTACGACAAGATAAAGGTCAGACAGAAATTTGCTGTGTGACTCAAGCTTTCATTTATTAGTTATGATTGCTAGGTCAAACTCCTGACCCTAGTATTGAAGGTAGGTAGACAGTTTTGGAGAGGCTAGCAATAGCAAGACAGCTTTAAAAGCATATGATCTCACTCTCCCTTCAGTGTCTCCAAAGCCACCCCTCCTTCAAAAAAAAAAAAAAAAAAAAAAAAATATATATATATATATATATATATATATATATATATATATATACAGTATACATATATATATATATATATATATATTATATATATATATATATGATTATTACTAATGAATTAAACTACACCTTCACTCAAAATGTCCTTAGAAAATCTAAAAATATACTTGAATAAAATTTGTATTTATTTCTCTTCTATAGGTTGTTGCTATGGTTGGAGCCCATCTAAGTTTTTTGTATAAGGATGAAGAGGAGAGAGAAAAGTTTCTGTCTGTCATCACTGATGCAGAGTGGGGCATTCAGCTTGGCAAACTTGGGGTCAGTGCTGAACTTATGCAAAATATTTCATTATTTAAAAAAAAAAAACACAATATGGCGAGAACTGTGTGGAAAAATAACATAAAATATTAAATAATTGTATACTATGTCCATTGAAATTTCTTCTTAGGTTTCCATCCAGTCTGTGTTCAGGCAGTGTGCAGAGACGAAGAGAAACTTGATTCCTACACTTGTGAAAAACAAAAATATCACTCCTGACATCATACTGCATTACTGCAGGTAAGTCAGCCATTCACTATTTAGTTTTATTTATAATGGGTTGTAAAACACATATTTGGTAAGGTTTCTAAGATTATCAATGTTTATTAATAATAATGTATCATAGTGTTTTGAAAATGGAATATGTTTCTCGTTAATACTGGGCATTACTGTTTGAGCTGAAGAGTGAATGAACAACAGTGAACTAAAGCACTAGAAGTGGGTTAATTTACTTATCCAAACACTATATATGAGATTCTTTTAGAAATCTGCATAACATTACAGCTTATATCTGCACAAACGGATATAAATGCTGAAGTGAACCCAGCCTTGCTACTAAGAATGTGTAACTTCCATTAGATGTGTTCTTCTCATAGCAACGTGCTAAAACACGGGCAAATGAAAGCACAATGAATTCTCTGCATTCTATTACAATTGTGTTCTCATAATGTTATGAATTTGTCACATGGGCACGGCATGTAACTGCATTTTTCAATTGAGTGACTGGTTCACAGTGTCTGTTATCTTTTTCACATTGCCAGGGCATTGCAATATTTGAACAATATTTTACTGATGGATAAAAACGGAACATGACAAATTCATAATCCAGTCAAAGAGACGGACAATTATTATTTGTAGTACAAATACCTCTAATAATAATAGAACATTAATTACAATCAAATCAGTGTGATTGAGCTGGTTTTAGTCATTAATAGGTAAGTAAATAAATTATTTTGAAACAAACAAAAACAATGTACTAAATGTAAAAGAAAAAGACAATGTGTCAACCGACTATAGATAATGTATATTTAAAAGCTAAAGTTTCATTTATTATACAAACTTGCATATTTTTATGTAAGCTTGTTTCTGCCACAGAATAAAAAATAAAAAAGGTACATTTAAAAAAGGCAACTTTTTATTTCACAATTCTGACTTTTTAATCTCAGAATTGCATGATTTAAACTCCCAATTGCAAGAAAAAAGTCTGAATTTAAGAAAGTTTATATATATATATATATATATATATATATATATATATATATATATATATATATATATATATATATAAATATACAAGCAATTGTGAGGTTATATCTCGCAATTCAGAGAAAAAAAGTCAGAAATGTGGGATCAAAGATCACAAGTACCTTTTAAATTGTTTTATTCTGTGGTGGAATGAAACAAGCTTCCATATAATGTTTCAAACTGGAAGCATTTCCCATATTTCTATATTTTAAAAAAAAAAAAAACTGCTTTGGAAGTTGCTTTGGAAAAAATTATATAAAAATACCAGTAATGAAGACACGATCAGCTTCACTTTTTTACAGTACAGTACAGTTTGTGCACATACTCATGAAAGTGCTGTGTAAAATAAGTTACCTATGCAGGCAGTGTTGGGTAAGTTACTCTAAAAAAGTAATTAATTACTAGTAACTAATTACCTCTTCAACAGTGTAATTATTAGATTACTGTACAAATTACTCTCTCTAAAAAGTATTTAATTACTTTAAATTACTAATTACTTTCAAAATCCCATATCAATCTCAACCAGCTGAATAATACAAGGATAGACATGAATCTGTTTTAATTCTTTCAAATAAATACTATAAAATTGCACGAATTATCCATAAACAGACCAAGGGGGAGAAGGTTACATTATAAAAACATACTTTTTAGCATCAGACAATACATTTTGATGTTAAACCCACTATTGTTTTATGTCTGATCTCATGACATTTCACACTTTTTCATACATATTTTACAATAATTCATACGAATTTGTATGAGTGCGGTCATAATATTTAGACACCTCATAAAATGCATACGAATCGCTGTGAGATCAGATTGATCTATATACAGTATTTACCTCAATTACATCAGAAGTAACTGTAATTAAATTACAGATAAATTAAGAGTAATCCCTTACTTTACATTTCCAAGGGAAAAGTAATTAAATTACAGTAACTAATTACTTAGTAATTAGTTATACCCAACACTGTATGTAGGTTTAGGTTCAGGTTTGGCACATAGTTATTACCTGGTTATTGTTCTTAATATAATAAGTATTTACATGCAGGACAGGACTGTAAAATAAAGTACTACCAAATTTTCTGTATTAATTTGTTTTAAAGCGTGTTTTGCCCATATGTGAATCTCGCTTTGCACAGTATTTTAGAGTTGAAGGAAATTCCCATTAACCTAACGGATACTGTCCTGGCAGAAATTTACCAATACATTTTCTGTTGTTGTTTTTGTAATACTTTAGTATTTGTTTTTTCTACAGCACATTTGGATTGGACAGCGATTCTGCAATCAATCTGTACATAACCACTCTACTACTGCAGGAAGATAGATGGTATGAGATGGAGATTGAAGAAGGCGATGCCAAAGGGACCCTGCGGGGTGAAGAGTCGCTGCTACGAAAAGACGACATGCTAGAAAGAGCTCTACAGATTGTTCCTCAGCTCGGCTCTACCAAAGACCTTGTGTTCAGTCTCAACTCCGCCTTGACCAAGGTCTTGTATTGCATACTTCACCTCTGATTAGGGATGGGACGATACACTTAAACTCACGATACGATGCACCTCGATATGTCAGGGTCACGATACATACGTCATGATACGATATCAAAAAAGGAAAAAAAGATAAAAAAATATTACTGTATAACAACAACTTTTTTATTTTTGTTTCAGCTGCACACAGAGAAACACAAGGCCTAACTGGCCAAACACAAACTAGAACACTCCCTTAGTGCTGCTCTAATCCTACAGTGGTTACTCAACCAGAATAATACTTTTACCGCCGTCGCTCCCGCGCGGTGAAATTCGGATCTGTATTTGCTGCCTTTTACCGCTAAGCGGCGCTACAATCACAGACTTTGAAATGTGTTCGTTTATTCTCTCTATTGCGTAATCTAACGCCGCGCCGCGGCTCATTCAGAGTGATTGAAAGCTGGTAACAGATGAATTCAAGTGAAACATAAACAAATTCATAATCACAATACTGAAATTAAATTGAATAAATAGTAAAAACATTACAACATAAAACATTGCAACAGAATATATATGTATATTAGGCTATCAATGGGGCTAAGGAAGAGACATAAGACGAGACTTAATAGTGTTCAGACGGTAGCTCAGTGGGTAACGCAACAACATAAATCTCACTGCGCTTCAAGCGATCCGAGATCGAATCTCACTGTGGCCAATATACTGTTGGCCAACTTCATTTATGTTTTACCGTTTTTGATGCTTAAATATGTAACTGTTTATTAGCGAGTTCATTAACTGTTTATTTATTTAATGTCAAGCGTTTTGTTTAATTATCATCAATGCCACTTTAACGTAAATTTGCTAGATTCCATGTAGAGCCGCTGCACGACCAAACTGATGAGGGAAATGAAAATACTTTTTTTTTTAAAGCTGATCGCGTCAGAAAATGAAAATAATGATGCTCGTCTTTAATCTGCTAAATTATTGTTTTGTGAAGTTGACTGACAGTGATACCTGGCCATAGCAATGGGAGACTGATTTTGTTGACTTGACAGACTAACTAAGTAGTATTACTTTCAATATAAAAACAAATGAAAATGTAAAAGAACACTAAAATTGATTAAGTTTGAATCCCAAACAAACATGGTCTACTTTTTTATTATTAATGCAGAGAGATTTGTCAATAGTTCTTAAACTTTTTTACCCCCCTTTTTTGTCTAGCCTATATTTTATATTTATAAAATAAAATTACCATGCATTTCCATTTACATTAGGGACCATTTTATCCAACAAAAATGACTGAATTAACATCTGCATAATAATAATAATAATAATAATAATAATAATAAAAACACCATTTTTTCTTGTAAAAACACAATTTTTTATTTCAATTCGAAAAAGAAGTTCTGATAAAGATATGTGGCACTTGCCGTTTTTATGGCTGTGAAATGTGGGCGGGGTTGCAAAGGTGTGAATCAAAAGTGAAAACCATTATGAAACGATCAGAGGCGCCTATTCAAACCGAGGCACGTGCCCTTTCAGATTTTTGAGGCAAATTAAATTTAAATGTAGCCTACTTTAGCTTCCAAAAGACTTCCAAAAATATATAGTTTTATTTGAAATGATCACACCGGTTAAGATTTAGAATGGTCAGTGCCCCTGTCATCGGCTGCATAAATTCGTTCTAAAAAGAACAAATTTATGACCTAAAAAAGAAACACTGTCACATTAAACATTTATCTTATCATAAACATTGACTAGTTGTGTGTGTGCGTCACCATTAAATGTTTTAGATTTTTTTTTTTCGATAATGTGTTGCATTTTACATTCTGTATTTTTTGGGATTTTATTGTAGGCTACTAAATTATATTATCCATTAATTAACTTTTTAGCATAGACCTAAAAAAGAAACACTGTCACATTAAACTAGCTACATCTTGCAAGCTTTGGAAGTTAAAAGTTATATACATTTTTTTATTTTATTCTTATGAAAAATGCACAAAAATACAATTTTAGATTTTTATATGAATATATTTTCCAAACCATGTTTTTTTAATCTAAAACTGTAAGAACATCATATAGGCTAGCTATAAATCTAAAAACATATATTATTTTTATTTATTATTATTTTAATCCATAAATCCATAAGTCTAAAAACCATAATCTATATTTATATACGGATGTTAGCTAAAATTATAACAACGTCAACACGAAGAAAACTTTATTACATTAGGAATATATTTTTCTAATAAATACATTCTCTGGGAATTTATATTTCAAGTTGTGACAGCAAAAAAATGGAATTCCCATTTTTTTAGGGCACAAATGCTGGGTTACTATTTTTATTGAAGTAAAAATTGTCTTTCCACAAAAAATTGTCTTTCCACAAAAAGTTGTGTCAAGTCCGTCTAACGTTTTTCTTTAATGGTTGAGAGACATTTATCTTATAAACATTGACTAGTTGTGTGTTCGTGTCACGCGTTAAATGTTTTAGAATGTCAAACACCATTCAAATGCAAAATATGCGCCCTCCCCACTTTAAGCTAACTCAAGCAAGCTCCTGAGATGAGGCTGGCAATATGTTGTTTTTTCCCCGGCTCACAACTGAGCTCCCAAGCCTCAAGCATTAATGCGGAGGCACATGAATGAAGGATCTCCATATGCTCATATTAATTTTAACGTACATATTTCCAAAGTCTTGTTTCCTAAAGTGTTAATATGTGTGTTTGTTGTGGCGAAATATGTGTGTTTGTTTTAACGTGTGTGTGTAGACTACAAAGGTAAAGATGCATGGGTCAGTTTGGTTTGAAATGTGCTGGGGACAGAGACGTACTCGGAAGGGCATTTTCAAAAGTGCTGGGTACAATGACGCATTCATTCTTTTTCTCTTTTGAGTAGGTCATGTTTTGAAAGACGATGTCCTGTAGCTTCCTGATGTACATAAATAAAATTGAGCACAATGTCCGAGTACAGTGAGTACGCCCTATTAAACCTGTACAGTGATGGTCCAGTGGTAGAATTTTTGCCTAGCGTGTCGGGACTCTGGAGATTCCAGGTTCTAATCCGCACTCGTATAGTTTTTTTTTTTTTTTTTTTGATGAGGGGGAAAAATATACGAGATATACATATAAAATATACAATTTTATTTTTATAAATATAAGCAAAAACTATATGCTGTAACACAGTTTTAGAACTAGACAAATCTCTCTTCATTAATAATAGGATTTAAAATGCATTAATAGGCTAATACAAAATTTACTAAAGTCCCAAGTTTGTTCGGGATTTGAACCCGTGTCATCTAAATGATCGAACAGTAAGTTCTAACACTCGGCCATAAATTTACTGTTTTATCGTTAGCATATTGTAGACCTTTTACAGTTTTAAAAGATGACATATTATCTGTATGACCAAAAATCATGGAGTGGGCTAGCCTTTTAAGTTCTCTAATTAATTTCCACTGACTGCAAGAGAGGCCTATTTTAACTTTTGATTCATAAAATGTTCTGCTCTAAAAGTTTGTTACAGTATATTCTGTTTAAATGTACTTTTACTTAATTAAGTTTTGCTTTCGATTAAATTTAACCGAATCTGTTGTAGGCTAAATAATTTTATTTTTATTATTTTTTGTTCTAAAAGTTTGTTCTATTCTGTTTCGTTTGTTTATTTTTTACATATTCAGTCAGTCTCATTCTTGTTTTTTTTACAAGACCTTGTGCTGTGTTTTTTAATAAACAGATACAAACAGAGATATATAGCCTAATAGTTCGTACAAATAAACGTCTATATGTCTTTAATTAATAATACAATTATTACTTTAACATGCAGTTTCAACTTCGCCAAATCTTTGTTTGTTTGTTGGTTATTTGGAAATTGCCATAGTTGTAGTATTTCATCCTTACTGTTAACTGACATAGCCCCGCTGCAATTGCGGCTCTTTTGCTAAATGCCCCTTTGCGCCACCTGGCGGTCATTTCGCGAACGACCTTGAAATGCGGCAAGTTTATTTTTACCGCGGCAGATTTGCCGCGGTACGACTCGCGGCGGCAATAGGCATTCTGGTTGGCTACCCACTGTAGTCACCACTTAGGGGTCCTAGCCTGTCCTGTACCATGACAACCCAGCAACTGAGTAGTCAGCGCACAAAGCTGCTCATCAAACAGAAAATGGTTTCTGAAAAGACTGTGAGAACTCCCTCTATCTGCCCCATCACTGCAGTCAAGCGTCCAGAGCTGGCACTAGAGGCGCCCAGACAGCACCACCCTAACAGAGACTGTTTAACGAGTCCAAAATGTTTCCGGACAGCAGAGGGCAACACAACCGTGAGGGTGCACGCCCCAGCAGCCAAACCGGGGCTCTGAAGCTTCCTATGGCAGCGCCGGCCTACCTACCATCAAAGGGGTAGAGCCACGTGGAAGCCAGGCCAACGCCAGAGACCACCCGAGCTCCAGCAACAAGAACCCCTAGCCCAGATCAGCGGCAACGAAAGCCTTCATGGCAAGCCCCCAGCAAGCTCAAGTCCAAATCCGAGCCTGCCACAGAGAGTGACAGTAAAGCTGCAGCAGAGACCGCAGAGATCCTGAAAGTGCTGAAAGAGCTTCTTCACAAGAAAACTGACAACGGCGGACAAATCAGACTCCTCATGACTAAGAATAAGGACTGAAAACTTTCCGACAGCCTTCCTACAGAACCAAGCACCCTCAACACTGCTCTCCTGCACAGACCACAGAGCCAGCTGTCACAACACCAAGTGACAGCGACACACACTCCTTGCTGCTGCCCACCACACATCCTGAAATGGACAACGCAACCCCTCACACTAGTGAACCAACCCCTGAGATACCTGAAAGTGCTGTTTTGGTCGTGTGTCTTTGCAGCGACTCACAAGACACTGACCCTAACTGTTTGTCAATCACCACACCAAGCCCAGCACCAAAACTCCTGGGACACCTGATCGAAAAGGGACTAGCACGCAAGCTCTATCTCTCCATCACGCTGGAAAACGAAGTGAGGCTCGAAGCACTAGTCGACACTGGATCGGACCTCACTCTAATATCAGCCAAACTCTTTGACAGACTCAGATTTGAAGCTAACAGGCAAAACAGAACTTTAAAACCTCAGGACTGTGTTTTGAATGTGCAGTCTTACAGCCAAACTGACATCCGGCTTGAACAAATAGCTCCCATCCATCTGACCATTGGTCCCATGAGTTTAATCCACCCTGTGTACATTTCACCTATGGACACATACCCTCTCCTCATCGGCAAAGACCTGCTAGACCGCTTTGAGCCCTAATGGACTTACAGACAACTGAAAATTTGGGCTCAAGTGCAAGACCCTCCTGTCAGCCACCAGGTCAACTGAGCCAGACTGCCAGGTCACCAAGGTCACGGGAACTTCGCTGACAGCCAGTATACACACACCCGACACTGGAGCAAGAGTCAAGTTCACTCCTCTGCACCTTCCAGCTCACAAAAGACTTCCGAGCCTTTCTGCCCCAGGGTCAACACGACCTGCAGCTGACTGGCAGACCACACTACAGACACTGCGTTGGCCCCACTATGGGCAGAGAGCTCTGCCTGTCATCAGCCTGGCAACTCTTCAACAAACTAACTCTAAGGTCACACCTGACCTTCCTTATGCAAACAAGCGCAACACGGCTTCCCTTTGAACCCAATGTCCATCAAACCTGGTGGCTGCTCAGAGGGTAATCTGTGCTTGAACTCTGAACTTGGCAACAGGTGCCTTACCCATTACTTCCTGGTCCTCCAGACCCACCTCACAATGTCGTCATTGGAGCAGACGCCCTGATTCGCCTCGAAGCACATGTGGGTGGACATTATCAGACGAGAGTCGTGGCCCCTTAGCATCTGACAGCCAAGCTGTTGTTCCACACTTCACTCAACAATCGTCAGTGTCAAGCAATCCCAGTAGGTTCTGTACCTTGATCAGCGAACAGGAAACTGTAGTACCTGCTTACACCAAAGGGGTCGCTGTTTCCAACTGGCAACATGCAGACTGTGGCTCGAAGATGTGAAGGCACACATGACGGTTTCTCTTGCAACAGTCACCCGAAGGACATTGATCTCTGGCCTAACACTCGAAGCCACAGCGCCTCTAACTGAAGTGACATCACGTGCAGTCTACATCCTTTTCAACAACTGCACCGCAGGGACATCACAATCCAAAAGCGTACCGGCTGGGATGGCTGAGTCGAGCCATGATTTCCCTGAGCTTCGGATTCTACTTTACCGTTCACTCGGTCCGATTCCAACCGGGATGCTACCTGAAGAGTGCCGATCGCACTGCACACAGCACCCTTCAGAAATCATCTGCAGTCGCCTCTGTTCTGCCAATGGACAACAGCGATTAAGATATGCAGAAGTGAACTGATGGACAACCGACTCAGCTGGCGCGTACTGAGCACGGTCTCGAACAGCCTCCCAGCGAGACTCTGATCAGACCTCTCGCACCCCACGCGTGTCAGCTCCGGCAGGCGACTCAGCCCCACCAGAAGAGGCCTAACCCGGATTCGAATCTCAAGTTCAACAAATCCTGAACGGGCAGCGTGACTGCAATCCAGGCACGATGCAGACCGACAAAAACTGAGAGACGTCCTTTTGAAATTCAGAGCGTCATTTGCCAAAGACTCTTCAAGACTGTGGTCTCACCAACCTTCACACCGTGCGCATCCCAGACGCACTCTTCTTCTTCAGCGCCGCCTACCTATGTAAAACAATACAAGATCCCGATCGCACTACGCACGAACCTGGTGCCAAGAAATCATTAGCACTACTCATGCTGAAAAGGCTGTCATTCGGTAACTGCAACAGCACCTATTCTGCTCCCATCTGGCCGGTTCTGGATGCAATGGGCAGCTAGCCGCGACCACGATCGACTCCTTAAAACTGAATCAACAGGTGCCATTGCTCATTCGATGGCCCATGACCCCAGCTGGAGCAAGAAATACCCCAAATTAGAGGAGCCAACATCTTCTCTGCACGTTCAATCGGCAGCCTCAGGTTTCTGGACCATCCCAGTGCATCCAGACGACCAACACAAGCTTGCTTTCACTTTCGGCAACAGACAATTCACTTTCACAAGGTGCCCATTCGGCTATGCTAACTCACCTGCTGAGTTTAACATCTCTCCTGAACAAAGCATGCCCGATGCAAGAATGAGAGGGAAACCTCATCTATGTGAGACGGCGTGTTGATGAAAAGTACCACAGTTGCCGACCACTTGGAAAGAAAAAATAGACCATGTTTCTGAACCAGTTGACAACTGCAGGTGCCAAGATTGCACTCACACAAAGGGCAATGGTGCCGGACCGAAGCCCAGCTGACGTGGGACCACTGGGTCGGGATCACAGGGCCTCGAACCGCAAACAAGCCGCAGTAGAACCGCCGCCAACCATCAAACCCCCCACCAACGCCTCAAGAACTGCGAAGTTTTCTGAGGAGTGTGCCAATTACGTAATTCACAGACGAACTATGCAGACTGAATTGCAAAGCCCTTGACCACCCTGCTGAAAAAAGACTGCCCATTTGTCTGGACAACCATCCATAGACAATCACGACCCATGACGGCTAAAGCGTCACTGATGAGCAGCAGCTCCATGCCTGGGCATACCCAAGACCCACAAGAGAATTCTGACGAGAAGCTGGATTCTCCGAACAGCTGTCTCAGCACTTGGCCCTGTACCAACGATAACATGATCAAGACAAAAGAGTGGTCGCTGATGCCAGCAAGACACTGCTTCCACCAGAGCTTAAGTTCTCAGACTGTGAAAAAGCCCTGGCCTCTGGACCGGGTGGGCCATCGAAAGATTCTCCAACCACATTGGAGCTCAAAAGGTTACTCATAGAGACTTGCCATGAGCCTGTCATGTTCCTCTACAGCCAACGCATCCCTGTGATGGCTGCGGCTGACTGAGCCTCAACTCCGGCATCGCGACGTGGTCAATGGCCCTCCAAGTCGCAATGTCCGAAGCAAGAGATGCTCAAAACCACAAGTGCAGCCTAGGCAGAGGCCTCGCGTGCCTGCCGGCACACTGCTCTGGCAACGGCCCCACCTGCTCACGGCCAATGGCTAAGAACACACAACAACCAGACCTGTCACGAGATACCTTGAGAGAAAATGCATGCCAAGGTTTAACCAACGGCCTATGTTTACCAATCATGTCCTGCCAGACCAAGAGGGCTCTCATCGAGCAGGTGCTCGTGTCTGTTGTGGGGCAACGATCTGCCTTGCCCAGGCGCAACACTTCAAGCTGGGATTGCCCAGTCATCACAATATGCTGAAGTGGCAGCCATTCTCCATGGCTAACTCTGCCAAGCAGGCCTTAGAGCCCATGACATCCTGGGAAGAACTCCATCATCTGCACAGACTCTAGCTCCCGGCAGATCGAGTTTCAGCATGCGCCAGCCTCCCAAGCTGGAAACAGAATGGCTTTAAGACTTCAGACGGCAGGAGCCTGCCACGCACCAAAACTGGTTTCAAGCATGTGACAACCTGGCATGGAGCACATCGACACGATTGTCTACTGGAAAAAGGTGCAAGGAGCACTCCCACAAAAACACAAGGCAGGCTCAACAAAGCACTCGATAGCCCACGAAACGGATGCCCTGGCACAAGGCTGGGCACTGCACAGGCACTACACTCATCGCCCCCAGCCCAGCCACCTACTGCTTTGATGTGGCATGCTGAGCCGCAGCCAAAGAATCTTTGCCTGCCGCACTGCCACCTCTCATTGCTCGCCTGGCTCCAGCAAGACGTCAAACAGCAATCAACAGAGCGGACATGCCAAAGACTCTGAGCACGTCGATAAAGACTTTCGCACCACCTCTGGGGCCCCACCAGCCCACCCATGAGCCGTCAATTCCTAGCGGCTCGACTGTGGTCGAAGCGGCCTGCAAGACATGAAGCACATGCTGCCAGGTGTGATAGACAACATCTTGTGGCAGGCACCTGATGGCACCAGAACGCCAAGGCTTGCGGTGCCACAGTGCCCAAGGGGGGTGATGCTCTTGTATGCCCACGACGGCACCATGCGCTGGACATCGCGGCGTCAGAGCCACTTATAAGACACTAAAGCAGGTGGCATATTGGCCCTGCATGCAAAAGCACGTGGCGGAGTACATCAAAGAGTGTCTGATTTGCTGCCAGCTTCAACCTGCAAATCCAAACCACAGAGCTCCGCTGCAACACAGAAGAATCACCTCCCGTGTCAGACCTCCAGAATCGACTGGGCTAGGGCCCCTACCCCGATCAACAAGCAGGCAACAAGTACTTTCTCACAGTCGTGTGCCAGTTCACCAAAATGGGTAGAGTGTCTCCCAGCATCCCAAATCGACACCGCCGGCAGACCACGGCATAACACCTCCTGACGAAATCACATCTTCTCCAGGGTCAGACTAGCCGATGAGTGTCAGCTAGACAGAGGTACTCCATTTCACAGCTGAGATAATGCAGCAGATTGGAAACTCCTGGGTGTCCACGTTCAACTGCACATCAGCCATCACCACCAGATCCTCGATTTCAGGCCAAGTCCGAACTTCAAACCGGACTGTGGTCAGTATGCTAAAAATAAATACGTGGCTGCCAACCAGAAAGACTGGGACGTGAAACTCCCGCTGGTGTTAATGGCCCTCAGAGCCACTCCACAAGACTCTGACTCAAGTGTCCCCCTTCGAACTAATGACTGGATGAGAGATGACACTGGCCACTGCACCTGCTGCACGAGCCAGGAGACTCCAAGCTCTGATCACAGCCTGCACCACTACACCAGTACCTTGAAGAGCTGCAACCGAGCATCTGCAAGTCTGGACCTTTGCCTTCGCGCCGAACAACAGCTTCAAAAGAGCGCACAGGGTCAGAAGGTACTGATGACCGGAAAGGCCGACATCACGCAAAGCACTGCTGGGTGACAGGGTCTTGGTATTACCGCTTTTGCACAGCCACCAGACGCACAGCCTCCCACCGGCTGTCAAAGAAAACTCCCTGGCACACTGGACAGGCCCCATGAAATTGTCGAGAAACTTCTACACGGTAGCCAAGTACCAGAATCCAACTGAGCCAGGGACCGAAAGACCCCGGTGTCTTCAAATGGGTCCACCGTCAAGAGAACCAAATTCAAAAGACATTCAGCTGCTCAGGGGTAGAGGCGGAGGAGCTGGCTCATGCAAGCTGAACCTGTTTCCCATCCTGAGGAGCAGAAAGACCGTCCTGCAAAACCACGGCCAGCTCCCGCTGACACACTACTGCCTCTTTCTCTCTCTCTCCTCTCTCTCTCCACCTCTCCTCTGAACTCCTACTAGGATGCTGCTGTGGTTTACCATCCTGTGCCTTCAAGCGATCAGAGGGCAACCGCCACCCGACACCATCTCACCAGGCCCGGCGTCAGGCATCGTGCTGAGGGAGCAGCTCAGGGACTCTTGAGGGTAAGCCAACTGTCGGACACACATCCAGTGAAGTGTTTCGTCCGACTGGAGCCCCTGAATGTCGTGCGACGGGCACACTTCCCCAGAACAGCAGATCCCAGCGCACAGCTGGGCCGGTACCGATGGATAGAAGGATCCCGTCCTGCACAGCCGCAGCGCTTGGTCGCTCAGACACATGCTGAGCCAACTAGAAAAGATGACTGTCACACAGGGCGGAATTGCACTTAGCGGATAGACCGCCGCCCCCAAACGGTTCCTGGGAGCTTCTAGCCGAGCTGCACAGCCTGCAGTGGGAAACCCTGTTTTACATCGGAGTATGTGCAGAGCCGTGCAATATGCTGTCACCCTGGCCGCCGCAGTAGACACGCAACGTGGCCGAGCTTCAAACAGACAGATTGCACAACTAAGGGAACAGCTCACCACGCAGTGCGCCCTCCCGCAGACCATCGGAAAGACCCTAAAGGGAACAATTGTGGACAGGCAATCACCCAGAGCTGTCCTCAACCAGACTGTGACCGCTGGCAAGCGATCTGACCAAATGTTTTCCAAACTGACTTGGTCCAAACGCAGCTTGTCTCCGCCCCCACGACAGACCCTGCTAAGCGAGGGAAGTGAGTTCCCCGATGCTGGGGCCAGCCTGGCCATGGTCAAAGTCCTCCCTGCTCTCATCCCTTTCCGTGGGTCCAAGACGTGCTGGCCTCCGCAGCTCACCACGCCGAGCCGACCCGCTCCGAGTTCATCTGGCCTATTCTCTGGGCAGGGCGCCCATCCACTCTACGTCGGACCCCGAACAGAAGAGAGTGGGATTACCTCCCGAACCTATCCCATCATAGAAGTGCGGACCCGGAATCTACAGACTCAGGAGGACACTGTCAATGTCGGGTTTTGAAAGGTGACACAGGCACATCACAGGTCGCACCCCAAGCGTGGCAGCCTGACTACGACAGTGACCCTCAACTGGACCTGGCTCCAAGCCTGCACATGTGCACCCTGACTAAAGACATTCACACGTATCTCTGCCCTGAGCAAACCCTTCCTCAGAGAACAACACTGATGGTGACCTGTTGGTTGAGGCTAGTGTCCAGAGACACCCGGTGCCCGGCCTGAAGCCAGGCCCCGTCCTCAAGCCGCAGAGACCCGAGCAGAAATCATCGGCCGGGCCGCTGGCTCGTAAACACCCCCGTGCTTGCACAGCTACGCTCACCTGGGTGACCGACCACGACATCACCGCAGCTCGTGCTGAGGCTGCTGGACCCAAAGCATGTGGATTCCAGGTACCTGAAAGCGCGCCATCCTCCCACGTACAATGACGTCTGGCCTCTGTCTCATCTCCCCGAGCAACCGGTGCTGAATCCGAGCCGGCAACCCCTTCCTTCTCCAAGGACCAGACTTGAGCCTGGGGTCCCAGAACTGGAACTGGGAATTGAGACAGGGGGGTCACAATTAATTGACATTGCTCCTCTCAACTCCGCCCTACAAGCTCTGTCTTGACAACCCGTCTTGACTACCTCACCTGTGGTCCGAGCCTGGACCCCAGCCACACGGCGTGATGCATCTCAATGGTAGTCAGCCATATCCTAACTCTGAGTTTGGCCTCCATCCTGTACCGCCGACTCAACGAGATGCGTGCATCCACCGCTAGAGCTCACCAAAGCCGTCTCCGCAGGTTTCCGCCTAAACCCTCGGAAAGAGGGTCCCACGCTGGAAGTCACCAGCGATCTCATTGAGTTAACTCCTCAGCCCTGATGATCACCTGCTAACAAGTTCATGATTCACCTTCCAGCCTCCCATGCAACGAGTATCGGCAGAGGACGCTCCGCAGGGACGTCATCTCCCGATCAGGGGGATGTAGGGATTCTGATCAGACAATCATTAACTCATTTCATGTGATCAAATAAATGGTAACAAAGAAAGCCTTTTTAACACATTCCTACGACACATATGGTCAAATTCAACTGGACTTTTTACTACCCAGGCTCCACCGTGTCTAGGCCTAAGTGATTTTAATGGTGATAAATGGTCAAAGATACTGAACCTCGCTAGACCCCACTAATCTGACCAATCTATGCAAACAAGGAGACCCTTCTCTCTTGTGACCTGTGACACCATAGGAGGAGGGAAAACAAGGAAACTAACCAGTATTCCCCTTTTGTCTGACGAACACCAACACTGTATATCACAGACCAGCGTGACGCTAATTGCTAGTACGTGCAAACACGCTGCACATACCAACACACACACACAACCCCTTTTGGGCAAGACAGCCGCACACACATCAAACACGGACAGCTCTAAAAACTTGTTAAAAGATTACCAAAGATGTCTAGTATGCTGAAATGCACGTAAAGAAACAGTAATTCACTAGATCTAACTTCAGGTGTAATCAGTCAAGTACCCAAAGAAAGTCTAAAATGCCTGTAATACTATGCTTTAAAGTGTAACCCAACAATGCGGTCAAAATAACTCAATGTGTTTGATGTCTCTGTAATCCTTATGGTGTGATCTGTTTGTTTAACTATATATCGATATTACAAAATGTATATACCTCATGTATAAGTTTGTTTTCAAAGTTAGCATAACTTTTCCTTTGTCTCAAAGACGCAAGATCAGTAGATGTCACATGTTAATCAAATGGGTAGACACGCCCTTGTGATGAACGGCTTTCATTTGGTCAGCCGAGTTTTGGGACAAACCGCAAACCATCCTTAAAGCTTGTGCCACAGAACATAACGTCTGTCTCTTTCTTTCTTCATCTTAGCTCGTCAGTCTTCTTCTCATAATCATCTTCATCTTAGCTCTCGCTCTTACGCTCTTATCTCCTGCTTTGGTCCCTGGCTCCATCTACTTCCCTCGGAAATCCTCTGATGCCCTCGGACTCATCTTCTTGCATCTTCTGAAACTTCTTAAAGTTATCAGTCTCTGTGACTTTTACTTTCACGTTTACTTTTGCGAATAGCCAGTTCAAGTTAGTACGTGCGCGGTCTCCTCCAACGAAGGCAAACATCCAGCACGAACTCTTCAAGACGCTTGGAACTCCCGCAAACCAACCCACGTGGGAGAGACCAAAGAGATTCCGTCTCTCGGGCAACCGCATGCTCTCAGCATCACACAGGTTCGAATGCAAAACTTGTTCCGTCAAATTCTAGACAAATAATTTCCTGTGGTTGTCTCCAAAGGTCAAAAGCTGTGCAAGTAACTGTAATTTCTCTTGTATTCTCATTTTCCATTGTTTCCTTTCTTAAGTTTTATTTTTATTTTGTTTTACCTGTATATACATATATCACGTGTGATTTGTAGTGTAATTTAGTCGTGTGTTTTATTAAACTCCATTTATACATCATTTGCCATTGTGTGTATTAATTGCACAACAAAGCCTCTTTAATATTAAAGATCCTAATGCTACGTTCTGATTCTGTTCGAGTGCACTGAACATTACCAGCACGATTCAAGCTAAGGAAAGCAAGGATTCGTAGTTTTGTAGATCGGCACGCGGGCCGCGCTGACTAGAAAACTGTGCAATCTCTTATTGCTTTCAAAAATCACACACTCCTCTGTCTGTAAAAGGACATATGCTCCAAACTAATCATAATCCGTTGTGTTAGTTTCAGTCATATGTACCTGAGACAGACGAGCGTGGTGTAAAACCCCTCGTTGGGTGAATGAATATATGCGAGACCCTCTATTTCAAGGAATAGTTCATAAATTGTTGATCCAGATCATTAATTTTGAATATTCTTCCCCTAAATTCAAATTGAGCTATAAGACCTGAGTTGAGATTCTCTGATAGCACCAGAAGCATCCTGTTTATTCTTCATTTTGTCATTTTAATTGTTCTTTCTGCTCTGCCTCCCAGCACAGAGAAAGAACACTAACTTTTCCTACATAGACTAAAATTTCAACCTCAGGTCTAGTCAATTATGAAAAAAAATACAAAATTAAAATTATGTCATCAGAAGAAGATATTTCACAGACTACATTCGAATTTCTTTTACATAATGAGGACTGTTGCACTATAAAAAATAAGCACCATGAAATCAATATGATGTGATGATTTATGTGTGAGGTATAGATTAAAAATCATTATTAAAAGTAATTTATTTACTTTTTTGCGCACATGCACTATTAAACTTGGTCTGCTGCAGATTCTGCTGCAGTCATTGAAACTTGATGGCATTTGTTCTCAAGTGTCTTGTAACCAAACACATCAACTTTGAATGTTTACAGGTTGTTTCTCTGTTTTCACAAGTAATAGTTCTTAGTAATTTAAATTTATTTGTAAACTTATACTAAGTTTTTTTTTTTTTTTTTTTTTTAATTCTTCAGCCAGATATCCAAACCAAAACAGTAAGGGCCAGATAACATACATTTGCGAACGCAACGTTAAATAGCGCCATGGCCAAGATACAGAAAACGCTTGATGTGAAACCGCAGTGTGTGTGTCATACCAAACCTGCAGTTCATCAGGTAATCAGCACCTGTCCCCACCCACTATACCATAAATTGCGTGTATTTAAATGTGCAATTGAATGGGCCTCCTCCTCACACTGCTGATGCTATGACTGTTTGAAATTATCCTGATGCCAAAAATTTTAATGTAGCGAGGAGTTTAACAACTGCTGGAATGGAATGTGAATGCTGAGTCAGAGATTCGATGTGATCTTTGATTTTTTTTTCAATAACTGTAATATTGCGTGCTGCTTAATCTATAACGCTTAATGATTTTGTTTTCACTCAACTGAAAGTGTGATTCTTCTGGCAAGATTTTTCAGCTCGTCTCCTTAGCCTATGTCTTCGTCTTGCTCAGATTTCTACTGCCATTTCACCAGGAGGCATATACCAGGAAACCCACCTATTAAGTTACACCTGCTTTTAAGAGGCAGAGAATTTTCAGCACTAATTAGAGGCTTCACCGGCTTTTTCTGTACATTACGCCGAATACAATTAGACACAGTTTACTCTTCCAACCCCATCTCTTTATGTGACACTCCCACTTTCCCCTCTGACTATCCCATGGAATGACACAAAAAGCGCGTTTGCCATTTGCAGTTCCCACATCACGCTGTAGACTCGGAATTAAAGCCTCTCGTGTTTCCCCGTTATTATTCAATTTACGGACCGGACACCAGTTATCTTGCCAAGAAAGTTTCTATATATATATGTCAGAGAGAAACTTCAAAATGTTGAGTTCATGCCAGGTCTAAATGTTTCTTTGTTCCTCACATCTGGTCATGCCTACACGTTCCTCGTGTTTCTCATGTTTCTCTGTTTCTCTGTTTCTCTGACCCGGAGTACAGAGACCTTTAGTTTTATACATCACATACAGTCTTACAGCTTCCTTGTAAGGTAACAACGTGTTGCTCTGAGCTTCTTAACTTAGAACGTATATGTCATACATACAGTTGTTTAACATGTCACGATTCTCTTCCATATTAAGAACTATCCTTGTTGGTTGTACATCTGTGATGCACTTACATCAGTGGAAACATTTATGCTGAGTGAACATGTTACATTGCACACATACCTCTAAGCAGAATATAGCTTTCCCCTGACATATGTTATCTCTCATGCATTCAAACTCATGCTTTGAAACTCCATAAGATAATACATTGATTATAAATATTAATAAGGAACAATAATACAGATACATAATATTTAATAATGAAATAATATTAAAAGATGAAATTTTAGTCTTCATCTCCCTCCACTGGAACTATGGCCATAAGTTCCACACCATCATTCCCAGGTGGCCAACCTATAGAAGTGATAGTGAGGAGAAGAAATAGCAGACCAAGAAAATAGACAGAAAGAACAGAAGAATAGAACAGAAAAGAAAAAAAAACAAAAACAAAACAAAACTAAACCCCGTCCCGTGTTATGTCCCCGTATACTATGTGTATTTTAATATCTATGTGTATGTATTTAAAATGAACCCCAATCATCTAAGAAAAGAAAAACTAATAAGTCTTCTGCTCGTGCCTGGACTCATTAATTAATTAACTCGTTAACTAATTAAGTCCTCCAGTTCCGAGCTAAAACAAAAAACATTAAAATAAACGTTGATGTTAAAGGATCCTATCCCTTGGGGTTGAAAATCAGTAAGCGGGTGTTCATTGTTTGTGAGGTATTGTTTTGTAAATAATGCATAATAACTTGCAACTATCTCTAATCAATGTCAATGGAATTGATTCCTGAAATGGAAGCAGAAGAAATAGTTGAACATCATTTCTTTGTTCCCAATCTTTAAAACTAATGGATGAACATTGCTCAATCTCAGGCCATAAGCCATCATTATCATCTTGTTCATTCACTAAACAAGGTTTAACTTGTGACCAATGATACCATCTATCTGTTCCTACACCCTTCCCTTTGAGACAAACACTTGTATCTGTTGTTAAGAGTATCTCATAAGGTCCTTCCCATCTAGGCTCTAAACCCTTCCTAGCAATTCGTTTAATCATAACAAAACTGCCTATCTCGGGAATGTGTGGAATGTCAGTAGTGGTATGTTTTTCATCCCATTGCTGTTGAGCTTCTCGCACTTTCTTATTATTGTCTTTAGCAGCTTTGTCCAGCATTGCGAGATAGCGTCGTAACTTTTCTTGGAACAAAGTAGAGTCTCCTCCTGTTCCCGCAGGCGGCGGAGCATCAGGAGGTAGAACCATTGCTCTTCCAGTCATTAGTTCAAAAGGAGTTAGTCCTGTAACTCTGTTTGGAGTTGCTCTCAAGTTCCACAGAATAGCAGGTAGTAACTTATGCCAACCTTGGCCAGTTTGCAGAATGGCTTTGGTAAGCGCGGTTTTCAACGATCTGTTCATCCTCTCTACCAGGCCTGAAGACTGCGGCCTATGCGGTATGTGAAATTTTTGTTTAATTCCCATTAATTTCATTGCTTCCTTCATCAATTTTCCAGTGAAGTGAGTTCCATTGTCAGAATCAATTTCATATGGAAGACCCCAGCGAGGAAAAACTTCTTCCACCATTACTCGTGCCGCTGCTTCAGCAGTGCAGGTTTTCGTTGGGAATGCTTCCACCCATCTAGCAAATCTGTCCATGATTACAAGTATGTATTGATACCCTCCACTGGGTGATAAAGGTACAGCATCCACTGCCCATGTGGCACCATCGAGGGCTTGTATCCATCGTGGTTGCCCAATCATAGTGACAGGAATTTTTGTGGAAAAGTACCCAACTGGTCTGTATCGATCACCTGGTTTTTGACACAGTACTGCTGAATACGTCTCATCTCCTACATTGGTCCACAAATGAAACGGCAATCGTCCGTCGGGAAGTCCCAAAGCTGGGGCTGAAGTCAGTTTTTCTTTCATAGAAGTAAACGCTTCCTCAGCTTCTGGTGTCCAGTTAATCTGTTCCACTCCTGGCTTTCCTCCCTTGTACAGGTCAATGAGAGGGCTGGTGATGCTAGCAAAATCAGGTATATACTGACGACAATAGTTGAAAAGTCCCATCACCTTCCGCATTCCTGTAACTGTTAGAGGTTTTGGAAGTTGTCGTAATGCTTCTACACGCTCTGTTGTCATTCTCCTTCCTTCCACAGATATTTCTTGGCCCAAATAGATAACCTTGGATTTGGCCAGCTGTGCTTTGTCGGGGTTAACTTTGAATCCCCCTTTCATAAGGGCTTGTAGGACAACATTCAGAGCAAATATATGGCTGTTTTCATCTGGGCTTGCAATCAACAAGTCATCAACATATTGAAGGCAGACACTTCCTGATTTCTCAATTTCAGCTTTTTGCTCTGTTAAGAACTGGTCCAAAGCTCTATGAAATACAACAGGAGAAATATTAAGACCTTGTGGGAGTCTGTTCCAAACATACTGTTTTGCACCCACTGTGAAGGCTAATTTCTCTTGAGATCTTTTGTCTATAGGTATAGACCAGAAAGCCGACAGTACATCCAGTACCGTAAAAATTTTTGCATTTCCTGGAATATCATTCAAAATAGTGGCAGGATTGGCTACAATAGGATGCGGTTTTGGTGTTACACTGTTAAGTCTTGTGTAATCAATGGTTAATCGCCATGAGTTATCTGATTTCTTGACAGGCCAGACAGGACTATTAGTGGTAGATGAAGTTTGTCTGATGATTCCTTCAGCCTCCAAGTCAGCCACTATCTCCTCCACGGCTTGTCTTGCTTCAGGTCGGATGGGGTATTGTTTATGAGGGGCATGTGTCGGTCCCTCAATAACAATGGGATCAATGTTGGCTTTACCACAATCCAGTTTGTGTTTGGCCCAAACATCTGGATATAAACTGCACAGAAGACCCCACACACCATCTTTTTTCCAGTTTCTGATAATTGGTTTTGCTGTACCAACAGACCTTAGATTACATGTGCGATCTTCGTGTGGTATTATCCCAGCTGTTGTGGCGATATGACGACTGTCAGTGAATATGATCATGTTCAACAATGGAAGAATGTCCATGCCAATTAGGCTTCCTTGTGAATTCGGCCCCACCCATAAAGATGTCCATAAGACTTCATCTTCATGTATTTGCAGTGGAACTTGAATACTTTTGCGAAATTTTGTGATACCACCTCCAACTCCTTCAACTTCCATAGTTTCATCTGTTGTAGGTAGGTTCAAATCTGTTATTGAAATTGAGGCGCCTGTGTCAACCAAAACATCACATGGGTGGCCCCCTATTAATGCATTGACGAAAAGGCGATTGTCTCTTTTCTTACTAATACAGGGGGCCGCTAATTCCTATTGCGGACGCATAATTCCCTCAATGAGCTGACGGACTTGTGCTTCAGTCCACGTCTTCCCTTGAGAGGTTTCATCATGGTCTTTTGTACTGACCTGTTTAAATGATGGACCTTGACCTTCTGCACCACCTCCTTTAGCCCAGCAATCTCGTCTAACGTGTCCACGTTTTCCACAGTTGCTGCAGGAAACCATCTTATTCCTTGCGTCTTTGTTGTATAGAGCTGTCGCCACTCCTCTTCGATATGGCTTGTTTCCTTCTTCTTTGTTTGACCTCATAGCCATCTCCAAACGGCCAGCCCATTGCATAATTTGGTCAAATGTCTCACCTGGGTTGACTCCAAGTGATAAAGCTTGTTGGTATTTTGGGCCAAGTCCATCCACAAGTGTGTCAATGAACTGTACATCATCTCTGTCAGGTTGTTTCTTAGCACAGAGAGCCCATCTCTCATAAGCATTCCACTTACGTAGAGCATATTCATCTGGAGATTCGTCATCCTTTTGCTTAATCAATGTCACTAATGTGAAAGGAATTTTACCACTGCCCAAGATTTCTTGGATTTCTTTTCGGAATACATCTAATGCTTGCCAAAGACCCAGGGGTCGTCCCTGGTCATCAACCCACAGATCTATCCATTGGGCAGTTGTTATTGAAGCTGGCAAGCGTTCCCATCTGTCTCTTGGGATTTTAGCTTTCACAATGGTGTGAATGTCTCGTAGTGTCATTTGATGTGCTTCGACCAATGAGTCTAATTCTCGCCAAAACTCTGTGTTTGGATCTTGTCTCTTCAGAGGAGGCAAGGCTGTGAGAATGGCTTGACGTTCTCCAGGAGTGAATGGTCTCTCTTCTGTCATCAATTCAGCTCCTTCCTTTTTAATTACAGGTGAAGAAAATTCAGGACCGATCTTGTCAATTGTGATCATGTCGTCATCTCTTGTCTCATCACCCCAGTCGGATCCATAATTAAAAGCTGGTGTACAGCGCAGCATGTCTCTGTTGGGCTGAACTGTTTTAGATTTTGTTATTATTGGAGCTGCTTGTGCAGATGCAATATACATTTTGTCAACTGGACCTCCATTTGATCTCAAAGCTTGAGGCTGTGTCAGTGGTTTCAATGAACTTGTGCATTGTTCAGGCAAAACTGGATACATTGGGTTGTAAGGAGGAGGTGTTACAGTGGTTGCAGATTTCACTGGTGCTTGTGAATATTTCTTTTCAGCTTCAGTTATTATATTTGTCCAATCTGGATCAAATGAATTATCATTGGTTGTGTTTTCTTTATCTGAACAGTTAATAGACATAATTTTGTTCAATTTGTGAAATGCTTCAATTTGAGGCTTCATTGCTTCAGCAAGTGGGGCTGGACACCCATCAATGCCGCAGAAGATTCCACCTTGTTTCACAATCCAATGAGCTGCCAGTATTGGAAATGCTTTTGACTTGATGGAGTCTTTTTGAGAATCAAACCAGCTTAGCTGCACATCCAAAGATGCATTAATATCCAGTCCTTTTTTCAAAAGCTTAGCTTGTTTTTTCTGTTTTCTTTCTAGGTACCAAGCAGCTATTGTTTTGCTATTACAACCGCTATCTGCCATTATAAAATATTTGTACTCAAACAGCAGGGATATTTTGGGAGTGTGTGTGTGTGTGTGTGTGTGTGTGTGTGTGTGTGTGTGTGTGTGTGTGTGTGTGTGTGTGTGTGTGTGTGTGTGTGTGTGTGTGTGTGTGTGTGTGTGTGTGTGTGTGTGTGTGTGTGTGTGTGTAGTGTGTGGGATGTATAGCTACTGTACGTGAATTCCAGGGAGGCCCCTCTCTCTCTGCTTCTCTCCTTCTGACCCTTTCCAGCTGCTCTTATAACTCAAAGAACAAGAAGGGGGAATAAAACAACAACTACAAAAAAAAAGTTAACTCTAATAATTTGTTTTCTTTGTATATTTGTTTCTTCTATTTCTTTATTTATTTTAGTTTTTTGAAGTTGCTCTCTCAGATCAGTCTCTTCCTCTCAACACTGAACAGCTTCTTGTCAAAATCAGAATGCACACAATTCTATGCTCCTATTTCCATTGATACCCTTCTTCTAAGGGTTCAATGCAGCATGTTTAAAAATTTCAGGCGCCTGTATTTCTAAATACGGAATCCTGTACTTCTATAGCACAGACCCGCCACTTTAAACCGCTATAAATTACTGCTTTGACACACTATCCTCGTTTTCTAAAACGATTCTTTGGTGTGTTGGAAATATTTTAGAGATTATTCTGCCATCAGTTTTTACAGTCTCGCCATATTCCAACCACCTTCCAGTCATGCCAAGCGAATTGCTAAATCGTTTTACTGCTATTCCAAATATTTGACTAAATGGTCTTTTTTCTAAAAAAGATCCACTTTTCCTAAAGTCTTTTCAAAAATGAAAAAGACTTCCCCAGCATCATTCAATATTTCAGAGGTTTTCTGAACAGAGCAACTCAAATAAGCCACATCAAATTCAAATTATATAAATTATTATTATTTTTTTTTCTGACATATATATTCATTGGCAACACAACTGGTACTTTAAATCACAGTTCTTTTAAGCACTTTCAGTCAATGTCTAATCATCAGGCAGACTTAAAATTATTTTTTAGAATAGTAAAAGTCTTACCTTGAATGACTAAGACAAATGCCTGAAGATGCAATCCTGTTCGTGGCTAACGCCAAATGTAGACTCGGAATTAAAGCCTCTTGTGTTTCCCCGTTATTATTCAATTTACGGACCGGACACCAGTTATCTTGCCAAGAAAGTTTTATTATATATATATGTCAGGAGAGAAACTTCAAAATGTTGAGTTCATGCCAGGTCTAAATGTTTCTTTGTTCCTCACATCTGGTCATGCCTACACGTTCCTCGTGTTTCTCATGTTTCTCTGTTTCTCTGTTTCTCTGACCCGGAGTACAGAGACCTTTGGTTTTATACATCACATACAGTCTTACAGCTTCCTTGTAAGGTAACAACGTGTTGCTCTGAGCTTCTTAACTTAGAACGTATATGTCATACATACAGTTGTTTAACATGTCACGATTCTCTTCCATATTAAGAACTATCCTTGTTGGTTGTACATCTGTGATACACTTACATCAGTGGAAACATTTATGCTGAGTGAACATGTTACATTGCACACATACCTCTAAGCAGAATATAGCTTTCCCCTGACATATGTTATCTCTCATGCATTCAAACTCATGCTTTGAAACTCCATAAGATAATACATTGATTATAAATATTAATAAGGAACAATAATACAGATACATAATATTTAATAATGAAATAATATTAAAAGATGAAATTTTAGTCTTCAACGCAGTATAGGCGCTTTCATCTCTATGTATCCCGTTTGATACTTCGCATACTAGTTTCATGCGCACTTTGTAAAACAAATACACCTGAAGTGTGCGCAAAAGCGTCAGTACATCTGGCCCTGAATATTCTCCTTGTAACATATGACTGCATATAATATATATATATATATATATATATATATATATATATATATATACTCACCGGCCACTTTATTAGGTACCCCATGCTTTTAACGGGTTGGAACCCCCTTTTGCCTTCAGAACTGCCTCAATTATTCGTGGCGTAGATTCAACAAGGTGCTGGAAGCATTCCTCGGGGAGTTTGGTCCATATTGACATGATGGCATCACACAGTTGCCGCAGATTTGTCGGCTGCACATCCATGATGAGAATCTCCCGTCTCCACCACATCCCAAAGATGCTCTATTGGATTGAGATCTGGTGACTGTGGAGGCCATTTGACAGCGAACTCATTGTCATGTTCAAGAAACCAGTCTGAGATGATTCCAGCTTTATGACATGGCGCATTATCCTGCTGAAAGTAGCCATCAGAAGTTGGGTACATTGTGGTCATAAAGGGATGGACATGGTCAGCAACAATACTCAGGTAGGCTGTGGCATTGCAACGCATGCTCTAATTGGTACCAAGGGGCCCAAAGAGTGCCAAGAAAATATTCCCCACACCATGACACCACCACCGCCAGCCTGAACCGTTGATACAAGGCAGGATGGATCCATGCTTTCATGTTGTAGACGCCAAATTCTGACCCTACCATTGAATGTCACAGCAGAAATCGAGACTCATCAGACCAGGCAACGTTTTTCCAATCTTCTATTGTCCAATTTCGATGAGCTTGTGCAAATTGTAGCCTCAGTTTCCTGTTCTTAAGCTAAAGGAAGTGGCACCCGGTGTGGTCTTCTGCTGCTGTAGCCCATCTGCCTGCAAAGTTTGACTGCACTGTGCGTTCAGAGATGCTCTTCTGCCCACCTTGGTTGTAACGGGTGGTTATTTGAGTCACTGTTGCCCTTCTATCAGCTCTAACCAGTCTGGCCATTCTCCTCTGACCTCTTGGCATCAACAAGGCATTTCCGCCCACAGAACCTGCCGCTCACTGGATGTTTTTTTCTTTTCAGACCATTCTCTGTAAACCCTGAGAGATGGTTGTGCGTGAAAATCCCAGTAGATTAGCAGTTTCTGAAATACTCATACCAGCCCTTCTGGCACCAACAATCATGCCACGTTCAAAGTCACTCAAATCACCTTTCTTCCCCATACTGATGCTCGGTTTGAACTGCAGGAGATTGTCTTGACCATGTCTACATGCCTAAATGCACTGAGTTGCTGCCATGTGATTGGCTGCTTAGAAATTAAGTGTTAATGAGCAGTTGGACAGGTGTACCTAATAAAGTGGCCGGTGAGTGTATATATATATATATATATATATATATATAATATATATTAGGGCTGACTTCTAATAGTCGAGGATTCGACGAGTTCTAATTTGGAGAGGTCTGATTCGAAACTATCAACGTTATAGTCGAATAGAACATGGCCAGTTCAACCTCGTATAAATCAGGTTATATGTGTCTTCCGCTCACGAGCCCTCACTCTTAACAGACACATGAACAGACACACTGTCCTCGGCACTGCTCGCGCATCACAAAATGTTCATTAAGCGCTTCCCGTTCACAGTAACCAGGTTGTCTCATTCAAAACAGCCAGCCCTTGCTGTCAGCGAGCCGCCACACATGAATACTCATATGAGTCAGGCTGTAAGGTACATGTCCGCCCCAGCACGCTCACACTGAGCCTAATAAACGCCTCACTTCCGGCGCCGTGCACCGCTACATTCCCAGCACGTCTAGTGGATGCATAAGCATTCATGCGTGACAAAAAATCTTTAAGTTTTAGGAGGCAAAATATATTTTTTCGTGTTCACAGAGGAAAAAACAATGTTAACAGACGTAACAGTTCTCCGACGGGCACAAGCTGCCTCTGAAGCAGCACTTGACTGCTTTAAAACTTTCACAGACCTCAAACAGAAAAGCACAAAGCCTTTCTTTAAATGGAATTTAGTTTTTTATAATTTTTTTCTTGATTTGAATTAATATTTTATCAACCAATTGTCTTGATTTAATCAATAAGAAGGAAAAGCAGACAATTACAGATAATCAAGGCACGAGAGGCACCGAAGCTCGTCTCATAAAAATAACTACTGCAACTCAGCGTATAAGTATAGTCTTACTCCACAAACCTAAAACATATATCTATATTGAAATGTGAACTTGTAAATAGAACAATTCAAAATGAAAGAAAACGTAATGCTCTCTGCTTATGAAATGAACGGTGCATTTCTCTCTGGCGCATGCACCTGCGAAGATTGCGCAGCATTGTCAACTTCATCTTTACCCTGATAGCAACTGACTCCGGAACGAATCTGCCGCGGAGGTAAGAACAGGGTCAACACTTGCACAGCACACAGCAACACTTGCACAGCGCAATCGAATCCAGAACAGATAAGGATTGCGGGATCACTCATTCAAAACTAGTAATCTGACCAACATTAGATAGACTGCCCACTAAACAATGATGTCCAAAAGACGTCTTTTCAACGTCTTTGTCACAAAAGTCGGATGTTGAAAAGAGCCAGACTTAAAGTTTTATGACGTCTTTTTTGATGTGTTCTGCACGTCTGATATAGACTTTCTTCGAACCTTTGTACAAGGTTAAAAACTAGTTCAAATGTATCAGCATTCATTTAAAACTCATGTTTATATCAATGCAATTTCCTTACATTGTTTGAGATGAGGTTTAGATGTTGATGTTTCATTTTAAGTAAACATTGTGGTGATCAGTGTTTGCTTTCAGTTGGGCTCTTGGTCCCAATTCTTCTTACATTAACTTTCTCTTCGGCTGTTGTAACTGTGTGTTTGAATAACACCATTGATGTTGCAGTAGAAAGCCGAGAAAAAGTAAGATTGGCTGTCATCAGCACTTTGTTCATGATGACAAAAACACAAAGTGAGCTTTTAATGTTGTACTTAGACTTTTGTCTCTAGGTCTGCCATTTATAACCACCAATCTTGTGGAACTGTTATTTGGACCAGTACCATTAAAATTATCACTTTTCTAGAAGGTGAATAAGAAACATGCATACACAATGTTTTGAGCAAATATGTATCACGTGGTCACACACAGACATCAAGATTTTGCATATGCTTCTCAACAACGGTGAAAACCAAAACAAAAAAGCCTGGGAATCAAGGATGTTTTGTACTTTGAAAGCTACCCATCATGCATTGCAGCATGAAGCTTTTTATTGTCACCGCTCTTGTTATACATACGCAAAATATTGATGTCTGTGTGTGACTATATGTTACATTTTCTAATAACATTGTTTAAACATGCTTTTTTTTATTCACCTTCTAATAAGTGATAATTTTATTGGTACTGGTCCAATAACACAGTTCCACAAGATTGGTGATTATAAACAGCAGATATAAAGACAAACGTCTAATCACAACATGAATGCTCACTGTGATTTTCTCATCATCAACAAGGAGCTGAGGACAGCCAGCAATCTTACATTTTCTTGGCTTCTCTGCAACAACAATGGTGTTATTCAAACACACAGTTACAACAGCCATAGAAAAGTTAAAGTAAGAAGAATTGGGACCAAGAGCCCAACTAAAGCAAACACTGGTCACCACAATGGTTACTTAAAATGAAACATATCAACATGTAAACCTCATCTAAACAATGTAAAGAAATTACATTGATATAAACATGAGTTTTAAATGAATGCTGATACATTTGAACTAGTTTTTAACCTTGTACGAAGGTTCGATGAAAGTCTACATCAGACGTGCAGAACACGTCAAAAAGACGTCATAAAAACTTTAATTCTGGCTCCTCAGTGGATGTCTTTTCAACATCCAGACTTTTGTGACAAAGACGTTGAAAAGATGTCTTTTGGACATCATGTTGTTTAGTGGGCAGTCTATCTAATGTTGGTCCACCAATAGATTTTAAATATTTTTGTAGTTTTGGCCAGATTACTAGTTTTGAATCCGTATAGGGTCTGCCGCGGATCTGCAATCCTTATCTGTTTCGATCCGTTGTGCACTGTGCAAGTGGATCTCTCGCTCAGGACCCTGTTCTTACCTCCGCAGCAGATCCGTTCCGGAGTCAGTTGCTATCAGGGATATTAATAAACAATTAAAATGTCTCCTTCCTGATATTTGTTCTTTGTGACAGCTTTTTATTTTCGGCAGCACGCTGCTACCCTTAGGCTAAAGCGTTAAGTTACAAGTTACAAGCTCAGCTCACCACCGCATCAAAAACATGATTGTGTGATAAAAACATGAAAAATACTAGGCTACCTAAACATAGCCTAACTGTTTAGAAAAAAAAAACACACAGAACGAATAGCCTAATGCGCATACGTCCATCTATTTTGTTTGAAATGGAAAAAATATAGCTGCTAGACCTATATCTAAAAAAAAAGGTTCGACTATCAGTCGACTACGGCAAAATCGTAACGAATCAGATTCAACTATGAAAATCCTTAGTCGAAAACAGCCTGAATAGACGCTTTCATCAGACGCGTTGCCATGGTGATGAGCTGGCCCAAAGTTAACTTCCGTTCTGTTAGTTTATACTGTTTATTGGATAATACGGCATTGACTGTATTAGATACTATATTAAAATAGCTAGGTTTATCCGAGTATCCGGTACAGTGTTTCCCATGCATTTATTAGTGGCAGCCCAACTCATTATCAGCGCTGACCGCCACATATTGATTTCCGTGTTTTTTACAATTTAAGGAAAAGTTGTATTTGACTGCAGAGTTGCGTGTAGCGCATATTCGCAAGCTCTCTCTCTCTCTCTCTCTCTCTCTCTCTCTCTCTCTCTCTCTCTCTCTCTCACACACACAAACACATTAACAGCGGAGCAGAATGTATCATAACGCTGCACAGATCCATCCAACATCCTGTCATGTGGAGACCCGCCTTAAAAAAAGGTTAGCAAGCATGTAAGAAGCTAATAAGGAGAGATATGTTCACCTAATAAAGCCTCGTCGCGCTCCGCCTCGCCACAGTTTTTTAACACTGCGGTAAATCAGACACGTCGGTAGAAAAACATCTTGTCTCCTATTTTTGTTCAACGGGTCTGGTAGTGTCACATTTCAGTTTGGCCAGGTAACATTTATTTTCTTTGACTGTCAAGAAATACCAGCTACTATGGTTATTTACTTGTTATGGATTGTCTGCGCAAGTTTGCCGGAAGTTAAGTTTGGGCCAGTTTTATGCACATGCGCAGTACCGTGTGTTTATGTTGTCACTGCTGAAAGCGTCTATATATATATATATTAGGGCTGTTTTGGCACAGCCATCTTGACAGAATAGAAATGGCAAACCGTCGGTGGTAGTACAGCTCATCACAAAATATTCCTGATCATGCCTGAGCCCGATGCTGTGCAGTTGAATGCGATCAGATACATGATCATACAAAAGGAATATCTTTATACTCAAAAGCTGATCTTGTATTTTATTTGACACTTTTTATAGATTGTCAGAAACACAGGTTGAGACAACTGTCTCAATGACAGTTTATCTGACGCATTCTTCTAGGGCGTCATATATAGTGACACTTTTGACATTTTGTCTAAATCCAATGCACATGGCACCCTTTAGCGTCAATATAACATGCTCAGAGCTTTGTTCAGTTATGGAGGTTTAGGTCTGGGGTAGGGTAGGGTTAGGATTAGACCACTAGGAGGCGCTCTCTGGCCCATATATATCCGCGTCTCCAGATTGACTGCCACAGGGTGCCATGTGCGTTGGCATGTCGGTCGAAATGCCCAAAGCATCAGCATATGAACGCCGTCTGGGACGAGACCGGGCTGGTTTATCATACTGCAGTGACAGTCAGTGTCACTGTAGTATGATAGTTAGAAGAATAGAAAAGTTCATACGCATATTATATTATATTCTTAGATCTAACTAGATTTCAACGCATTCATTTAAATACACATAATCTTGTTGGTAATTTTGTTTTGGTATTTTCCCTGTAAAACTCAGTTTAAAAATTATTACAGGTAGGCCTACTATAATTTGGTGATAAAAATACATTGATCAACCTTTGCGGTGATAATTGAAAAATCCTTCCCTGCTGGAGTCCGAATCAAAGAAGATGCTGGTCCTCATCTGGACTCCCTGATATCGAAAGCCTGGCAAAGCTTTTGAATGCTGGTAACAAAGCTCTCGGTGTAGTGTGATGGGAAGTAAAGAACCGGTAGCTGCAAATATCACCGAACTCAACGTCAGGAAGTTTTTCTGACACATTTATTGCCTGTAAAAAGAACTTGTGGTGCTAATTTCTCTATCTTCCTCTTGTATTGGCTATTTCTTTTTTTGTGATGCTAATAATATCCCAGATAGCATGGTAATATTAATTCAATGTTGAGTTTTGATCCAAACCATCATTTTGGTTGAGATTGACATTTCAATGTTTAAAGTGTGTTGGATCAGCATTGAAATGTTGATGAAAGCCAACAGCACACATGGGTGGAGACCGTAACATTGAACTAACGGTGATTTGTAGTTGATGAGCTCAAAATCATTCAGGCATGTGTCTCTGCAGAACACTAGTGGGCGTTTCTCAGTCAGTGGGGCGTTTAAACCACAATGGGCATTTTCAACTGCTTTACCCGATTTGCTCTAATCTACTGGGGGCTTGGTTTAGGGGTGGGCCTTCATGATTTTAGCATGTCTGTTGAAAAATGGTTGAAAAACATTTATTGTAGTTTGAAATTGGCCACTGATTGGTAATCAACCATTTTTGTTTTGCATGTGCACTTCTTAATAGTCTAAAGTCGTTAGAGAGAAAACAGGTGCATCCAATACAGACCTCTTGTTTGTTGAATCACCTGACATACATGATTTCTCTAGGACAGTTTCAAACAATGGAGCATCTACCTTATTTCTCTGTTTTGTGTGCTTATGTGTTTTATTTGTGTTGTTACCGTAATTAGATACATTAAAAAGTGACATATTTACATATTTTAATACATATTTTAGATACATAGATACATATTTTGTTTGAATAAAGCATATATTTTTCTACATTTTATTTTTAAAACATGCATCTTGCTTTAGTAAAGTTTATAAATAATTTCCTGAATGAAGTTCTAATGTCATTTAACAGATTTAACAGAAGTGTAGGACACGAACATGAGCAAGAATGTTACACAACAAACATAGCCCATGTCTTGTATGCAGAGCACATTGCTCCTTTAGTAGGAGTGAAGGCAGATGAAGATGGACAATAAAAAATAAAAAACATTAAAAAAGAGAAGCACCCTCCTGATAATGCTGACATTGATTATACATTGAGTTGTTGTCGACAGCATAATCACATGACCTGGGACTTGATGATATCCTGCATCTTATCACTGCTAAAATCAGGTAATCATTTATAATCCTGAATCTGTATTAAATTTGAGAAATGTTACTGAATTTCCATTCAGTTAAACTGGTTTCCACTGAAACACAATAACTAAAAACATCTTGTGTTTATTAAGAAAGTGACTGAAATCTATTTTGTCATATTTAAATAAAATAAGGTGAATCTTCAGCTTTAAAGGGATAGTTCAGCATGAAATGAAAATCATGTCATCATTTATTAACCCTCAAGTTGCCCAAACCTTTCTTTGGTGAAGGATGTTGATAACCAGACGTGATGGTTGATGGTAGCCATTGACTTTCATATTTTTTTCCTACTATGGAAATCAATGGTCACCGTCAACTTTCTGGTTACCAACATTCTTTAAAATATCTTATTTTGTGTTCAACGGAAGAAAGAAACTCATACAGGGTTGGAACAACTTGAGAGTGAGACAATTATGGCAGAATGTTCATTAAGGGCTGAACTCTCCCTTTAAAGAAATGTTCATTTAAAAAAAAAAAACTAAGCTCTTTTATTCTACAAGATAAACTTGTTACTTGAAAAGTAGTTTGACAGAAAATGAACTGAGATGTAGTTAATGGCTATAGATGTTTGTTCCTCTTCATGAAGAGTTTAGCTCCAACACCTGCCTGTAAGTTCTCATTGATCCTAATGACCTTGATTATCTGACTCAGGTGTGTTTAATTAGGGCTGGAGATAAAATTGGACACCCCTGCCAGTGCTTTCTTTTGATATCTAAGCATTAATAGATTTTAGAAAAATAAATTAAATTAACAGAGTTTAACAATACTCTAATCATAGTTAGACTATTTTGTGCTCAGCAACTTAAAAAAGTGAGTCATATTGTGTTTAGTATTAACATTCTTCAATGTGACTGTATGTATGACAACTGAATTGACTCGTTCTTGTGTAACATCATGCTTTCTCTTTCAGATTTCAGAGAACCCAAAGGAAAAGAGGCAGAAGTGTAGTCTGATGCAAGACAGAAAAACCTAAAAACCTGAACCGTTGGATCACCTGCACCAAGGCTGAAGTGCTTTTGCCCCCTTTCTTTTTTAAAGAATAATCTTTTAATGTATTTTTGTCATTGATTGAATAAAATAAATTGACTCAACTGCTGAAAAGGTGTCATTTATATTTTAAAAGGTTTTCACCAAATTTTGAAATGGTCAAGAATTTGTTGACACACCATTGAAGTGTTTTAGAAATGTTAATGTTTGCAACATTAACTTGGTACATCAGATAGCAACATTGACATTCCTTTAAAAAAAAAAAAAAAAAATCAGTGTTTCAACTAAATGTATTTAGAATCAACATCACATTGTAACATTGATCAAACCATATTACCAAAAATGATTCTTGTTAATTTATGAGCTGATTCAACAGCAGTGATGTAGATTCAACATCATAGTGTAACATTGATTCAACAATATTACCATTGATTATTTTTGTTAATTTCAATATTGATTCAGCATCAGTGATGTAGAATCAATCGTAGTGTAAAGTTGATTCAATAGCATTACCATTGATTTTTATTTTATTTTTCAACATTAACTGAGGGTGCAAATGTGATGTTGATAAAATATCACTTTGTAATGTTGAATCAATACTATTACCGTTGATTTTTGGTTGAATTCTGAACATTATTTCAATATTAACTGAGGGTGCAAGAGTGATGCTAAATCAACATCACTTTGTAATGTAGAATCAATATTAACACCATTGATTTTTGGTTGAAATCTCAACATTACTTCAACATTAACTGAGAGTGCAAAAGTGACATTGAAACAACATCATTTTGTAATGTTGAAGAAATATTAACACCATTGATTTGTGGGTGAAATCTGAACATTATTTCAATATTAACTGAGGGTGCAAGAGTGATGCTAAATCAACATCACTTCCTAACGTCATTTCAATGTAACCAGCGTTGACACATCAACACTGACTCAAATTTGTTTCAATGGTTACATGCTATCTGGGTAAGTCACGATGACATGATGCCTGATTAGCTGACGGCCGCTGCGCTAATAATAGATAAATTCTGTTCAGACTGTTCAGTATAGAGAATATTTTGTGCACGCAATTATATCAATACTGTAGTGCGAAGTATTGCATTATTTAGGCTAATTATAAAAATAATTATAATATATAAGTGTATTTATACAATTATATCAATACTGTAGGACAAAGTATTGTACATGTTTAGGCTAATTATAAAAATAATTATAAGTATAAATATTATTTATAATAATATATATTACCTATGGGGCAATGGATCTATTATTAGAAAATAGATCCATAAAAATGCTCTTAAAGGGGTCATGAACTGGCTTTTTAAATGTTTTTGTTTTGTTGTTTGAGGTCAACTTATGATGTCCTATTTTCTTCCCTAGTTTTCAGCCTAGGAAGTAAACGGCCACTGCTGTGAGTGGATAACAGTTTTGCATATTATAATGAGCTTCAACTCTGTCGTTGGTTTCAGCTAGATGCACGTGGGGGAATTTGTTTTGAAAACCACTGTTTGCAACCGGAATGATTCGCCCATACATGTTTGACCCAGAGTCCGATCCTGAATCGCAGGACAATGAACCAACAGCACCTCGAATACAACGGATACTTGTAGACACATACACATAATTATTAGACATCAAACGATCTGTAACAATGCAATGCTAGCCGAGTAGATTATTATTTCTAAAATAAAAATATTACTCACATAAGTGTGTTGCACCACTCCTGTTGGATCCAATATAGAAGGTAATGTAGACTAATCATGTTCCGTACAACAACGATGTTCCGTACCAGATCAACTTTAACCGCCGATCGCTGAATAAATACTTCTAGGTCATACACAAAATGCATATCTGTGTCGTCTTCATTTCTCCCTCTTATATTATAATGAGTTTAACTCACCAGTCGGTGCACGTGGGGAAAACGTCCAATGTTGTCAAATGGCAACCGGATTTGCCCATACATGTTCGAATCCAGAGTCCGTGTGTTGCACAATTCCTGTCAGATCCAATATTTACGGCACAGCACCGTTCTTTTCTCTTAATCGGTCTGCAAATCCAGCCTCAAACTGTGTCTTGTTCACAAAACAATCCTCGGTGAAATGAAGCGAACATACGGATAATGTTTTACACTCATCTGCTGGAACGTCATTAAAAACAAATTTTAACCAGGCATTCCTAATATTGGAATCCAGAGGAAGCTTATGCAGCAACTGTCTTCTTCCACAGCCAGGCACAGCACAGCATTTTGTCAAAGGAATGTTTATTGCTGGTAGCTCGCCTCCGGTTTGTCATCACAAGGTATGCTTTTGTTTACCTATGCGTGAATGCGCGAATCGGTGGGCGAGGCTAAACCGGCCGTGTTGAAGTAGGCGTTGATGAGCGGGTGGGGTTTTAGCATCATTGACGTCATACTTCCACACTTTCAAAAACGAGATGTTTGTTGAGGCTGGTGTCAATAAAAGCTTTTATTGGACTAACAAGTTCGTTTTCAGTTCTGAAACTTACAGGATATTCTTATAATATGATGACCTCTTAGATGTCAAAAGCTCAAGGAAAATTTGATTTCTCAGTTAATCACCCCTTTAATAGATCCATTGCCACTGAGTAGCTGACACATGTATTCCGTCAAAATGGCTGACACGCGGCTCAGGGGTCACGTGACTGGGAGATCTCTATAAGCACAGGGGCCTCCATAATTCAGTAAATGGTAGAGGTATGGAATGACCAAGACTCTTCCTAGTGCTGGCTGCCCGGTGAAACTGAACAATCAGGGGAGATGGACACTAGAAAGAAAGGTGGCAAGGAACCTGATGGTCACTCTGGTGGTTAATTTCCAGAGATCATGTGCGGCGACGAGAGAAATTTGCATATGGACAACAATCACTGATTGACCTCCAGGGTTTTATGACAGAGTTGCCAGACGGAAGCCTCTCCTCAGTGCTGAACACATGAAAGCCTGCTTGGAATTTAAACAAAATGACTCAAAATTCATGTCTGGAGGAAACCAGGCATTGCTCATCACCTGCACTACACAATCCCTAGAGTGAAGCATGGTGGTGGTAGTATCATGCTTTGGGCTTATTTTTCAGAGACAAGACATATCCAATTAAAGCCTGGTTCAGAGAACTCACAATCTTAGATGGGCCAAAGGCTGGCCTTCCAACAGGACAGTGACTAAAAGCACACAGCCAAGATATCACAAAAGTGGCATAGGGAAAATTCTACAAATGTAAGTGTTATCCAAGTCTAGGCTCTGGCTGGGACTTTTACAGACATTTACAGTCAATGCAATTTTATTTAGAATAATAAGGAAAAAAAAAATATATAAATGTAAAGACTTTTAGTATGAAGCTGCAAAAAATAAAATAAAAAAAATAATAATAATAATACAATGTTTTGCAAGGCATAATGTCAGGGTTCTGTCACTTCTGTCCATATTTCCAGCATACAGCTCAGGAGGTGGTGTACACACATTTTAAGTTAGTGCAGAAATGTGCAGAAAACACCACAAAACACACTGACCAACTAAAAGATATGAAATCACTGTAAAAAAAAACAAACAAAAAAAACAACAACAGCAACATAGTAATTATAAACTTCAGTTGGCCTATTTATTTTGTGCAACATGGACCTCAATGTTTTATTTGTGTGACTTTACCAAAGCATTTGATTTGTAAGCATTCCTTCAGTTGCGAGCCTGTGCGATTTACCCTGCCGTTTCAGGGTTCTGCCCGGCAGGTGCGCGCTGACTCGGTTCGGTAATGAAAGGCTTTCAAATGACCAAAATAAATAAATAAATAAATAAATCGGACTAACAAAATAATAAAAAAATACATTCCTCTTTTTTACATTTAATAATGATAATACAATAATAATGACATTCTTCTTCTAAATAACAATAATAATACAAATAATAATAATAATATTACAAAATGTCATGCAATTATTAATGTGAATGAATGGTACTCCACATCACATTATCATCATCACTATTGTACACTCCAATACATATGACAGTGAAACGAAATTTGAATGCTAATTCAAAAGACATGCTGTAAAATAATGCATTGTGATAGGTCATTTCGGACTCTACGTCAGATAAGTTTCTCTTCTTTGCCGTCTTCCTGTCCATGGCGGAAAATGAGGCCGTGGGGGGAGCGAGACTTCAATATTTAGGGGCGTGTAATTCTAGTTGACGATTCTTTCGGCCGCAGGATTTATCAAGGGCAGGTATTGCGTACACCTGGATTTCAAAGGTACGCGCAGCTTCATAAATCAGGTGGTGGTGAGGAGGAGTTTGAGCATTAATCTTCACACGACATATGCGCCCGATTTCTACGCAGAGTGATAAATGAGGGCCATTTGAGCACATGGCTTGTCTTGTATTTCTTGTGCCATGTGCTCTTCTGTCGATTGTCTAGCCCCTCCCATCTCATTACCTGATAATTGATTAATCTTCCCCACCTGCTTTGTTTTTTCCCTTTGTTTGCTCCCTATTTAGTCTCCCTGTGTTTACAGTCCTGTGGTGTTTCATTGTTCAAGTGCCTTATGTTTCCTGATTCTGCATGCGTCCGTTCTCATTTCCCCCATGGGAGAGTTTTGTTTGTTTAATAAGTACTACCCATTATTTCTGCACTTGAGTCCTCACACCTTTAATCTACCCATTCTGTCACACATATTTACTTTTCTTTTCTCTCTTTTTTTCTCAGAAGGAAAATTATATCTTGAATATCTTAATTTCTTCTAGATGGCAATGAGATTAAATGAGATAAAAGTCTCCTGCTATTTCCTTTATTTTGGATTTTCGAAATTTTTAAACGTTATGTGATTTAAACGCAACAAATTGGCCATCCTACTTCTGATTTTAATTGCATAATCACAGCTCTCCATGCTCCATCATACTTAAAAATAACTTAATGGTAGGTCTTCCATATTACAATTCTTCCTGCTGTTAAGGTTAGAACATCCAATCTGCCCCAACCATTCTGGTAAAACACTCAGGAGAGGAGATGAAGCAGTTAACTTTCCTCTCCAACAAGACCACATCTCTCTATATCTCATTTACTTTGCTTGTATGATCTTCGGTAAATAAATGTTCTCTTACGAGAGGTTCTCTCGTATTGCGTAAGCTAGCTTACGCTACGGGAAAGATTCTTCTTTGCCGAACAATTGAAGCCAAAAATTTTTATAATTTGTAATCATTGTCAACGCACTTCTCAGGTGCAGGACCTAGAGCGGGCTAACTAGCAGGCTCATTGGTTCGTTCCTGGGAAGTGCTCAAACCGGTCGGAGAGCGGCGCTGAACCCGGCGCCCAATGAGCGGACGACGCTCGCTTACTGCCGTCAAAGCCCGCCGAAAGGGGCGTGGCTTGAGTGTATATAAGCGCTCTCCGTGGGTTGAAACAACGATTCATTTTGATTCAGCGATCTAATCGCCTGCCGTTGCAAGACTGAAGCCGTCGTCGTGACAAGGCACCTTCTAGCAAGCAAGAAGCCTGAAGAAGCCGGCCCCTGCCACCTTCAGCCGCCTCAGCGAGCTCAGCGCCGTCCGACGACTTCCACTTGCTCCATCACAAAAGAGCGTGAGCGTCTTTTTTAAGATGTCTCGCAATTCCTGCGGCTCATGCCGCGCACCGCTCGAAGACGGAGACCGCCACCTCATCTGCCCTCTCTGTCACGGGCTTGAACATGCGGAACTCGCCCTCGCCGACGAGAGGATGCTCTCTCTGCGAGGCGCTGACAATGTCTTCCCTGCGGGCAAGACTCCTCACCGTAAAATCCGCCCAAGCCGCGCCGCCTCTGACTTCTCCGCGGAAGAAGAAGCGCCGCTCTCAGAGGCCGCCGGAACCTGCGATGGCTGTGTGTGGGCCGCCGCCGCCGCCCCCCGACCACTCTCTCTCTCCACCCGAGCTGGACCCCCCATTGCCGCCGAGTGGCCGCTCTGCAGCGTCCCTCGACTCTGAGGAAGAGAAAGAGTCGCCTTCGTTGCACGCTTCTAACAGCGACGAATGGTCTTCACTGGGCTCTTCGGCGTCATGTTCCGCGGGGACCCGCTCCGGCATCGAAGAGGACCTAATGCGCCTCCTGACTCTTGCCGTCGAGCGTCTGGGCCTCGACTGGTCACCACCACCCGAGTTACCACCGGAACCGGATGGATGGAAAGTACCTGCACCGGCGCCCCGCCCCCGCTGGCACCCGGTCCGCTCCTTTCCTGCCTGAGCTCCACGCCGAGCTCACTGAATCGTGGAAAGCTCCTCTCTCGGCTCGGACCCGCTCTGATGTCTCCGCCTCGCTGCGCTCGGTGGACGGAGCCACCGAGAAGGGCTATACAGCGATGCCGCCCGTCGAAGATCTGGTCGCCGCTCACTTGTGCTCGCCCTCCGCTGGATGGCGATCCTCCCCTAAGCTTCCTTCTAAAGCTTGCAGAGCGTCCTCTACCTTCCACACCCGCGCCTATGCAGCCGCTGGCCAGGCCGCTGCAGCGCTGCACTCCATGTCGGTTCTCCAGGTGCTGCAATCCGACCTGCTGAGTGACATAGCGCAGAACGAGAGAGAAATCAACGGCCGTGCGCTCAACGACTTAAGATGCGCTACGGACCTCTCCCTTCGCGCCACCAAAGCTGCCGCTCAAGCGCTGGGAAGATGCATGGCCATCCTCTGTGTCGCCGAGAGACACTTATGGCTCACGCTCACGGACATGAGCGAAGCTGAGCGCGCTGTCTTCCTCAACGCGCCCGTCTCACCCTCTGGCCTCTTCGGATCTGCCGTCACGGGCATCGTGGAACGCTTTTCTGAGGTCCAGAAAGCCACCCAGGCCATGAATTTGTTCCTGCCTCGCCGCGGTAACACTTCTGCAGGCCGCTCTCGTGAGCCCCCTGCCAGAACGCCTCAACAACGCCGCCCGCAGCAAGCTCAGGCCCATCCCCAGCACAGGCAGAGCGGCCGCCCTCGCCCTCGCTCTCGCTCCGACAGCCGACGCAGACAGGCTCCTCAAGCGCCCCGCCCCAAGGTCACGCTGAAGCCTGATCAGCAGAAGTCCGCCTAGCACTTCTGGGGAAAAGACGGCTACTTTCCGCCGCGGCCGGACCGCCGTCAAAGTTTCACCCTCTGTTAGTCCCCGAACCTTCGCCGACTGCAGCAGCGGATCTCGCCGGAGACAAGCCGGTGACTCGACCCGCTTGCGAGCGACAAACAGCCGTTTTCACGGCTACCCAGAGAGTTCACATAAAGAGCATAAAAGCCTCAAGTGTAAAAAATGTGACCACAAGCACGTGTTCACTCACACATTCTCCCGTGCCCTCCACAGAGCTCACTCCCACTCAGCGGCCTCCGTCCGCTCGAGTAGCAGAAAGCATAAGCACGCCCTCAGAGCAGCGCGTGTCCCCCCTCTGCTCGCTCTGTATCACGGCCCATAAGCTCCTCTCTGAGTGCAAATCCCGTTGCCACACACAGTTTACACGAGCCCACACACAGTGTCCAGCCCGTTACATGCAGCAACCGGGACAGCACGGCCATTCAGCCTCTAGCAATATGCTTCAAAGCGTGGGAAGCCATTCCCGGCATATCCCCGTGGGTACTAAGCATTATAAAAGACGGCTACCAGTTACAGTTTCGCCGCCGCCCGCGCGTTCCCGCGCCCGGCCCCTTTCTGTGGTCAGCCCAGCTGCCGCGAGCACGCTCCGCACAGAAATATCGAAACTGTTAACAAAGGGCGCGATAGAGAGAGTCCCTCCACCTATAACCGAGCCGGGGTTTTACGGCCGTTATTTTCTGGTCCCCAAGAAAGACGGCGGCCTCAGGCCGATTCTAGACCTCAGATTTCTGAACAAAGCTCTCATGACGAGATCATTCAGAATGCTGACGGTCAGGAAACTCCTCGCACACGTGCGCCAGGGGGATTGGTTCATCTCCCTAGATCTGAAAGACGCTTATTTTCAGATTCAAATACACCCTCGTCACAGGCAGTTTTTACGCTTCGCCTTCGAGGGCCAGGTTTATCAATACGCCGTTCTCCCGTTCGGCCTTTCCCTCAGCGCCACGCACGTTCACGAAATGTATGGACGCGGCGCTCGCCCCTTCGAACCCAGGGGATGCGCATATTGAAGTATTTGGACGATTGGCTGATACTAGCACGTTCCAAAACAGAGCTTCTGTCGCACCGTACAGCTCTTCTCGCTCATCTGGAAACGCTGGGCCTCTCTGTCAACTGGACAAAGAGCGTTCTCCAGCCCAGTCAAACTATCTCTTTTCTGGGGATAGACCTGGACTCTACCACTATGAAAGCACGCTTATCCGCTCAGCGCACACGCCGCTTGCAGCTGTTTAGCCGCTTCGTTCCAGATGAATACCCGCGTTCCGGTGAAAACCTTTCAGAGAATGCTGGGTCATATGGCCTCAGCTGCAGCCGTACTACAGCTAGGTCTTTTACATATGCGCCCCCTTCAATTCTGGCAAGATTCAACGGGCCGCCAGCTAATCAGAGTCACTCAGGCATGCATTTCTGCACTGCAGCCTTGGACGGTGACCGATTGGTTTCAACGGGGCGTCACGATGGGGACCTTCTCTCACCGGAAGGTAATCTCGACAGACGCATCCAACACAGGCTGGGGTGCGGTCTGCGAGGGCTCACCGGCCTCTGGCCGATGGTCGGATCGGGAGACCCCATTTCACATAAACTGTCTCGAGATGCTCGCGGTCGAGTATGCACTGTTGCAGTTCCTCCCGCGCATCCAGGGTCACCACGTCCTGATTCGTTCAGACAACATGACAGTGGTATTCTACATCAACCGTCAGGGCGGGGTCAGATCCAGGAATCTTTTCCTGCTGACACGCCGCATTCTAGTTTGGTCCCAGAGTCATCTGCTCTCGCTCAGAGCGACGCATGTCCCGGGACACCTAAACGACGGTCCCAGACATTCTATCCAGGAACCTTCTCTCTCCAGGAGAATGGTCCCTGAACCCTCTTACAGTCCAGTCACTGTGGCGCCTCTTTGGCAGAGCGGAGATAGATCTCTTCGCGACAGAAGAGAACTCGCACTGTCCGATATTCTTCTCGAAGAACGAGGACGCGCTAGCGCTAGAATGGCCATACCGCCCGCTCTATGCCTTCCCTCCCATCTCCCTGCTACCGCAGGTCATTCAGAGAATCAGGGACTTTCGCCACCCGGTGCTCCTCATAGCCCCGCGTTGGGAGAATCAGATTTGGTACCCGGAGCTCACACAGCTGTCTCAGACAGCCCCGTGGCCCATCCCGGTCAGAGCAGATCTCCTCTCTCAAGCCCGCGGCACAATCTGGCATCCCCACCCGCAGCGCTGGGCGCTTCATGCATGGGTGACCAACGATTACACGTTGATTTGCCAGAGGGAGTTTTGAACACGATCAAACACGCCAGAGCGGCATCTACCAGAAAGCTCTATGCGGCTAAATGGTCTGTGTTTTCAAAATGGTGCACCGAAAAGAATTTGGACCCCTTAAGTGTGAGGTCTCTTCTTTGCTTTCCTTCCTTCAAGATATGCTGGATAAGGGCAGATCCCCTTCCACCCTGAAGGTTTATGTGGCAGCCGTCGCGGCCTTCGTTGGTCCCCGACGCGCCCAGTCTATTGGCAAAGACGAGCTGGTTATCCGCTTCCTCAGGGGAGCCAGGAGGATGAACCCCCTCGCCCCCCCTCGGTGCCGGTTTGGGACCTTTCAATAGTACTCGAGGCCTTGAAAGCCCCCCCCTTCGAACCGCTCGAGTCTATTGACCTCAAATATCTCTCCCTAAAAGCCGTTTTTCTGATCGCTCTTGCCTCAGTTAAACGAGTGGGCGACATTCACGTGCTCTCTTCGAACGCGTCGTGTCTCGAGTTTGGCCCTAACGACTCCGTCGTCATTCTCAAACCCAGACACGGATATGTGCCTAAGGCGATTGGCACCCCATTTAGAGCACAGGTGATATCCCTATCGGCTCTGCCCGCCTCTGATAGCGAGCCCAATGCCAACCTCCTCTGCCCGGTCCGGGCGCTGAGAAGTGTACATTACACACGCTGCCACGTTCAGACGATCTGAGCAGCTGTTTGTGGCGTTTGGGGGACTCACAAAAGGCTTGGCCGCTTCTAAACAAACACTATCCAGATGGATAGTAGACGCTATCGCCTCCGCCTATGCGGCTAAAAATCTGCCTTGCCCGCTCGGCGTCAGGGCTCACTCCACTCGAGGCATGGCCTCCTAGTGGGCTTGGTCCTGTGGTATTTCTATTCATGATATCTGTGTGGCCGCGGGCTGGGCTTCCCCGTCCACCTTTATCAGATTTTATAACTTGGAAGTACCGGCCTTACAGGCTAAATTACTAGCGGTCTAACCCGCTGCAGCGTCTAGCTACGCTCTATGGGGAATCCTTCAACTGGCTAGCCCCTTGATCTTCCCCCTCCAGTCTATGGAAACTTCCTATACTATGGCCCGCTAGCTGCCTCATTAGGCCTCATATTCTTATATAAACGGCTTCTGCCCTTTATTATTATTTCTCCACTATTGCTCCCTCCACCCTCCCGGGGATGCTTGTGGTGACTGACCGGGCACGGCGTTGACCAGGGGTTCCCGTAGCGTAAGCTAGCTTACGCAATACGAGAGAACCTCTCGTAAGAGAACGAATCGGTTACCTAACGTAACCTCGGTTCTCTCTAGATGAGGGAACGAGTATTGCGTTCCCGGCCGTGCCCGCTCTAACAGCGATTCGCTTCATCACTATAAATCGTTGTTTCAACCCACGGAGAGCGCTTATATACACTCAAGCCACGCCCCTTTCGGCGGGCTTTGACGTAATAAGCGAGCGTCGTCCGCTCATTGGGCGCGGGATCAGCGCCGCTCTCCGATTCGAGTTTCAGCACTTCCCAGGAACGAACCAATGAGCCTGCTAGTTAGCCCGCTCTAGGTCCTGCACCTGAGAAGTGCGTTGACAATGATTACAAATTATAAAAATTTTTGGCTTCAATTGTTCGGCAAAGAAGAATATTTCCCGTAGCGTAAGCTGAGCTTACGCAATACTCGTTCCCTCATCTAGAGAGAACCGAGGTTACGTTAGGTAACCGATTCGTTTTTTCGATAAATAAGGAATATTTTAGTCTATGTACTGTATGTATAATTAATAATCTCTATTGTGGTCTCTCTCTTCTCTTTTTCTCATTTCTTATATAGGAGAATATGTGGTGATGACAACATATTTCCACTTGAAAAGGAAAATTGGCTATTTCGTGATCCAGACGTATCTCCCCTGCATAATGACAGTCATTCTCTCTCAGGTCTCCTTCTGGCTGAACCGGGAGTCTGTGCCAGCACGCACTGTCTTTGGTAAGCTTTTCTTCTATATTGTTTCTTAATGCACAAATGTGCACTGCAAGTTATCTGCCAAATAACACATCCAACATTGAGCTGTTGTTTAAATTGAGACTACATTAAAACATGCTGCTCCTTAAATTGGTAGAGATGCTTTTGTTTTTTATATTGTTTTATTTGTGATCATGAAGTGGCAAGAAGCATTTAAGCGAGAGCATGAAGGATTATTTGAAAAGTTTGTATTCTGTATGAAAGTTTACCATGTATATTCCCTGAGAGGCCCTATACCTGGATAGTGATAGATTCTGTTTTGACGGTGCGGGAATCCCATGATTCACCTGTAATTACCTCTGCCACCACTTAAGCACCTAATTGAAATTAAGTCAAAGAGTGATGCTGACAGCACAGGAAAGGTAAAGATAAAACCAAGGGGCAACCTCCCCGTCTCTCTCTTGAAGCCAACACGGAAGTGAATTAAACTGCAATTCATAAAGTGGCCGCATGAGGCTGGCTGCAAAAGCGAGTCAAATCTGTATCTCAAGTTAAAACTTCACAGCAGAAAAAAAACATGTTTACAGCCTGGTGGCAAATAGTTGTTTTCGTCTATATCGCTTATTTTGCCCTTCATGACAACTGTGAGGGGGGTGAATTTTTTTACAACTCATCTATTTAAATTATATTTTAGCCTTAAAGTTCTGTATAATTAAGGACATGGCCACTTGAGTGGCAGGTGCCGCTGCTTTCACTGCTAGTCGTTTGTCTGCTGTCTGTTAGCGTCACCCTCAGCTGTGTTTGTGCTTTTTCTGGGATTATTTCATAAAATTTAATACATGTATCACTAGTGGAGGCAGTCTTGTACTAGACAATGATGATGCGATTTATTTATAATGCGCTTTTCTCCAACCCAAAGACAACCCAAAAACAAATATAAGATAATTAAACAATTATTATAAACAGAAAAATCGAACAACGACATACAGATAATACCAGGGGTGTAAAGTAACGAGTTACAAATACTCACGTTACTGTAATTAAGTAGTTTTTTTTTCAGAAATTGTACTTTTTTGAGTAAGTTTAAAATTGTGTAATTTACATTTAAAATGTATTGTAATTTACAAAAAAGTACATTTTAAGTGATGTATCGGTACTTTTTCTCCGCTATTTTCCTTCTGTTTGTGGTCGTTACTCGTTACATGCTTGTTCTAATTTTATTTTTATCCATCAACGTGATTGGATCGAGTAATCGGTCTTGTGACTGTCCTCAAATCAAATTAAGCATATAAAACTTTAACCGCCTATTCCTGCTGTTACTCGTGACTGCTGTGGAAGTGCATTATTCACGCATTAATTCAATCCAGATATCAGCGTCTTCTTCTAATAAGGTACATTTCACATTTCTGCTTAATATGATATTTATATAGGCTGGCCTGTCTACAGGGCCTAACATTTGGTCTGAGGTTGGGGGTATTGCGTGACGAGTTCATAATGCGGTGAATTCCCGCTCCCATTTACTTCACAATCACATTATAGAAAGACGCGCGTCGCGATATGTGCACTGCCGCGTCTCACGCTCGCCATGCCGCCAGATTCAGAATCAGTGCACCAGGTCGTTAATTTGAACTGCATTTCTTAATAAGAAATTAGCACAGCTCGTTAATAAAAAACGTTTTTTGATTGATCCATTATACGATCCGTCTTCATTTGGCAAGTGCACTTGAACATGTTGAACTTTTGTTTTTTTTGTTTGTGGATGCTGCTGATAAAACAGCTTTGCCTCAAAGACAAAGAGACAAAGTGTGTTTGTTTGTTTCTTTTGTAAAAGTTACCTGGATATAACTTCCCTATGCCAATTTTCCTTACAAATTATATTATCAACATTACAATGTGAGTAAATGTAGCCGTGTAAAATGTAAAGGATGATGCCACCCTTCTAGAATAGTGTGCATTTACGTTTAAATTGTAAAATATTTAATAGCATGGAGTTAAAGTGTAATTAGTGTTTGCTCACTATCTTAGCCTTTTTCAGTGCATTGGTTGTGGTAATCTGATAATATTAGTGATTCCCATTTATCAAAACACTAACATTGGTACCATTTTTGGGAGAAATTGTGGATATTTTTAATCTCTCTATTTAACCCATCTCTTGGTGTGTGATGCTGAACTATCATATGAGTTTCTAAAGGTTTTTGAATTCTTTGCACAGTTATGAATTAGGGATGTCACGGTACCAAAATTCCAGTAGTCTGTACCGAATACCATTAAAATGTCACGGTTCTTCGGTACCAATTTCGGTACCACAGCAAAATTAGTTTTTTATTTTATTTTATTTAACTACTTGAAAAAATGTATTAAATTAAATTCCATCACTTTATTATTTATGATGGTATACATTTATGAAAGCATTAAAGGCTACATGCTGTTTAAACAAAATATTGATACTGAGAAATATTGCTTATAATAAAAATCAAGTGAAAAATACAGCATTCAGTGGATTTAGGCTACAGTAGTATTTTTAATGAATGAGGATGAAGTTAAATATATTGTACAGTAGCCTAAGATAATTATTTCTGTCAATTTCTTTAAGTTAAACCAAACTTTTATTTTGACGGGTTGCCATAGAGACCTTTGACTTCCTGTGCGTGTATCATATATGATATGATATGACCCTATGGATATGACGATAGTTTTTCTCAAATGAAACGGTAAAATGCTCATGAAGTGACTCTCGGAGATGGAATCATGAATCATGTCATCATATCGTGAGGCAGCAGAGACTGAAAACAGCGCGAGCGTCACTCTTGCTTCAGTGTTTGTGTGTGTGAGAGAGTTACATGAAACGGAGACAAGCAGAACATGCAGGGTTCATATTTAAACGGTAAAATGCGCATGAAGTGACTCGGAGATGAATTGATCATAAATCATGTCATCATATCGTGAGGCAGCAGAGACTGAAAACAGCGAGAGCGTCACTCATGCTTCAGTGTGTGTGTGAGGTAACGTTAAATGAAAGCACGCGTCTGCGCCGTTCATTCACAGACACAAGCGCAACATGCAGGGTTTATATTTAAATAGTCGTTTTGCTGTTTAATATACACAGAAACCACATCAGCAGCGCCGCTGCTTTCATGAAGAGGACGCAACTTCACGCCCATCGTGCATGCAAGCGCATCCAGATCCGGGTTTGACCGGGTATTCGGTACCACCGGGACTTAGTACCGTGACGTTTAAATTTTTTTAGTACCGACTTGGTACCGAAGTACCGAATATTTTGACAACACTATAATGAATATTGATATTTGATGTGCAACAATGCTCAGGTCCATTGGCTTTTCGCCTAATTTTAAATGCTTTTTTCCCCAAATAATATGATTTAAATGGTGATGAGTGTACTGATCTGATGCATTTTAAAAAGATGGATGATAGATATTCTTCAATCTTTCTTACAAAGAACAAAATATAATGTGAATTACAGTATGTGCAATTTTTTTAATATAAATTGTAGTGCACAGTGTTTATTATAAGGGGTAGAATCCGCACCTCAGTACTCACTACTCACTACTCATGAGTACTTTTGAATAAGCTACTTTTTTACTCTTACTCAACTAGTTTTTTGGACAAGTACTTTTTACTCTACTTACACTACAATAGCCTACTTTTTAAATAAATTAGTTTCAATCAAAACTATTTGTGTGATGCCACTGCGCAATACAGACACATTGGTACAATGGTAGTTTATGTGGACAATGGTAGTTTACTTAATGTAGCCTATACATTAATGTATATGTCCAAAAAAAAAAAAAAAACAGATAATGCCATCATACTTGTAGTGCTGTCGCTGCGTAATAATCTGTTTGGTTGTAAAATGTATGACCTGAATGAAATGAACTCAAATGTATCATCCTGTGAAATCATTAATTCACAGACAACATACGAAGATGTTCAACTAAATCTTCATCGCTGGCAAAAATATGATGCATTTGCAGATTTGCTTTCACTAGACTAAACTGTAGGCTAACCCGGCCACTTTCAGACGCTCTTGATGTTCTTAAATCTTCCTGTTCCTGTTACCACACAGATCATTCAAACTGATTCGCTGAACCGATTTATACAGATCTGCCAACTTGTTTGATTAATTCCTTGAACAGAATCGACTCAAAAGAGTGATTCATTTGTAAATTGAGCATCGCTCATGCCCATAAACTACGCATTTAACAACATTCATTGCATTAAAATATAGTAACGAGAGTAAAGTTGCCCAACGTAACAAAAAGTAAATGTACCATACTTGGACGCCCTTGGACGCTTACTACCATAGACAGTACAGTTACTTTCCACTTGCTTTCCTGTTCATTGAACACCTTGAACACCTAGATGAGGAATGAAGTACATTTATTCCCACAAGCGAAGGATAGAGACATCAGCGGGAGCCATGATGCAAATATTTTGACCAATGTAAAAGTTTGAATGATCACAAGGTTTTAATAAACTTGAGGCGCACCTGGTGGCGACTCGGCCACCTGTGTGCAGAGTGTTTGTGCATCGTGTTTTGTGTGTTTTGTGAATTTTTAAGAACTTTTAAATTATTGGATGCATGACTTTAAACCGGACTGAATTTGGATGCCAGTAATATGGTGATATTTAATGTTCGCAAGTTTTTTTTTTGCCTTCTCTGGCTATGGTGAATAGTTTTTTGGAGAGTTACTCAAAACCTGGGCCTGCAGGATGGAAGTGAAACCAGGCAAGGACTGTCCCTCATCACCTATAGTCGACTGGAGGTTATGGGGTTGCGGGTCTCAGCTTCAGGTGGATTTGTTCCTGAGTTTGATATGTCAGTGTGATGATCGATGAGGTTCAGTGTGGGTGATGGATGAAGACAAGGAGATAATACGGAGAGTGAGGACGGTCCATTTAATGGCTAACGCCTCTTTCTCAATGGTGCTGTACATCATCTCTCTCTTAGAGAGCTTACGACTGATGTACAGCACCGGTCGTTCCTCACCCTCCATCTCCTGGGTCAAGACCGCACCCAGCCCCCTGTCTGACGCGTCTGTCTGCAGAGAAAAAGGGAGAGCAAAGTTAGGAGCCTGTAAGAGCGGGCCACCACACAGGGCAGCCTTTATCCGGGTGAAAGCCTGCTGGCACTGCTCCGTCCACTGGACGGCATCTGGAGCCCCCTTTTTAGTTAGATCAGTCAGCGGGCTAGCAAGCTCCGAATAATCAGGTACAAACCTTCTGTAATATCCTGCTAGCCCCAGGAACTGTCTAACCTCCTTTTTGGTCTTGGGAACTCGGACAGGTCGCGATCGCTGCTATCTTATCAATTTGGGGACGCACCTGACCATGCCCCAAGTGGAAGCCCAGATACCTAACCTCCACACGCCCAATCGCACACTTCTTCGGGTTGGCCGTGAGCCCCGCCTCCCTCAGCAACTTGAGGACCGCTCGCAAATGCTGCATATACCGCTGCCAATCGTTACTATAGATGATGATGTCATCCAAGTATGCCGCGGCATATGCAGCATGCGGCCGGAGAATCCGGTCCATCAAGCGCTGAAAGGTGGCAGGTGCCCCAAACAACCCGAACGGAAGTGTGACAAATTGGTGCAATGCGAACGGCGTCGTGAAGGCGGTTTTCTCTTTGGACATTGGAGATAAGGGGATCTGCTAATATCCTTTTGTTAAATCCAGCGTCGAATAAAAACGAGCCGTGCCCAGCCGATCAAGTAACTCGTCAACCCTTGGCATTGGATACGCATCGAATTTCGATATGGCATTCACCTTGCGATAATCCACACAGAACCGAACGGTGCCGTCTGTTTTAGGAACTAAAACTATCGGGCTCGCCCAATCACTGTTGGATTCCTCTATTACTCCCATATCCAGCATCGCCGCTAATTCATCCTGAACTACTTTTTTCTTATGTTCAGTTAACCTATACGGCCGGCTGCGAATAACTCACGCCCGGCTCCGTCTCAACATGGTGCTGTATGAGATTTGTTCGGCCCGGGAGGGGTGAGAACACATCCGCGAACCCCGCTTGTAGATGTTTTATGTCAGCGATCTGGGACGGCGAGAGGTGGTCTCCACAAACCGCCAGGGGGCAGGATTGCACTTTGATGATCGCCTCTGGACCAAGATCCTCCTCCCCGCTCACCACCGTCGCCAGCATCGCTGACTCCACCTCATTCCATTTTTTATGGAGATTGAGGTGGTAAATTTGATGTGTTCCCCCCTATCTGAACGAGCAATCTCATAGTTAAGATCGTTAACCCGCAGTGTAACCATAAACGGCCCTTGCCACTTGGCGAGCAATTTTGAGCTGGACATAGGGAATACGAGCACTTTTTCTCCCGGTGCGAATTTACGTAGTTTAGCCCCCCTGTTGTACAACCGACTTTGTTTCTCCTGGGCCCGCAACAAATTCTCCATAGAGGGCCGCCCCAAAGTGTGGAGTTTTGTTCGCAGATCCAGGACGTACTGAATTTCATTTTTTGCTATCTGAAGGTCCGTCCTCCGCAAACCTCCCTAAGGACATTCAAAACCGCGCGGAGCTGGCGTCCAAAGAGAAGTTCGAAGGGGGAAAACCCTGTGGAGGCTTGGGGGACCTCCCGTACAGCGAACAAGAGGGGTTCTAACCACTTATCCCAATTTTTGGCATCTTCCCTCACGAACTTACGAATCATGGATTTTAAAGTGCGATTAAATCGTTCCACCAATCCGTCTGTTTGTGGGTGATAGACGCTGGTGCGAATCGATTTAATGCCCAATAATTCATATAGTTCACGTATAGTGCGTGACATAAACGCCGTGCCCTGATCGGTGAGAATCTCCTTCGGGATTCCCACCCGGGAGATTAACTGAAACAGTGCACTCGCAACACTTTTAGCCGAAATGTTGCGCAGCGGCACTGCTTCGGGGTATCGCGTTGCATAATCCACCAGGACTAATGCAAAGCGATGCCCGTGTGCTGACCGCTCTAATGGCCCGATGAGGTCCATGCCAATTCGTTCGAAGGGGACCTCGACTAACGGAAGGGGGCACAATGGTGCTTTATTATGGGTGCTTTACATTCTTGACAAGACGCACACCACCTGCGCATGTTCTCATGAATGCCCGGCCAGAAAAATCGGGTCATTAGACAGTTTAACGTGGCTGCCTGCCCGAGGTGCCCAGCCATCGGATTACAATGAGCCGCCTGGAATAACATTTCCCGACGGCTCTTAGGAACTAATAACTGGGTTGTATCTTGCTTCGTCTGGGTGTCCTGGGTCACCCGATACAACCTATCTTTAATCACAGCAAAATAAGGGTACGTGAGCGGTTGTTCCGGCCGAACCTGCTGGCCATCGATGACACGGACCTGTTCAAACGCATTTTTCAGCGTGTCATCTCGGGACTGCTCCAGAGGAAAGTCATCACGGACCGCAAAGATTTGATTTTCGGCCGCGCTCGGTTCCTCTGAGACAGCCGCCGATGGTCCTGGCACAGCTTCGCCGGCCTGAACAGTCGCTCCCGCCCGTTGCTTTCGTCTTCGCCCAGAAACACCCGCACACAAACAAGCCAATAGAGACTGAAACCCCGGCCGCTAAGTTCCCAAAATTAGCGGGTGCCGGAGGTGTGGATTAACTGCCACCTCCACACTATGCTTTTGTCCCCGGAATTGGATCATAACTGGCACGACATGATATCCCATTATTTCCCCGTGCACACACCGCACCATAACCTCGCGGCTCTTATCCAATGCCACCGGCTGAATCAAACTTTGATGGATTCAGGTCTGGTTACAACCTGAATCCACCAAAGCGTGATATTAGGGGTGGGCGATATGGCAAAAATATCATATCACGATTTTTTTAGGAAAATCACGATCACGATTTTTTATCACGATTCTTTTTCAAGTTGGTTTTAATATTTTGCACGTGGCTGTTCAGTACAGCCAAACTAATGTCCCTATGTTAAAAACAAAGCCTTAGGTAGCAAAAGAAAAAAGAAATGCAAACATTTAGGCCAGTGGCGAAGATAAAAATCTTTGTCATTATTTTCTTTGTTATTAAAAAAATAAGACAAGATCAACATTACACAAATTAATATTCAAATTAAATAAATAGTGCTTTATTTTTTCAGATGCAGTAGGTGTATTTAGCATTAGCATTGAAGAAAGTAATTAAATGAACAAATATTAAATTAAAACACTACATAGACTTCACTGAATAAATTATTGATTCTTATTAAAGCTACTATTAAAGTTCTCAGTCAGTGAGTGATTTTCTCCTTGTGTTTTTTTTTGTTTGTTTTATTAACACTAAAGGGATAGTTCCCTCAAAAATGAAAATGGTCTTAATTTACTCTCTCAAAATGTTTTAAACCCGAATAAGTTTCTTTCTTCTGTTGAAAATAAAAGTTATTTTGAATATTGTGGGTAACCGAACAGTTGCTGGTCCCCCTATAGTTTTTTATAGATTCTCTCCTGGAAGTTAATGGGGACCAAGCAACTTTTTGGTTACACACATTAAAAAAAATCGTCTTTTGTGTTCAGCACGAGAAAGAAATTAATACAGGTTTGGAACAACATTAGAGTGAGTAAATAATGACAGATGTTTTTTTTTTTTTAATTTTGAAGTATCCCTTTAAGGACAAGCGGCAGTACTATTTATTCCTGTCGCTTTTAGACCAGCATGCGACGCGTTTAATTATTTGCGACGGATATTACACCAGATATTCTCTCAAATGTTTGCTTTCACTTTAGACATAGCCTGTTTATGTAAACATTGTGTGTATTTAAAAGTATTAGTATAATAAGACTCGAAAGATAACTTAGTCCAGTATTCAGGCGCTGTTTGACAGGCTTCTAAGTTAGTGCCTGTGAGCGTCGGGGGAATGCGCTCAGGAAAGCGCACGTTAGGACAGCGCATCAGCTCGTGAATTAAATGTTTAACCAGCAAGGCTTATGCAAATAATGAACTTTTGTGAATGCAGTGTCCCGTAACTGTTACCTATTCATTAACGTGTGATGTGTAGGCTACGTCGCTTTGAGGCGCCAGAACTGAACTGATAGAATGCACTGTAACACGATACTACGATATTTCTTCAAAAGCAGATCGTGGAGACATTTTAATCGTCCACGATTAAAAATCGTCATATCGCACACCCCTACGTGATATGTATCCCCCTTAATACTTACAGGTATCTGATACAGTCCCGTCTGATCGGGGGCAGCCTGTGGCGCATAGGGGACCCGGGATCACCGTGTCCACCTCCATCACCGGACACCTATCAATAAAGTGGCCCGGATCCCACAGCGCCAGCAGGCCGGCCCAGGCCGGATCAAGGGACTGGCGTGAGGAGAACGTGGGGCCAGGGACGGGAGGGGTGCTCCCAGACGATGGCCTGCCCCTGGGCGGAGCGAGCAGCGCTGGGCTCGGCTCCGGTGCCGGGCCCGATCTCCAGCGGGGCGCTGGACGGCGGTGGGACGCCGCCTCGGGACCTGGGAGCAGGGACAGGGCGAGAGAGAGAGGGGGAAGGGAGAGAGAGAGGAAGTGATGGAGGCTCGCCGACCCCAGGGCACGCTACCAGCTGGTCCTCCGCCAACGTGATGGCCTGGTCCAGCGACATTCGCACTGGACCCACTGCGCGGTCTTCTTGGGCAGCTTCGCGATGAACTGCTCCAGCACCACCAGCTCGATGACTCCATCGACGTCGCGTGCCCTCGGTAGGGCTGGACGATTAACCGAAAAATAATCGAAACCGAAATTCAGAGCCTATAACCGAAGTGATTTTACCATGTCGGTTATTTCGGTTTTTGAATACTATTAATATATCCGCCCACTGTGTGTTAACGTACTTTCCCCTTAAACATAGTAGTCACGTCACTCCACCCCGTCCAGTCAGCGACATTGAAACAACATGAGCCCCTTTCACACAGCGCGTTTATCCCGGGAAATTGCCAGAACAAACACCTGTGTGAGCGCAAACACGGCCCGGGATTGGTGCCGCCAGGTTGGGGACAGAGTAACAATTGCTGTGTTCAGTCCATGGTTCAGTCACAGAGCGCGCGCTGTGTGAACAAAAGCCGTAATGTAATCAATGTCGCGTGGCAGCCTAATGATGCCGTTTAAGCCGGGATCGTTCGCCAGCGTGAAACGGTACGTAATGCGCTGAGTTTATTATCGAATCAGAGAAAACAAATGCGCAAGCGTGGTTTTTCAAAAAAATATCGCAACTCATAAGCAAACTATAGACGCTGCTGAGACATGTCAAGTGTCTTTGCGGGTAACTTGTGTGTGAACGCACTCTCTGATTCCTAGAATACTGAGTCATACTCAGCAACAGGAGCTGCTTTTACCAAAGAAACACGCAAAAAAGAGAGAGAGAGACAGACAAACGCCCAGCAACATGTGCCTCCACTCCACAAAGCAGCTCATCGATAACACAGGCATTTACAGATGCCATACAATATGAAAAGGATTAGTTTTTTTAGTTTTATACAAGTTATATTTTACTTTTTAGATGGCAATATTTACAATAATTTATTTTATTTACAAAATAACTATTTTCTACATTTTTTATTATTTTAAAATATTTAATAAGCATTAAAAGCTATCTGTGTGTTTCCTTATTTTAGAATCTCAAAGATTATGCACTAAAAAAAATACATACATATTTACAGAATAAGCCATGCCAGTGAAATATGAGAAAGAAAAAAAAATCGTTCAATAATCGTAATCGAGGTGACTTGTTCGATTAATCGTGATTATGATTTTAGCCCAAATCGTTACAGCCCTATCCCTCGGCCACCAGCCATCTGCGGCAGGCGTCCCGGAGCTGCTGCGCGAAACGAAGGGCCGACCGGTCTCCCCCAGCTCGAGGGTCCGGAAACGCTGACGGTTCTGCTCAGGAGACCGCTGACCCGCTGCAGAATGACGCGCTTGAGGTCTTTGTAGACCAGGAGGTTGCTGACTGGCAGTTGTTGAGCTGCAAGCTGCGCCTCCCCCGACAGCAATGGGAGGAGGCGCATCGGCCAGTCAGCCTCCGGCCATCCCCCGGGCACGGCCGACCTCTCAAAGAGGTCCAGGAAGGCCTCCGGATCGTCCTGGGGCCCCATCTTGTGGAGGGTTGGGGTCGCGGCCGGAGGTCCAGCCAGCTCCGGAACTGCTCGCGGGCCTCTTGTTGGTCCAGGAGGAGCGCGGCGAGTCGTCGGTCCTGCTGCTCCTCCATCTTCAACAAGGCTTCCTGATGTTGTTGGTGGAGGACCGCAAGCGCCTGGATGATCTCCGCAAATGGCGTCGGTGAGGATCCTCTGGCAGCGGCTTCCTCATCCATTCCCGGGTTTCGGCACACACCGTTCATCATTTGAACTTGATCCGCTTACCTCCCGCTCGGCTCCTCCCCTACTCTCCTGCTGCAGACACCGCTGAACCACGCCCCCCATGCCACAGTCAGAAATCACCTTAAAGACCAGGAAGAGAGGCTGCAGAGGAGGAGTTCGATTTAGGAACAATCGGCGGAGATATCTGCAGTGATTATGGGGAACGTCTGTTCCCTGGCAAATAAAGTGTATGAATTGTCTGCTCTTGTGCACTACGATCGCCTTTTTCGACAGAGCAGCCTACTGTGCTTTACGGAGACTTGGTTTTCCAACAAGATACAGTCTCATGTTAAAATGGAAGGATTTTCACTCCATAGACTGGACAGAGACTCAGAGAGGACTGGTAAAAAACTAGGAGGAGGTGTTAGGTCCTAGCAAAGTCACGGTGAAAGAGAAAATCTGTGACCAAAACATTGAACTGCTTGTGGTAAGTTGCTGACCTTATTACTTGCCCAGAGAACTTTATCATGTTACTGTACAAGTGGTCTACATTCCTCCATCGGCAAATGGAAGGCTGGCCATGAAAACAATTTCGAGAGTTATCTTTGATATGCAACGCCCTTCACCAGATGCATTGGTTATAGTTATTATTTTAACCACAGTACACTCTCTGCTACCCTACCCACATTTAAGCAAATGGTGACATGTCCTACCAGGTACGGTAAAATTATTGACCTATTTTATAAAACATTAAGGAGAGTTATAGTTGCAAAGAGTCTTCCACCACAGGGGCAATCTGATCATAATTTAATATCCTTGACATCCAGATACGCTCCTGCAATCCGAAATCAGCCTATTGGCTATAAGAGTGTGTGTATGTGTGTGGTCAGATGATGCCTGTGAAAGGTTAAAGGGATGTTTTGATTTTACAGACTGGTACAGTTAAAAGCAGCTTTTAATACGAAACAAAATGCTTTCTTTAATGGTGATAGGGTTCAGATTAAAATTGTGCAAAAGGAATTGAAGAGACTTATTAAACAGAGTAAGTTTAAATATAAGGAAAGAGTTGAAGATCAGATGTAACACATGGGGCCTTTGGAATGGTTTGAAATGTCTTTCCGGTTATGAAACCAAAAAACAGTGCCTCCTGAGGGTTGTTCCATAAAACAAGATTAGAAAATAAGCCAGGCTTATTTTGGTTAGTCAAACTTATTGTCGGTCAATTCTGTTTCATAAAGCAAACTTAAAATAGTTCAAACTCAGTTACCCTGGAAACTTATGCTGGGAAACTAGCCTGGTCCGGGGCAGGCTAACTGTCAGGCTAAGTCTGAGTTGAGGCTCAACGAGCATACAATTTATACTCACCTGCTGGTATTTCGATGTCATTTTATTTGACTTAACCACCACTATTGATACATTTTTTTTTAATAAATAAGGAAATGTACTTTACTAATAAATGTAAGAAATTATAAGGTATAAATACACTAAGAAATGTTCAAAACTTGTGTATTTAATTGGTGAGTTTGTTTAATGAGTTTGGTAATTAATGAAGTATATAAATAGGTAGCTGAACTCGTTTCCAAACTTAACCATGGTGTGTCCTTTCATAGATGAGGTGGTGGATGAGGGAGCTATAGTCTTGCGGAGGGCGAGAACTTTCAGAGACAGGTCAAACCCATTGGCATTAAATGACAGCTACCTGTATGAACGATATAGGTTCTCAAGAGATGGGATTGCATATATTTGTAAATTACCAAGCCCACACATATGCAAATAATTATTTTGTTTAATATGGTCTCTAAACCATGACTGTTTAGCCTTTAAAATTTTCCACTGGCCTCTCAACTTTCTCCTTAGTTGAACAAACACACAGAAGTATTTTAAGTATTTTAATGTGATTTGTCTTTATTCAGAATGAATCTGCCTGTTAGGGGTGAAAACACAAATAAATGTTGTGAATGATCAAAAAGGTAATTTTTTTCTTTTCCTTTTTTTAAAAAAAATGGTAGTTCTACTTGCATTTTTCTGTAGCTGTTGAATTTCCAGCTCCAACTTCCTCATCTTCAGTTTTTTATACTGGATGTCCATATAAATTGCTTCCATTTGTTTAAGGCAGTATCATTTATATTTCCTTTTATGTTTTCTGGGTTATGTAGCAACATTTAAGTTATTTCATTGAATACTCTTGTCACATTGTTTTCATTTCTTAATACCCACTTTGTCACATGTGGTCCCAGACTGAGAGGGCTCTAGAACAGTGTCAGCATCCTGAAAACACATTATGATAATTTTATCACACAAGTACACTTTTTAATATTCAATACAGTATAGCATGGATAGAACCTGTGAGTACCCCCTCCTTGAACATACAGACACATCTCCTCATCCTCCTCAACTGATGGGCCTTCTCCCTGTGACCACTGATTAAACTCATTAGCTTACATAACTGATTTAAAAGGTCTCATACTCACAGGCAACATGATGTCTGGTGGATCCATAAAGCATACAAAATCTTGATGGAAAAAAAAATTCTTGTTTACCAAAATGCACCATTACAATGGCACAAGTACCTCTACATGACATTACTGCTATGATGTACTTAGGCGTACAATGCCTAAGGAAGGAGGAAATCAGTCATGAAGGAATAATGATAATAAAACACACACAACTTTTATATACTCAGTCACTCCTTATACTACGTGATATCATTTTAGATGATGTCCCACCCTCTATTCCCTCAAGGACGGGCCTCCCTTTATTAATTTCCAAAGCTCCTGTGCAGGAGTGAAGCTGACTGGTGGTGGCCTTCCCCCAGTGCCAGAAACCTCAGTCTTCTTTTTGGTCGCTTCAATAAAGAAAATAATTAAAAAAAAAAAAAAAAAAAAAAAAAACCTGAATAGTTGTAACTTCAAGCTGGCATTGATTAGGCTACATATCTACATACCATTATATTTACTTACCATTCTGACCTATATTTTTATATTTTATTTTCATCTGCTGCCAGGGTCTTTTTCCTTCACTTAAGTTGCTGCTGCGTGAAAGCAATTAACGTTACTGTTATTCACACACAAGTTTTGCAATGTATTGTGACACATTAAATGTTGAAGTTTTTTAAATAGTTTACACCGCTACTTACGCATTGAGACGATCAGCAATTTCCTGCCAAACTTTCTCACTTGCTTTATCTTATTGCCGCTGTATTGCCTTTTTTGGTGATGACATCTTTAAATTCTTCATTATTAACATCGCTGCTCTATCTTTTCCTTTTGTTGCCATGGTAGCCCACAGTAAATCGATTGACCCATGCTCGACTTTTCAGGACTTTTAAAGAATGGCGTACACGTGCAATTATCCAGACTATTTAAACCTGACTCAAATTAGTAAGATCATATGATCCTCAACTTACTGTTATGGAACCAATTTAAGCGTGGATGTTTAGCTCGGCTCATTCAAGTCAGGATTTGGACTTTAATCCCAGATTTTCTCAAGCGGCTTTTATGAAACAGCCCCCTGGTCAGGACTGAATGTGAACAAGGTAAATATTTATTTTTTGTAAGGTTTGATCATTTTGATTACTCTGCCTCTCATGATATGATTTTAGAATCTCTTGTCCAGAGTGATAATGTGGACTGTGGTGATGATGATGTTGATAATGTTCATCAGCAGTTAAAGTGTCTTATGACCAACAAAGCAGCAGGCCCTGATGGTATTCACCCTCGTACTTTGTAAGTCTGTGCTGATCAGTTGTGCTCAGATTTTCGCTCATTTTTTTCCCTGTCCTTGTCTTCATCGAAAATACCAGATATGTGGAAAACATTGTGTCTTGTTCCCATTCCAAAACATGGTAATGTGGGTTGCAGTTTAAATAATTTGAGACCCATTGCCTTGACGTCACAAATATTGAAATGTTTTGAGAGGATTATCCTTGGTTATCTGGGTAGACAGTCATCAGATTTTCACGATCCGTTACAGTTTGCATAGCGAAAAGGTGTGGGAGTAGATGATGCTATACTTTTATGCTGCATAATATTTATAATCATTTGGAAACAACTTCTAGTTCTGTTAGGATTGTTTTTTGTTTTTTTCCATTAACACAATTCAACCTCATATTTTTGCTCATCAATTGTTGCGTTGTAACCTACATAGTAAAACTATTATGTGGGTATTGAATTATCTTATACTTTGTAAAGACTCTGGGCGGGTCTGATCGAGGGGAATTTGCATATCATAATTAATAATTCATAATTAATAATTATTCATACAGATTTGGATCAGACCGGTCTTACATGTTAATAAATCCCTCAATGAGGGCTTTCTGTTAACTTTACTTATATGCATACATGTGTATCTCTGCAATTAACCACAAATTAATTGTAATAGATTGCACAGACCATATCCCACAAGACAAGCAAAGTTAATTAGCTCAATTAATTTATAGAGCAGGGAAAACTTAATTCTCTGGCCAGAAGAATTCAGCATTCCAACTCCACAAAACATAACCTTTTTGGTATGTTTAGTTATATAAAGCTTGTAGCGTTCGATCTTTCACTTCAGGGACTTATGTCATGAGCAGGACAGTGATTCAATCACAAATGATCATATTGAATTTATTAAAGTATTCAATAAGGCAACTAAGTAAGCATTTACTACGTTACAATGATACATGTATATACAAACATTAAACACAAACTAAGACGACGCAGGGCGTTAGACGATAAGTGATTTGGAGAGAGAGAGATGAGGGTGAGAGAGAGAGGGAGTTACAATCACCAAACAGTCAATTAATCTTTCTGAACACCATGAAAACACTTTCTTTATGCTTCTGAGAAGCTCTAAAAGAAGGTAACGTTATACTTGCACAACATGTTTGGTCTGTGTGTGTCGCGGACTGATGGTCCGGCCCGCACGATGAAGGGAGTTGCTCTTTTGTGTGCGCGCGTTCCGTGGAGCGCGTGAGCGCGTCCCGTCCTGGCGCGTGCATGGTTGGTCGCTTGCGCGTGGCTTCCTTTTCCGTGGGAAGTCGCGTGGCGTTCGTTGGCATTCGGCGCGAATGTTTGAAAGGCTTAAAAGTCTTTAAGGTGACGTTACCCGATGAAATGGTTCGGCCAAGTCCGCTTCTTTTCCTGGGAGGCGAACTTGACAGTCCACTTGGGGAAAAGATGAACTAGACGAACAAAGGAAAGATCCTGGGTTGGATCGGCATCTCCGTGGTGAGATGACGAGAGTTCACATGTTTCTCTGAGCAGGTCAGGATTGGAAGAGGGGATCCCGGTTGGGGTCGGGTCTCCGTGAGGAGATCCAGAGTTTTACATGCTGTTTGACATGAGGTGTTTCTTGGAAGAGAAAGGGCGGAGCTGGCGCTCCTTCATTTATCACCTTGGTGAAATCCATCCCTTTCCTGTTGGCTTGAGCCAATCGGGGAGATGGAGGCTGCACGCGGAAACATTCTTTTATGGTTCTTTGTTCTCAGACCACGCGCTCCTCGTGGGAGGGGGTGTGTTCACATAAGGGCTACTATTTAAACAGTTCGATCATCCTTGGCAGTAAAACATATTAAAAACACACTTTACTTTACATCTCTGTACATATTCGGGTCGTTCATCTGATACGTATTCTAGAGACACCAAGGAGCATTATGTTACATTAAATGAACATATACTTCTGTTTACAATGCCTAAGGAAGTTATTTCTAATTCCTGTTTTATGCTGCAACCAACAAAGATATTTCACGGTGACCTGGGGAAAAACACACATAAATAAAAACCATTTGAGAATATAAAGAAAATGTCTTTAAACACCAAAGGAATGCCTTCCTCTTTGTTCAGACATTCTTTCACATTCCAATGTGTTAAGTCAGGCCCAAGAAGCCTCCCTCTTGTGTGTGGGGGGAGGGAGGGCTTGTGTGTGTGTGTGGTGTGTGGGGGGGGGGGTCCGAGTCCTTGGAGGACGGTTGATTCAGTCTGGCAAAATCATTACATCTCCCCTTTTCGTTAGATGAAGTCCTTACGTGGACTTCCATCGAACGACACCCATCGCAATGGATGGATGGCAGGTGAATCATGAAAGTCAGGTAGCAGGTGGTGGCTAGGCTGAGGTTCGGGCTCAGCTTGATGAGGTTGGACGCAGTCTCCAGTGTGGTACCCTCTTCCTGAGGGTCCAGTGGTGGCTGTGGAGGTTTGCGTTTGTTGAGTCTCTTGTGGAGTGTGAATGTCAAGTGTCAAGACGTGGTTGATTACCGTAGAGGTACCCAGCGCAGAATCAGCTGCGGTCCAGGATTGGACAACAGGTGATGCAGTGGTGCAGTGCAGTGTAGCAGGTGTTCAGTTAAAACACAGCTAGGAGAGCTATGTTGCTGAGAACAAGTTCAGTTCGGCTGGGCACCCCGTCTTCACAGTTCATAATTCCAGTTCTGGAATCAGGGTGAAATCATGGTTTTCGTAAAGGATGGGACTTGACTTAGGCTCAGTCGCAGCAGGGTAGCTCGAGTCTCGGAGCAAGGGCTGCCGGATGCTGAGTTTTGCAAGTCATTCTGGCAGACAGTAAACAGTTGTCTCGCTGGAGTTCACTTGTCTGGTTCAGTAGAATGCCGTGAGCGTTGTGGATCTGTCACAGCTCCTTTCCATTTCTTGATGGTCTGTGAGGAGGCACTCTGTGTTGTGAGTTACCTTTTGGCTGAAGGATTTCAGTTCGTTTTGTTGCTGGACATGCCGGTGTTTGACTGCGTTCTGACAGCAGCGGCGTGGGTGTCCATTTAGCTCTGCTTGCGTGGTAGTCGACCCTATGCCGTGTGATGTCGGACCTGGTGATGACTGCAGTTGTCCTCTGGTTGGCTGGAGGCACAGGGAGACGACCACAACAGCAGCATCCTGTAACAGAGACAGGGAGAGAGAGAGAAAAGGGGGAAAGATTTCAGCGGCTGTCGGCTGGGACAGCCTGATGCCTTTGAGGATGCCGAGATGTCCTGGTGCTGCGGTGTGCAGCCCACATGGTGCGTGACAGGCATACACTGGCTGGTATATTCCCCTTTGTACTGTGGCAGCACAAGCTGTGGCGAAGTGATGTCACGAGGTACATAAATTTCAAGTGTTGGGCCGTTTAGCAGCATGTGCTTGGTGAGCTGCTGTTGTCGTGGTTGACGGCCGGTTTCGGGCGGTTGGAGGGTTGAGAGGTGGTTGTCTCAAAGTTCATTTGGTTAGTCTCAGTTTTTGGTAAGCTGAAAGGTGCAGGGTAGCAAGTTCACGTTTCCATTTGGTGCTGAGGCTGTGCCTTTATGGCTGGCTGTGGGAGTTCTTGTGACCTCTGTGACCTGCCAGTTAGGTTCTCTTGACCTGTGTGACTGGATGGGGAGGGGTACTTGAACTTGAGCTCAGCCATGCAGTTGTTTAAAGTCTATGAAAGGCTCATAACGATCTAACAGATCTTGGCCAATCAGGAAGTGGGTACGTGATCGATTGTCAAATCATTGTCTCTAGGTGGCTAGGCAGAGTTTGTGCCACCCCTTTTGATTAGGTTTCCCAGAAGTCCTGGCGTCTGGGCTGCTGTTGTGTGGGACACGGTGTTGTCATGCTCAGGCTGTGCAGCTGTCAGTTGTGGTGGCTGCTTGGTGCTGTCACTTTGTGAAGTGGCAGTGAGCTCTGTGGTGTGATGCTGACGAGCAGTGTTCTGGGTGTCTGTTTGGGTCTTGCGCTGAGACATAGCATGTCTGGCTTGTCCTTCTTGTGAGATCTTGTGCAGAAACTCTTTCAGCACCTTCAGGATTTTTGCTGTCAGTGACATGGCTGCACTGTTGTTATCTGATGTGTGCTCAGATTTGTGCTTACCAGTGGCGTGTTGAGAGGGGTACCGCTCTGGGCTGGTTGGGCTTGAGTCTCTTGGTGATGAGGTGCGGCTCAGAGCTCTTGCTCTGGTGCGGTCGATGAGCACCAGGACTGTTGTGTTGCCCTCTGTTGGCTTGGAACGGTTTACTCTCAGTGAAAGTGTGGGGTGCCTCCTAGAGGCAGCTCTGAGTCGTGCTCAGAGACAGGTTAGTTTGAGGGTGTTTACCCAGTCTTTTCGGACAAAGTCTTTGCGTAATGTGAGCTTGTGGTCTCATAGCTATGGTAGATATGCTACAGGGACAGGCCAGGGTGCTTACGGAATAACTCACTGTGGGATGCAAGCTTCGAAGAAACAAAGTTCTGAGATTGGCATCCTTTCCATACCTGGTGGTTTGTCGGAGTTCGAGTGGAGTTTCAAGTCGGTCTTGCTTGATGTCCACGCCTTTGAGAACCTTTGGTATGATTCTGGATCAGGTAGTTAAGCGATCGAAGCTTTTTGCAACAGCTAATAGTCCATTTTGGCAGTCTCTGTTTGACGAGCTAGGGAGCTGTGCACCTCACGACTGGACGTAATCCATATCGAGCAGAATCTGTTTCATGCAGTCAGGTTGGTTAGACAGTTTGCAAGTGACAGTCTGGTCTGCATGTCGTGGCTTTTCTGGTTAGCTTGGTCCAATCCTTTTGGAGCCATGCCGTGGTTTGTGGCAGTGGTTCCTTGGGAGGTTGAGGTCAGGTTACGCAGGGGCTCTGTGGCATTCTGGCACCCTTGTTGTGAGTGATTAATGCGTGGCCCTAAAAGTTCAGAACTACTGCTTAATAGGTTCGTTAAGTATTTACGCATAAAGCTAAGTGTCTCTTGTGTCCTAATCTTAGCTGTGAATGTTAGGGGCTAAGTTTTGTGTGGTTCCAAGGGTATTTCCTGGGAAGGACATAGCCGAGATGAAATAAATGACGTAAGGTGGTTCTTTATGACTAAGTTATTTCTCTGGACTTAGCTGGTGGTTCACTATGGCTCGATGGCGTGAACGATAATAGGGGAAAGGACAGCTTTCTTATTTAAATTCTGCTTATTGTCGATCCTCAGGACTCTAGTACTGCCTTTAGTAAATTGTTGAGATTACTTGTGTTAGAGGGTCACAAAACGAGTGCACTGGCTGGAACTAAGCCAAAATAACAAATAAGGGTGTCTGCTTCCTTTCTGGGCCCTATGGGAAATGGAACCACACTCGGACAAGAGAGGCAAAGGAATTAAATCATATAGAGGACCTAATGGACAAGGGAATAGCTGCTTGCTATTATTATCAAGGTCAAAGGAATGAAATAATTAACGAGGAAAAATAAAATCAAAATTAAAGCAAAAGGAAATAAAATGATCAAAACATGGGAATGATCTGAAGTTGAGAATAATCAGTGGCATTAGTGGCTAAACTTTGGATTTGCTTTGATCAAACACTCTATAGTGGGTTGTAGCGGTTGCGTGTTCAAGACCACATTGGGTGTGTTCCTCCAAAGGTTTAGTCAACATGCCAACGAAAATTCCTATGGTTATACAAATTCTTCTGTAGTTAGTTATGCAGTTTACCTGCAGTTAAACTTGAGTTTAATTAACAGGGCATCTGTGAAGTTAGTCTTCAATGGTTAGCAAGGAGTATTCCTAACCCTGTGAGGGTAAACTTTGGCTAATAAGAATTGCAAACACCGAAAGTGAATAATTAGAAACCCTAAGTGGTGTTGAGGAAAGTATTCAAGAATACTTTGCACTGTGGAACACAGCGGTGATTAAGGGTTCAAGAAAATAATGCTAACTGCTAACTGTGGAGGTTATTCGGCTTAGCCTGCATTGGATTGGAGCTAGGTTAGGTTAGCTTAGCCCAAGTTAGCTTGATGCTAAGCTCAGGTTAGCTTAGCCTAAGTTAGCTTAGTGGTGGGTACAGTTTAGCTTAGCCTAAGTTAGCTTGATGCTAGGCTAGGCTAGGCTAGCTTAGCCACCCAGGCTGGTTTGTTTACAAAAGTGACATTAAGAGTTAGCACTTCCTGTGACAAGTTGTCATGGGAGCCAGAGGGTGTCAGAGCAATTCAACAGTACCTGAAGAATGTCTGTGTATTTTACATGACTCATGCATGTTTTAACGGGTTAAAAGGGAGGCACCTATACTTTATGATTTTCAAGAACTTGGTTGCATTAAGTAAAACGCAAATGTGTTTTGGCATTTGCTAATTTTCTCATGGAACTCTGCTCTTTACTTCACAGTCTTCTATTTGTTTACAGAGTAAGGAAATGAGATTTGATGCAAGTTAAAGCTTGTCTTGTTCTATTTGCTTACAGAGTAAGGGAATAGATTAGCTTTCCTAAGAATATATAGTTACGTCTCTCTCATGCATGAATGCTGACTTTTCCGCGAGTTACTTCTTTTGATCGTTTAGTAGCTTTCTGCTTGTAGAAGCAGCAAAAATTTAGGTGGATTGCATCAATCTAACAATAAAATTAAGGCCTTTACTTTGTAGAAGGGGAGCGTCGACCAGGTCTACATACATATAACTCTGTCCTGAGCTGTCTTCGTCAGAAACAGGTTTACTTATACCGCGATTTTGGATTTCTTTTTTTGTTTGTTTCCAAAGCGGAAAAGATATCGGTACAGATTACAAGCTGCTGAGATGATTCTTCTGTTGCACAGACTTACGCTTTAATGCTGAAGTTCCTGATACCAGTTGGGAGTCTAAGGCCTAACATTTTTCAAAGTAGAGATGTCAATTCCCGCTATTTGTTTTATCTGCATTTAGGCAAGCCAGCTATCAAGATGCAGTATTGCACGTAGTGTTTTAGTTGGACAGCGATGGTCAGAGTGCACGCCTGTTGATTAACAGTAATTTAAACTCGGGATGATTTTACTACACTCTGTCGTCAAGGCAAAGTATGGAGTGGGTGTTTTCTGTGACTCTTCACTGTCGTGAAATGTTTAACAGTGCCAATTCTAAACAACATCTAGAAACTGTTTGTTTCAAAAGAGTCATGCATAGTCTGTCGGCCGTTGAGGCGTACATGTCTATGTAAGATTCCTTTAACTTAGTAAAATTCTAATTCTACAAACGCAGAGTCTTGCAACTCTTTGAACACCCATTTTCATCTACTTTTTAAAAGTTCTACGTCCGATGTGGATCAAGGACCTTTTAGCAGAGTCTTGCACTGCGTTCGTGCAGTGTCTTTAGGGTTGCAGTTCAGAATAATTTGGGGTTTTAGGAATTCTTACTGAGTGGGCCTTCACGCATCGTTGAGTGGGCCTTGCGTGGGGGCAGGAGAACTATGGTGACTGACGGGATAGGAGGAGAGGTTTCTTGAAACTGGTGTCCTCCTCAGTTATAGGTTCGCTGCAAGTTCCACAGCAAACTCGTTCGGAGCCGGTGGTGGTAGCACAGGCCCTCCTGGGTCTGTTCTGCTGGGTGTCGGTGTCGTGTCAGACACCGGTTGGAGACAGCAGGTGGAAAGTCGATGTCTTGTAGATTGTCAGAGATGTGGTGGAAGGCGGGCTTTCCCACCTCCCCCTTTTCAGCTCTTGTGTTGTTGGCTGAAATGTGCAGACTGGTTAGTCTTTCAGTCTTTGTCGTGGGAGCTTTGGCTTGGTTTGTGCGCCATCAGCTTGTACACGTCTGCGTCCAGTTGCTCTTGGCTCGGGGCTCTGAGTAACCGGTGGCTTTGGGCAGGGATGGAGATGTCATGAATCTCGGCCATGTCTCCAGGTTGTCCCCGCGGGTTGTGGGACTGGAACATACTGGCTTCACTGTGGGCGAGATGAACACAACACACACAGAGAGACCAATGCAAGTTCGACTATGTCTAACGAGCTATAATACCGGCTAGGCCGTGTATGAAAATTTTGGTTAACTGATGCAGACAGGTTAAACCGTTCAGGTGGGACAATTTGGGTAGGTCATCATGGGTCTGAATGAAGATTTGACAGGGCGCTAGCTTAGGGGTCACCTGTTGATGCTAACGACTTGGTTGTCAAACTATTCTTCAGCTTTCCTTGGTGTGTCAGAGAGGTTCTGTCTCTAGGTGAACTGAAAGGAACAGAGCACAACAGAACAGAGCAATGGCAAGCTAGCAAAGTTTGAAGTAACATGCAACCATCAAAGATGGGGAGGTCTGTAATGAAATGGCATTAATAGTACACAAGAAGTGTTAAAAGTGAAAGAGGCGGTTTGTGAGGCTAAAGCCTGCAGTTTGTGGCTTGGAGAGGCGGAGGAAGCCAACCACTTCAAATATCAGGGGAATGCTCTGAGATTCAGATGGCCAATATTAAGTGGATGGGTTTTAATACCTTTTTCTAGTTTGCCTGGGGTGAAATGAGGTCATCCCGGTTGGGGTCAGCCTCGTGGCTGGTCCCTCTGTCACCCCCAACACCTGACAGCAGTGTCCCGGGCATTTCGTGCATCTGTACCGAGGTGCGCCCTTTCAAGCAACTTGACCTTGAACACAACCGACGGTGCCCAGATTGGTGGTGTCGTGTTGCGGGCAGCATCGACAGAAAGATACAGGAAGTACGAGACCTGCGCTCAGTCAGCGATGGTGGCGCAGATCAGACAAACCAGCCAGCCAGACCCAAGCGAAGGTGACTGTCACATCACCACAGCACTTGAGAGATTTCTACCTACAAACACAAAACAGGATGAAGAACAAGTGTGCCTCAATTTGAATTAAAGCTCCTCTATCTACATCAAGTTGAGTGTCTATTTTTGTTGAAAAATCAGAAGGCAACGGCTTTACTAAAGTCTATGGTATAAACACAAAGGGAATTGTGACAATGTCAATTATCAGAATAACCCAACCTCCATACAGGGAAGAGATAGCATTAAGTGCAGCGGGAGGAGCACAGGAGGAAGCAATCTGTAGTGGCGAGTTTTGGCCACTAAGGGGTGTGTCCCTTCCTTCTAGTGGTCAATCTGGCTGACAGAGAGCTTGATTTGAAGTGCATTCAAACTGATTTAAATACAATTCAAATTGAGCAAATGCATAGGGGTTAAGTAACCTTTAGATTAGTAAGGATACAGTTGTAATAAAACCAGATAGAAATTATTAAAAATAATTTGAAATGGAAATATAGAAATAAAGCCATAAAGCAATTTCCCAATGGGAAATGGAGACTTAATTCAAATTAACTTTGAAATTTGTTTGTTTCAGAACCAAATTTAAATAAGTGTAGTAAAATTATAGGTTGGTGTTATATTTGATGACAATCACGATTACGGTGAGAGGATCAGTGACTGTAACCAAAACAAAACCGACTGGGAGAGAGAAAGCCATTCAGGACAGTGAGGTTAGGTGATGGCCACAAGGGGGCGCTTTCCTCCCAAGTGGTCATCAGAAACTGTTAAGACTTAATTCCGAATTTCAAGTTCAAATGTGGTTTGAACCAAATTCATAACAAGTGCACACAGTCAAGGCAAGGAAAATCATGTTAATGAAACAGGCTGTAGATTGCACATGCATTGAAAATTAGGGAAATTGAGTTCGAAATTCAGTAAGGAAGCAGGGTGTTCCTGACAGAATTTTGAGGAAAGAAATGACCTAGCTGTTAGTGTCCACACGAGGCGCTAATGCGTTCGTGAAGGGTTGAGTCGGGGCTGGGGTCATCTGATACTGGAAACCACTCAGGGGTGCACCCTAGTGTTTGGCAGTAGTGTACAGCCAGCCCGCTTTCAAATGTGATTGTTTCAAGAGGACGTGTACGAATTACACACCTATTTTCTGCATAATCACGAATAGTGCGGAATTTAAATCTCGACAGATTTCTTTTCGTTACTATATTTTACAAACACGTTTGGCAGGATTTTTTTTTTCGCTGCGCCATGCAAAAGGGAAACAGGAATTATCCATCTGTTTTCAAAAACTCCAAATAACATTTATCACAACTACCGTTAATGATTACAATGTTTTCAGTTTGAATTTTCTTTTGGTGCTATTTTTTTTTTACAAACACGTTTGGCAGGATTTTCTTTTTTCGCTGTGCCGTGCGAAAGGGAAACAGGAATTATCCATCTGTTTCAAAAACTCCAAATAACATTTATCACAACTACTGTTAATGATTAGAATGTTTTCCGATTGGATTTTCTTTTGGTGCTATTTTTACAGAACACGTTTGGCAGGATTTTCTTTTCGCTGCGCTGTGCAGAAGGGAAACAGGAATTATCCATCTGTTTCAAAAACTCCAAATAACATTTATCACATAGCACTTATGATAATATGCGGTTTTTTATACATTTGATTAGCTAAGTCAATGTTTTTTTCAACCAGGAGCTCATCGTTTTTCTGACGTTATAATATAAGATAAGGCCTTTTGAGACTAGAGGAAGAATCTCGTTTCGACTAAATCTTGTCTTCCAATGTCAGAAGAATCTCGTTCTGACAGAGGAGTTAAAATTATTAAAAATGTTCGTCCAGAGTTTTCTCTTCCATCTGTGTCAGAACAAATTTAATACTGAGGAAACTGCAGTTTACTTTTAGCAATTTAACAGTGACTAAAACGTTTGAACATTTAGCAGCTTGTTAAATATGCTTGGCTGAGGCGAGCTTTCGTGCCCAGCTCAGTCATATGATGAGTTCGCAAAGCGTTCACTCCAATGTGCGCGTGTAATATTTAAATATTACATAACAATATTAAATAACAATATACACATTTGGACTGAAACTGATTTGCTCATAAACAAGTTTGAAGTGCTCATTCATTCTCCACCATTCTATAAAGACTCTGGGTGGGTATCTGATAGAGGGGAATTTGCATATCATAATTAATAATTCATAATTAATAATTATTCATACAGATTGGATCAGACCGGTCTTACATGTTAATAAATCCCTCAATGAGGCTTTCTGTTAACTTTACTTATATGCATACATGTGTATCTCTGCAATTAACCACAAATTAATTGTAATAGATTACACAGACCACATCCCACAAGACAAGCAAAGTTAATAATTAGCTCAATTAATTTATAAAGCAGGGAAAACTTAATTCTATCGGCCAGAAGATTCAGCATTCCAACTCCACAAAACATAAACCTTTTTGGTATGTTTAGTTACTATAAAGCTTGTAGCGTTCAATCTTTCACTTCAGGGACTTATGTCATGAGCAGGACAGTGATTCAATCACAAATGATCATATTGAATTTATTAAAGTATTCAATAAGCAACTAAGTAAGCATTTACTGACGTTACAATGATACACTGTATATACAAACATTAAACACAAACTAAGACGACGCAGGGCGTTAGGACGATAAGTGATTTGGAGAGAGAGAAAAAGAGAGAGTGAGGTGAGAGAGAGGGAGTTACAATCACCAAACAGTCAATTAATCTTTCTGAACACCATGAAAACACTTTCTTTATGCTTCTGAGAAGCTCTAAAAGAAGGTAACGTTACTACTTGCACAACATGTTTGGTCTGTGTGTGTCGCGGACTCGTGGTTCGGCCCGCACAAGATGAAGGAGTTGCTCTTTGTGTGCGCGTTCCGTGAGAGCGCGTGCAGTGCGTCCCGTCCTGGCCGCGTGCATGGTTCATGTCGCTTGCGCGTGGCTTCCTTTTCCGTGGGAAGTTGCGTGGCGTCGCTGGCATTGGCAGAAATGTTTTGAAAGGCTTAAAAGTCTTTAAGGTGAGCGTTACCCGATGAAATGGTTCGGGCCAAGTCCGCTTCTCTTCCTGGGAGGCGGAACTTGACAGTCCACTTGGGGAAGAGATGAACTCGACAAACAAAGGAAAGATCCTGGGTTGGATCGCATCTTCAGTGGTGAGATGACGGAGAGTTCACATGTTTCTCTGAGCAGGTCAGGATTGGAAGAGGGGATCCCGGTTCGGGTTCGGAGTCTCCATGAGGAGAATCCAGAGTTTTACATGCTGTTTGACATGAGGTGTTTCTTTGGAAGAGAAAGGGCGGAGCTGGCGCTCCTTCATTTATCACCTTGGTGAAATCCATCCCTTTCCTGTTGGTTTGAGCCAATCGGGAAGATGGAGGCTGCACGCGGGAAACATTCTTTTATGGTTCTTTGTTCTGCAGACACACGCTCCTCGTGGGAGGGGGTGTGTTCACATAAGGGCTACTATTGAAACAGTTCGATCATCCTTGGCAGTAAAACATATTAAAAACACACTTTACTTTACATCTCTGTACATATTTGAGGTTCGTTCATTCTGATACATATTCTAGATACACCAAGGAGCATTATGTTACATTAAATGAACATATACTTATGTTTACAATGCCTAAGGAAGTTATTTCTAATTCCTGTTTTATGCTGCAACCAACAAAGATATTTCCGGTGACCTGGGAAAAAAACACATAAATAAAAACCATTTGAGAATATAAGAAAATGTCTTTAAACACCAAAGGAATGCCTTCCTCTTTGTTCAGACATTCTTTCACATTCCAATGTGTTAAGTCAGGCCCAAGAAGCCTCCCTCTTGTGTGTGGGGGAGGGGAGGGCTTGTGTGTGTGTGTGTGTGGGGGGGAGGGTCCGAGTCCTTGGAGGACGGTTGATTCAGTCTGGCAAAATTATTACGACTTCGACCCCAGTTTGTTTGGTTGGGTGATAAAATGTCTGACAATATTTTAACTTAAACTGGAGCCCCTCAAGGCACAGTTTTATGTCCTTTTCTTTTTTCTTTGTATACAGCTGACTACAGGGCAGGCACACTCAAAATGCATGTTTTATACAAAATTTTCGTATGATACAGACCTTGTGGGTTTAATTAATCAAAGCAACAATGTGGACTATAGAAGAGAGGTTGAGTTATTTGTCAGATGGTGTGATGAAAATTTCCTCAAATTGAATGTGGAGAAGACTAAGGAATTGATCATTGATTTCAGAAGAAAAAGAAGTGATAGAACCAATGATTATGTATGGTCAGAAAGTAGAGATTGTTCAGTCTTCATCTTGGTGTCCATCTGGACAGTAAACTGAATTGGAAGAAGAATAGTGAGGCTGTTTTTAAGAAGGCGCAATCAAGACTCTTCTTTCTGAGGAAGTTGAGTTCTATTGGAGTAAGGAAGCTTCTTTATGTGTTTTATCAGCGAATCGTAGCTAGTGTTTTGTTTTATGCAGTGCTCTGTTGGGGCGTAGTATCACTATAGATGATAGAAATAGGATTAATAAATTGATTAGAAAGGCAGGCTCGGATATTGGCCGTAATCCTGATTCAGTTGAGATTACTGTGGAAAAGAGAACAAGGGCGAAATTAAAATTATTGTTTGTTACATAGGTCATCCACTCCATTGTACCTTTAGTGGACTTAGGAGCTCATTTCAGTGGAAGATTGGTAATGCATTAGTGTTCTACAGAGCGATTTTAGATGTCTGATGTCTTTGTGATGTCTGTAATGTGCAATGGTGGCGAATGAGTTTCCCCTTACAGGGAATAATAACATTTTTCTTACTTATACTAATAATACAGGTGCTGGGAGGCAGATGACGATCCAATGAAAAAAGCTCAGAATATGAGAACCTTATCATGTTGGTATTCCACAGCCTTGATTCCAGTGTTCCACAGAATCCAGTTATAGCATAGACCAGTGAAAAGATTGTGGTAAAGGGAAACGGCATGCTTATTTCCAATGGAATCCTGATAAAATTTTGAAGATGTGAAAATTGCGGGAGTCTCTCAGCGATCAGAATGCAGAGGCCTTAGCTGCATTGGACCATTAATGAGTGAGTCCACACACACAGACATACACACGACATCAGATTGGAGACGACTCGTTTTCAGCCTCGTTCAGGTTCCGCCCCCGCCACTCGCCACACGAAACAAGGAGAATGCAGAGGAATCACATTAAAAGCGATCAGCAATCCAAGCTAAATAGGAACCTCACATTTAAATGTTGAGATTAGAGGTTGGCCTACTAGGCTATTATTAAAAAAATTGGTAACAGAGTTAAACAAATGTTAAAATAACAAATAACTAAAATGTATGGGTTGAGAAGTGGCATCCAGCTGAGCCAGCATCCTCTCACACCCCAGAAGTGAATGTGCAGATAAACCTCCAGACAATGAGGATGCGTGTCTAAGAAAAGGAGGAGGAAAGTGGGGCCTGGCTGTCCGACGTTCATCTTCAAGCGCATTAATCAAATGCAGATGCGAGGAAGAGAGGTGAGAGATGAAAGGGCGGCCTTGCAGGATTATGGGCATCTGAAACTTAAGTGGCTGAGCAAAGATAGCAGTTTGGAGACAGACCTGTCTAGGAAGGTGGACAAGACCAAAAATATCCCATCAATTTTTTTCCTTAATTAATAAAAATAATAATAATTTGTTACATTTATATAGCGCTTTCTGAGACCTCAGAACCGCTTCACATAGAGGGGGAATCTCCTCAACCACCACCAATGTGCAGCATCCACCTGGATGATGCGACGGCAGCCATATTGTGCCAGAACGCTCACCACACACCAGCATACTGGTGGAGAGGAGACAATGATGAAGCCAATCAGTGGAGTGAGGCCTGGAAATAAACTGTATCCAAGTTAATGCCCAGAATTCAAAGGACGTGGCTGGACCCATTGTTTTAATCTGGGCAATTGGAATCCCGAGCTCAAGTGGAAATCTTTGCGGGGCTGAGAGATTATTAGAGATCGATAAAAGTTTTTGTAAGATGTCTTATTTCTCTGTTTTCATTGGTTTTTCAAAGTGATAACATGCGCTTTACATTAGAAGCCTAAAAATGCTTTATAGCCAGCATATATTTACGTCTGATACATTAGTTTAATACTGTAATGGTTGTTAGATGTTGGATGATCATAAAAAAGCAAAGTGCAGTCTGATTTAGATGATCTTTTCTTCATCTGTTGCTGGTTTCAGTGGCACACACGCATTCATTTAGTGAAGTTTAAAAGAGACTCACTAATGTCAAGTCACCTTTACTTATATAACGCTTTTACAATACAGATTGTATCAAAGCAGCTTCAGTGATAACATGAAAATAATACAAGTTTGTTTCTCAGAAGAAGCCAAGGCAAAAGTGGCAAGGAACAGAAATGACAAGTGAAAGAATGAGAAAAAAAAACCTTGGGAGAAACCAGGCTCAGTTGGGGCAGTTCTTCTCTGGCCAACGAAGGGACAGTGTGTGATTTGGGCATCATTACAGAGTCAGAAGCCATGTTTCCATCTACTTGTCAAATCGAATTATCTGAAGTTCGGTTAAAAAACACATGCAAATAAAGCTGGTGAAAGTGTGTTTCCATCAAACGGCTTTAAAACAAATAAAAACCTAATGACGTCACATGCTGTTTTTCGATCAAATTGGTATATCGATATTGACATTTTAGGTGTTTCCATTCATTTTCGCACTGAAATCGAACAACATTCAAGCAAACTTTTGCAAACAACGTTTTGTTAGACAAAATGGATCATGCCATCTACCAACAAATGATCAAGTATTTCACAAGTTGAAGCCTAATAATGCTTACCGGTATGTGCCAGCTGATAGCGACATATGTATGGGATAATGTATATGCGAGGCGGTTGTTAGCCTGAAGGGGTTGTATCTCGCTATAACAGGGGTTCTCAACCTTTTGCAAGCTGCCCCCCCAAAGCTGGTGCATTGCAGTTGGGGCCCCAGTGCCAAACTCGCCCCAATAATTATTATTATTATTAATATTTTAGTATTGGCCTATCATCATTACTAGGCTATTGCTATATAATTATATGAGGTTACATGCTTTAGTGATGTTATTATTGTTATTATTATTATTGTTATTATTATAATCAGTAGGCCTATTATCATTACTAGACTATTGCTATAATTGGGAATTGGCACCAGGCCTCTGATATTAATGTATGCTTTATTATTGTTATTATTACTCAGGCCTAATAGTAGGCGTCATTTGCATTTTCTGGATAAAAATTTAACTGTGTAGGCCTAAGCAGGGGCATTGCTAGACATAAAGCTCTTCTGGGGCACAGGTCCCCCATTGTTTGTCTGGGATAGTAAAAGTAACCAAGGAAGGCGGAGCTTACAGATAGGTCAGTTGTTAAATGATACACACACAATGAAACATAGTAGTACAGAACACAACAATGTGTTTATTTTATGTGCTACAGTGCTGAAGGCTGCTGGAGTGATTGTTTTAAAAATACCGGGCTTTTATTCTGAAAGTTAGGGGGTTCGGGGGTTCTCCTCCGAGAAAATTTTGATTTCTCCAACCTTCATATGTGCATTTAAAGGTGTTTCAAGGCCAAAAATTGGAAAATTGGAAATTGGAAAATTAAAAGTATGTTAGTGGACAGCAGTAGCATAAATGATTTGTCAAGCAGATAACAGATTGTTAAACATGAGAATAAGGATAAATGTAGCAATGAATGATCCACACTACAAAATGTGATTGTCAACATTCAAAACTATTTTAACGTTAACTCTTCAAAAAATTTAGTTTTTGCTTAGTAACTCTGCACACAAACATAAAATGATTAGCCCACTTACACACCAAACTATACAAAGATATGAATTATGTAAAACACTTGATTATTTGTATTATTTACAAACTTTTGTTTCGTCATGTTTTCATAGTCAACCTCAATAGCGTGCGAACACCGGACATCGGTGTGCTGACTGCTCAGATGTGTGCGCGCTGCAGATACTAGGAAACACAGACGCGCGCAGACAAGGATTTCCGTCGCGCAGGGTCAGCCTCTGTTTTCGGTTAAACTGTGTTGCTTTTACAAGCGTTGATTCAATTGTTTTATTAATGCGTTGCAAATAGATCATAAATATAATTACCCTATAATATAATTTATTTTAAATACACGAAATATAAAATAAATTGTTTAACTCAAACTTCAGATTTACTGGGACACAGCAGATTAGGGGGCACAGTGCCCCAGTAAAAGGGGTATAGCAACACCCCTGGGCCTAAGGTAGGACACATAAAGAAATTGAATAAAAGTTATCAAACAGTATGCACTGCATACATAAATTATATATAGACTAATCATTATTAAAGCTACACAAGTTCAAGATCAGTTAGTAATTTTCTCTGTTCCCTTTGTTCATTGATTAACTTTACTGACAAAACACTTTATTGGCAGCTAGCTGGCCCTTTAAAATCAGCTGCTAGCTGAGACGCAGATCTCACACGAGTCACCTAACTGTATGTCCCTTATAAGACTGCTCTTATGTTATGATGATACTGTACTAACGACATTTTGGCATAATCCAGCCAGCGCAAAAGAGTAACTGTATTCTGGCGCGCGGTCTGTGCATGCGCATTTATGGTGGCGCGCGTCTTTCTGCGAGTCACATTCAGGACATTCACAGGCAGCGCCAAAAATGTGTTCGTTTCAAATGAAGAAATACAGGGATCCAACAATGACACGTACTTCTGCCAAGCGTGACAGAGGTTCTGAGTGCTAATCCATACTCGAATCGTTTTTCTCTCTCTCTCTGATTAAAACCAAATTATGTTTAGGCCTATCAGTTGTATGTTTGTGTGCATTTTACTTTTTGATTACACCGGAACGAGTCTCCACAACAGATTAAAGCGCACCAAATAACGAATATGAAAAAAAAAAAACGAATAGAACATTTCGGAATCAGTCCGGGTGCAAGGTTGAGGCTTGCGCAGCTTTTTGATGAGAAATCAACTGAGCGCCGTTTTCTAAAGTCTATGAGCACAGTACACACAGATAAACTAAATTGTCATACTGCAGTTAAATAAATACACTTGAGCAAATGCATCACACGACCATCACTTAATTTACCATCACCTCACGACTGAAAATGTGAAACTGATTTCATATGACAGTTCAACAAACAAGTAAATAATATTAAGTCACTTACATTTGAGACGAAATAATCTGTTTTGGTATATTTTAGCAGCGAAAATAGATCTGATGAAGAATCCAAACAACGATCACACAGCATCTCACAGCAACACTCAATCGTGTTTTGAATAATTGATTCAGTGTTTTGAACGTGTGTGTCTGGAATATAAATATGGCGGGGACTTCTAGATTGTAAAATCTGACAAAGGTGGACGGGGAGGCCCATCCCGCGGCCACACAAATGTCGTGAATGGAACGAGGCAAAAAGCTGCTCAGAGCGCCTGAACGCGGATCCATGACTTCTCAGATCCGTAACAATGGGGAGGGGTTTCTACCGCTCTCAGCCCACTCACGGAGAAAACTTGGAGGACTGACATGGAGTGTCACGCCGAGGCAGCGGCATAGGCGCAGGCGTGGAAGTTTGAGGTTGCTCTGCACGCTTTAGAAGGAAGCGCGGGAGAAGAACGCCATCTAGCAGAGGGCAGGCAGAGGTGTGCAGCGACCAAGTCCTCCTTTCTGTACTATCGGTATCAGCGAGGCGGAAACGTCAGAGCGGTTTCGAGCCGAGAGCGGAGCATTCCAGGACTTTGTGAGCTCGGCATGAAGTTCAGGCAGGAATGGGGCGGCCCGGTTACAAGCGGGGACCGAGCAGCGGTGAAAGTAACTGCCGTCCATTCGGTTCAGGGCCTGCTCGGGTGGTGGTGACCACTCGAGGCCAAGGTGTTCCACGGCCTGTGTGAGGAGGCGCCTTAATTCCTCCTCGATTCCATGGGGGTCCCAACACAGACTCTCTCGTAGAAGAACCAGAGAGGACCATTCCTCACTGTCGGAAGCACACAGCGAGCAGGAATCCTTCTTATACGGCGTCGTTGTCGGAAGCGACCAGAGCGGCCGCTCGGCGGCAACTGCATGTCCGGCTGGGGCGGAGAGGAGGCGGGAGCGGGAAGGCAGCGGCTGCCCGCATGGTTCCGCCGGGGGCTCCGGCAGCCTCTGGGAGCGACGTTTCTTCTTCGCGGTGAAGTGAGAGGCGGCGCAGAGCGGTCTTGATGGCCTGAAGTCGTGCCCACCAGGCTTGTGCAAAATTCAGAATTTCAGAATTGGCCTCCATTCAATTCATGAATTGGAATTTGAATTTAAGTTGAATTGGAATTGGAATGGCAGGAAGTAGAATTAAATTCATGGCAATTCAAAGAAATTCCACACAGTCACACAACAGAAAGAATGTGTTGAATCTCACATACATTCAGTGTTAGGAAGGTTACTTTGGAAATGTAATTGCTTACTTTTATAAATTACCCATTATAAATGTGGTTTGGATTACTTTATTTGGATTACTTTATCAATGCAAAGCAATTTCGTTTTAATTTTATTGGTAACTAAATGAATTACACATTTTACCTCAGTAATACAACTAAATACAATTATATTGATTTTGTAATTTAATAACACAATTTCATATCACGCAACTAGTCACTTCTCAACCCTGCATACATTTTGTTCTAAAATATAGATAATGATCAAATTCTTTGAAATAAATTATCCCCTCAATTTTGAATATTTAGTTTTGTTCCAATGTTACTTTCATAGTTACAAAGTAACTTTCATGTTTACAAAGTTGTTGGAAATGCAGTTATCATTTATTCCAATGCAAAACTCAGTGTGCAACGCTCTTGCATCTCATTCTCAATAGCTCCTCAAATGTTTTATCATTGAGTCTGCACCGTTCTGGTCTGAATATCTTTCCTGCAACACTAAAGATTCTCTCGACAGGTGCAGAGGAAGCTGGTATGGCAAGATATTTACATGCCAGTTGAGCTAGGGCAGGAAAACGGCTTTGGTTTTCTCTCCAATACACCAAAGGATCTGTATCCTCTGTAAGACAAAGGTGTATTCAAGTACACAGGGACCTCATGTGGGGCTGTGTCAGCTGGCATTGCAGATGATTGACTTTCCATGTAGGAAAACAGTTTTGGGCGTTTCTTTGGTTGAGCACTGCCATTCATGGTTGCTTTCCCTTTGAGGAGGCAGACTCATCTTTTGCAGTGAAGAGGTTTTTGATTAGTACCTGCTCTTCACTAATACACCAGTCCAACTTAAACCTTGGGTAAGAGCGTTGCAGCCAGCTGTCTCCAAATTTTGATAAACGGCTCTCAATTGAGGATTGTAGTGTTGACACAAACTTTTTACTACCGGTCATCTTCATGTTTTTGATAGCATGCCTTAAGCCCCTGACACAAGGGATGATGAAGCTGGAGGTTACTATTTTTCTCAGCCTGGCATCTGTCTGAAGCCTCCTCAAAGGGTTCCAATACCTCACAAAGCTCCTGGATTATTTTCAGCTCATATGATGTCAGCTGGATGGGGCAATGGAGCTCAGCAAGTACACCACTTGAAACATTGAGAACAGACCTCAGCATCTTTAACTGGCTATTCCAGCGAGTGGCATTCGCAGGCTGAAGTTTGTGCCCTCCCTCTAGGGCATCAGTAGTCAGTGTGGACTTGTGACAAAAAGTTTTTTATGGAGCCAGCATCATCCATGGCATCACGAACTACAAGCTGAAGAGTGTGGACAAAGCATGAGCTTCTCTCTGGTGGGAAGTAGACCATCTCCTCTTCAACATTCACCACTTCAAAATCAGATGTCTCATCCTGCTCATCATCTTCACTTTCAACAACATGCATTGGTGGGAAGAGGGTGAATGCCTTTATCATGTTGGAGGCATTATCAGTCACAATGAATGACACTTTGTTCTGAATATTGTTAATTTTGAAGAACATCTTCATAAATTCTACCAAACGTTTTCAGCTGTATGCCTCCCTTTAAAATGCTGACAGCTCAGCATTACACTCTGGCAACATGAAATCTATAATGAAATGGCAGTCAGTTCCAAAAAATTACTTTCATTGATCGGTTTGACCAAAGATCTACTGTCAGGCAAATATGCTCAGTTTTTTCCATCAGATTAACCAGATGTGATTTTACAGCAGTGAGCGCTGAGGGATAAGATCCTGGCTAAGAGCTCTTCGGGAGGGCATTATGAAGGAGGGTTGGGCCAAATGCAAAATATTAATGAAATACTTATTTTCAACAGAGAGGGAGGAGACCATTTGCAATATATGTGACAATGCTGTCAGTTAGAGCAACTTGCAACTTGTCTATTAGTTGGTGACCACTTAGAGCTGGAACTGGCTGTTTCAGAAGGATTACCATGATCTTCATTCTGGTTTGGCTGAATTGTGTAACCTCTGGTATCACAGTCCATCAAGATTTCCTGATGTTTCTTCTGTCAGGAAAAGAATACCTCAATGTATATCCCAACAAATATTTCTATTAATTCCACAATTGACAATAATTGTTTTCTTGATTTACACTAACCAATAAGTAAAAAGTGTGCTTTCGTGCTTTTAAACACATATAATATCCAGTGTTGTGGGTAACTCCTTACAAATTAATGGCATAATATAATTATATTTGGTTGTAACTGAGAAATGTAACACATTTATATTACTGTTACTGTTGTGTGTTAAAGGTGTGTTTAATCTCTTTATGAGCTATATGCCAGGCTCTTGTTGTGTTGCACTACAGTTAATGTAATGAGTAGAGTAATGAGTTACTATCCATAGAGAATAAGGAAGGTAATCCATCATGGCGTTTTTAAAACTGAATAATGTGTATTACACTTTCTTAAATAGTGACCCCAATGCTAATGATATCAAATATCAGTTGCATAATGCCATCAATAGATGGTTTTCAAAATAGACTGTCTGTCTGTTAACTTACTTATATGCCTTTTGAAATTTGAAGTAGCCTTGATAGAGCCACAGACTGTAGCTCTGCAGTGCTTGCATATGGCACTGTGGTTTCCAGGAGTTCTTGATGAAATTGGTTCTTCAAAATGAACTAGTACAGATGATCATTATTTTCCATGTCGCTGTCGTTACAGGTGTAAAATCAAAAGTTGTAAGGGACTTCTGAAACTTAAAAAGTCCAGTGCCCATCAAATTGTGAAGAATATAAGCTTTTAAACAAATGTCCACCTCAAATTGTTTGGCAACCATTTTAAATACTTAGTTCTTCTACTTTTGGGTTTTTATGGCGGTTGGCATCCAAAAGTGTTGCATTACCACCACCTACTGAATTTAAATAGTTTTCCCAGTGCAATATATTTACAGTGATCATCCTAAAGTCAATAATAACCATCCCACTCCTTGTTATTTTAATGGACCAAACATCTCCGATTTTCTCTCCAACGAATCTTTCAACCTCGTGCGAATCCTTGAAGACCCCGTCGCTTCTTGTTACTGCTATCATACCTACTTGATATTTCTCAACAGTTCTTTTTGTCTGGCTTCCGTCACTTGAAACGCTATTTCCTTTTCCTGTTCTCATCTCCTCTTGTGTCTTCTTTAATTCCCTCGCTCTCATCTGAATCCATTTTTTCATCTTTTCAAACCTTCACGCCTCACTCCTCTCTACCTTCCGGCTTATCCAAAATACTTAAAGTAAAGCATTCTGGGAAATGGAGTCATGTAATGTCATGTTCCACAAAATTACAATTACAATAAATCAAACTGAATTATTTGTTCTGTGATCAGAACTTTTGACATTTATTGCTGGGGGACATATTTCATGTTAATAATGTAATCTGTTCAAGTAGTTCAAACTAATATAATTTATAATGCAATCATATTTGACAGCTTCTGTAAAGCTTCATTATTAAACACTTAAAAATGTGTATATGAATTTCTTTGAATTTTTATTGAATTGCAATTATGCTTCCTTTAATTCAAATTCGAATTGCAATTCTGGATCTTGTTTTTGACATCAATTCAAATTCAATTCAGAATTGTGCACAAGCCTGGTGCCCGCAGGGAAGACATCAGCAGGTCTTCGCAGTGGTCACAACCTCCGTCGGAGAGGGCGAGCTCTGCGTGCTCTAGACCGAGGCAGAGAGCACAAATGGGATGGCGATCTCCATCCTCGAGGTGAGCGCAGGAATTTCGAGGCATCTTTAAAAAGACGCTTGAGCTCTTTTAGATTGAAGGGGATACACGTTGTCGGATGGTGCTAGCTTGCAGGGCGGCTGAAGGTGGCAGACGGCCGGCTTCTTCAGTCTCCGGAGCTCGCTAGAAGCTGCCCTCTCGACGGCTTCTTCTCACAGCAGTACGTGTAGCACGCTGAATGATGAAAGAATCATCGATCCAGCCTACGGGAAAATATTTATACACTCAAGCCACGCCCCTTTGGCGGGCTCTGACGCGACAAGCGAGCGCCGGGCCGCTCATTGGCCGCGGGCTCAGTGCCGCTCTCCCATAGCCTCGAGCAGTTCTCTCTGAAAGAAACAATGAGCTGCTAGCTAGCCCGCTCATGGTCTGCACAGAGGAACTGCGTTGACACTGGATACAAATTATGTATATATACAAATTATGTATATAAATGAATTTTTTTTTTTGGCTTCAACTTCTCAGCAAAGATGAATCTTAGCTGTGACGTAAGCTAGCTTATGCAATACGAGAGAACCTCTCGTAAGAGAACATATTGTTCCCTTAAACTTACATTCAAGTACTTTGTAGGTACAGTATAATACAGTAGCGGAGTGGCAATCGGGAGAGTCGGAAGTTTCCCGGTGGGCCGGTACTGTTTCAAGGCCGCGAGGGCCGGTCTGATAAAATGTATTTATTGGAAGTTCGCCATGTGCACTTGGGGCCCAAGCTAGGGGAAGAAAACATTTTTTTATTATTTTTTTTATATCTTCAATAACAGAGCATATATTTGCACTACGTGTTCTGTCTTTAGAGCGAAAAGACGCTCGTTATGAAACAGTTTCAGTGGCGTAGGTTGAAAGGCGTAAGTGTTTGAAAGCAGCTTTTGATCCGCTGACAAGTTCAAAATCCGCCTTCAGCCGAACTCTTCTTCTCCATTTTCCCAAAAGGGAGAAGAGAGAGAGTTCGGCAAAGGCGCGATTCGAACTGACGTTCAACACATATGTAAAGATGTAAAATGTAAAACCTAATATTAAGGTCTCTAGCGTTATATTTTGCCAACGAACTAAAATTGAAACGATGATATGGCGTTGTGCCATTATAATAACTGACGTTTAGAATCCTGTTTTTGCTGCGGAATTACTTTGCTCACGCGAGCATGGTCATCTGGTGTTTTCTCCTATAAATAAAAGCTCAAGGGTTTATTTCTTGCAAGTGAAGAAATTAGGACAAAAGTATTTAATTTTCCTATATTGTAGTGTAATGTAGGTTAAAATATACTTTTGAAAATACTCATTTTTATTTACATAGGCTAGTACATTTATAGGCTAAATGGATTTTACAGTACGTCATAGGAATAATTATAAATCATTATTACATTATTATAATAATTGTTTGGCATCCTGAAACACCATTGATAATGCAATGCAGACTGAGACTCTCAAAGGCTAACTAAAAAGATGTTTGAGCCCTCTTTATTGTCCTGGTACAAATTAATGCTTTTTCTTTGTTCAATGAGCAGTTCATGGGTTGAAGCTCTTAATTTTGATCTCTCAGAGAGCACGAGATTGATGCATTTAACCTTAAAATGTCAAACATTTTCTTGCGGGGAGCATGCCCCCGAACCCCCCTAGAGGCACAGAGTCCACCCAACATAGTTTTAGACATTCCTATGGGAAAGAATGTCTATTTATGAACTTTACTCCAGCATAGTACAACAAAGTTCCTTTTAAATCAGTGAAACTGTAAATGCTATCCACTATTAAAATCGTGCTGGCGACGAGGGCCGGCGGTCTACGAAATTTCCCGGTAGATTTTTTGGTCCCACTCCGCCCTGGTATAATAGCCGAAAGTTACGCTGTAAGTTAATGTCAATCACGCAGTACTTTCTGAGCTGTTTTCTAAAGCACTATTCTAATTGAAAAAGAAAACATAATACACAACTGATCAGCATAGAGGTACAATTCAAAATGTAATATCAAAATTGTTTCAAAGACTAAGCATACCTGGCAATAGAGACACACAGAAAAAGTTCTGTTTACAGATGCTTCCTTGAGTGGTTTGCAAATTCCCTCTTATATGTTCCAAATGGAACAAAAGAACAATAAACATCTAGCACCCAAATATTTATTCAGCTTTTGTTGGATCTTTTCTCATGCCCCATGTGGAGATGCCCCAATAAAGATCCTATGATAAATGATAACCATTTGTCCTTATCCCCCAAACTCAGGCATGACCACATGGGGCATAAGAAAAGATAGAACAGGCATTGTTTTCTTTTTTCTGACTGTTATGCTGCGGGAATGAAACGCCTTTAGATTTGTGATTTTTACCTGACTGAATGATACCTGAGGGGAAGGAGACACTTTGATGAGTCGGTAACTCATCATGGGGGAAGAGATGAGATTAGGGCAGTTGTGGTGTGCTCTCTGTCCCCTAGATTACTTAATCAGATTAGTGAATTTTCTTATTTAATTGCAGGTTCACAATTCTTGAATTCAGTCTTAGGAGAAATCCATTGCATTGGGAACCCTCAACATAACAGTTTATTTTCATTATTTATTTGTCTATGGTGGGTCATTACACATTACTTGCCGATTTATGTTCATGCTAAATCAGATACAGATGAAGTAGAACGGTAAGATTACATTTATTTGAATGCATTAGTGAGAATGACTGCATGTATGAATTTGTTCTACCAGTCTGTGCACTGTCTCTTTACCAATAGTGAAGCTGTAGGTTTAAATTACTTCAAAACAGAAATATATACATGCAAATACTTTACAATTTTTAAGCAAATTTGTTGATCCTTAAAACAAAGCTGCTTTCCTGTTGTTGAAACAGTAGAGCGTTGGCACTTTGCAACGCCAAGGAACTGTTAAGAATGAAAATTATTTGCTTGAAATGCAATGTAATTCATTTTGGATAAAAGCGTCTGCCAAATGCAAAAATGTAAATAAATCACAGGATGGCGTTAACAAAAATGTCTTAATGATTCTGTGTACGACTGCATGAGATCTGCGCATAATGTGTGAGCTACTGTACGTGTTTATTTAAGCCACAAGGAAGCAGTGTGTTATTTTACCATGGCAAATCACTTATACAGAAACCGTTTAAAACCTATATTGTCCTGATCAAAAATGAGTATCCACATGGCATAAACTGTGCTCGTGATTTAGCAACTGAAGCGATTTGAAATTCAACCATCCTGCCCTTTAGCGAGTTCAAGCAGTTCAGCGCTGACCGAGCAACTGGAGCTTGTGAAGGTCCATATTAAAAATTCGTAGGTCTGAGTTTTGCCATAACCCACTGCTTTTGCTGGTTACATTGAATTAGGGCCTGTAGAACCCTGACTACATATGGGTTGGAGGGACAGGCTCCTTCGCCAGCAGGACTGCGATTTCTGCCCCCAGGGCAAGAGCATCTTTGTCCAGCACGGATGTGAACTGAATGACCCGAACTTGGGTGGGTGCCGGGGAATCTGAATCGCATAGCTGAGTCTAATGGTCCGAATGAGCCAGCGAGATGGTCTGGAAAGTGTAAGCCTTAGCCTTGGAAACAGACACAGCCACAGTGGGGCAGTGAGGGTGGAGTGCAGGGACCTAACCCGCAAGGCCCAGCGTCCCAGAGTGTGGTCTGAGTGCGCAATACAATACTTACCTGGCTCCACAGTTGGGCAGGGGGCGTGCAAGAAGTGTTCTCGAACTGGACCTGTGCATAGTGTCGCACACTGCCATCTGCGCCCTTTTGGAACCCAGAGAATACTGCTCTTATAACAGAAATTTGGTACCACTTGTCATGAGGCTAGCAGCAGAACAGATATTTAATTCAAAAGATTCTTACCCGTCCCTCTTTGGGTGAAGAGCAGCTCCTTCCATCTCTGGGTCAGCGTTTCAGGGGTGGCGACGACCGCTTGGAAGATTTAAAGGTGGCTGAGACGGTTTTCGTCGTCTTCCTGCGAGTGGCTCAATGTCACGGTTGAGCTTGCCATGTCAGAGCTTTTTGTTTCGCAGAATGCCAATGCCTTTGGTGATGAGCAGACTGAGGGGAAGCCCACAAGTGGTTCTGGCATATCAGGGCAAGCTTCTGGACTTCATAGAAATGCTGGTCACAGGCATCAACAGCATTGCCGTAAAGCCCCCCTTGTGAGATGAGAGTATTGCGAGAGCGCACTTTGACGACATCCTGCACCTCTGCAATTTTAGCCAGGGGGTGCTCTGGATCACCAGGGTGGAATTTATTTGGTCGAAGGCCTGCACTGTGACTTTCATCGCAGTCAGTCACTGTGTGAAGTTCCTGCTCAATCCCGGCTCAGAACTACCCTTGTGCTTTGAGTGTTTTGGCATCGTAGACTTGCAGGGTGGTCATCACATGCAGTACAGAGCCGGCCTGGAGGAGGTTGCCATTATTTTCTTTATTAATCATTTTCTCTTGTTTATTGGTTGGGGAGTGAGGGAAGGTTGATGTATTTTCTTAGGGGATATTTTTCATTTGTTAGGTAAGTTACATTAAATTCCTTTTTAGGTAGAATCCCCTTTGGTTTGTTATTTTGGAACCCCTCCTGAAGATTCATGCTTTCTGCTATTCTATTTCTGCGTAAATGAAAAAGCTTATTTTTGACACTATTTTGTTTGTGGTACTTTTGTGTGATCTGGAACAGGAGAAATGGACAGGAGGTGCAGGGCAACCACCCAGTAGAGCATTACAATCATCTAGTCTTGATGTCATGAACACATGAACTAATTGTTCTGCTTTTGTCAATGGGAGCATATGATGTAATTTAGAGATATTTTTAAGATGGAAAAATTAGGTTTTACAGATACTAGACACGTGACTTTCAAATGAAAGATTGGCATCAAAAAGCACACCCAGGTTCCTTACCGACGACGATGACTTGACAGAGCAGCCATCAAGTGTTAGACAGTATTCTAGGTTATTACATGTGGACGTTTTTTGTCCAATAATCAGAATCTCTGTTGTTTTTTTGTTGTTGTTTTTTTCCAGAATTTAGTATTAGGAAATTACTAGTCACCCATTTTTTTATATCAGCTATGCATTCCATTAATTTTGTGAATTGGTAAGTTACAATGGATTTTGAAGAAATATAGAGCTGTGTATCATTGGCATAACAGTGATTGAACAGTCATGTACAGGGTGAACAGCAGCGGTCCTAGTACTGAGCTTTGCGGTATGCCAAACTGAACTTTTGATCAATAAGACATCTCTTCATTTACTGCTACAAACTGATAACGGTCAGATAAGTATGATTTAAACCATGCCAGTGCACTTCCACTAATGCCAACATAGTTTTCTAGTCTATTTAAAGGAATGTTGTAGTCAGTTGTGTCAAATGCAGCAATAAGTAACAATAAAATACAACCACCAATATCATTTCTTTTGAGAAAGGAACACAGTTGTGAGGATACAGTTTTTTCTAATATCTTTGACAGAAAAGGTAGATTCGGCCTGTAATTGACAAATTTTGTATGATTTAAATTGCGTTTTTTTAACAAGTGGTTTTATTATAGCCACGGCTTTGCAGTCTTGGCTAAATGCAATTTACATGAGACTAGATAATGATTTCAGATGTCGTCGCTCTGCTGCAGAATTTCAACCGCGTCTACATCTTTTCCATGTGATGGTTTTAGATCTACAGTATGATTACGACAGTGAGTAGGTCCTGACACGTGTTGTCTAACTCCAATAGAATCCTTTCCTAATGTCTATAAAAATGCCAATCCTAATGCATCTTTTTCATTATTCACATGTATATTAAAATCACCAACTATTAGTACTTTATCTGCAGTTAAACTAATTCAGATTAATTCTTTGATAAAATCTTTATGGTGCCCTGGTGGCCTGTATACAGTAGCCAGCAGAATTTTCAAATATGATTTATCGTTTACATGTATTTTTTACATTAAGCCCCAACACTTCAAAAGAAGTATATTTAAAACTAGATTTCTTAGTGCTTTTGAAAATATTACTATAAATTACAGCAACACCTTTCCTTTTGCCTATCAAGGGTAGTGAGAGAGGAAAAACTTTAGCAGATTTTCACAACATTGGCCTTCCATACTGGCACAAATTTACCTCCATACTGCCAAAGTTCCTTGCACAACTCCAGGGAGAAAGGCACTGGCGGGATGGCAAGGCTATTTACACGTCATACTGCTTCCCTAGAAACCAATCGTCCAACTGTGTTCTCTCAGAGCGGGTCTGAGCGTGCAGCAGCCTGGCTACAACTCTGAATCTGATTCAGAATGAGCGAACTCTGCATCATTCTCTTCTCCAGAGCATAATAGCCCTCTCTCCCATGCAGTGATCGACATCTGATCTATCGCTAAAGCCCAGAATGAAATGGTATGTCCCCTATGAAAAAGACTAGCAATCCCATCCGGAAGCACCCTGGTTATTCGCCAAAGTAGTCCCCCCTGGGAGGATCTAGATCGGGGCATAGCAAAGGGGGCTCCACCAATCCACACATCCAAAAATGCACGGCTGGAATAACATCTTAAAAAATTAGCATTTTCACACCAATACTCCTCTTTTAGGGAAATTGCTCTTTTATAACTGCTGAAGCGCAGAGGGGAAGGTCACATCACAGCTGGCAGACCTTTTATAATCAAAAGACTCTATTAGAAAAATTATTTTGTGCAGAAGACTCTTTTAGAAAAGCTACACTAGCAGCAGGAAATACTCTTTTGATCATGACCACCGCTGAACACGGCGTCACACCAATGCTTGAAGAGCAAAAAAAAAAAAAAGCTGAATGTCTTCCATATTTATGCCCACGGGGTAGGGTGCGTGATGTAAATCTTACACGCCAATGTGCATTGGCTCGTTTAGATTACACTTTAAAGGTACTTTGTACTTTTGAAGCAATGCCGAACGTGACTTACTGAAAGGGAACATTAATGATTAATGAATTAATGATTTTAAATAAATGTTAGAACCAGTTCTAATCTGTTAAACATTCAACAATGATAAAGTGCTGTTGCAAAGAATTAAATTAATATTTACTGGTAGAACTGCTGTAAGTAACAGGGTTGTGTTATAAGAATCTGCAATGCATAAAATACATATTTTATATTTATTTTTATTTTACATACTTAACATGTTGTTCAAAGTTTATCTGTACTCGTCATGTGAATGTAATACTTCTATATCAAATTCATTGTTCTCTGAGGTTCTCATCTGTCTATGCTTGTTGACAATCACTATAGATATGCTGGTAGGCTGCAATCGAGAGGGACTAATGAGGTGTACAACAGACCCTTATTGATATTCCATAGGACTTGGCCACCGATGTCTGCAGAAGTGATGAATCGGGCTGCAGGCTGGATGTTGAAGTAATGGAGAAGTCAGGCTGGTATAAAAGCCATCTTAAATGTAGTGTTTCCCAAGGCGGCTGGAGGCTCTACTGTATTTGCCTTAGTAGACAGCTTTCCTGAGCATTAAACCTCAGCAGATTTAGACAAACAATCTGCTCTCTGACTGTTGCCCATAGATTTGGAAAAAAAAAAGCTTTGTAGTTCCTGTGCTGTCCATGTGAATGTCTGTTAGGTTCCTGTGATTCCATAAGATAACTTTTGTTGGTTCATATAATTCCATTTATGAGCACTTATTTTTCAATGAAGCCATAGAAGAACCCTTTTTAGTTTTTATAGGATACCATGGGAGAACTGTTTTTTTTTTTCTTTTTTTCATATAGCCTTAACCATCATAAACCTTTCTCAAGCTCCCCCTTAACTTAATATCTATTTTAAGAACTTTGTGCAGTAATTACAACCTCAAGATTTTGGTATGAGTTTTGCATACCTTTTTCCCAATCTTCTCTGTGGATCCTCTCAAGTTTTGTCAGGTTGGAAAAGGACTTTTGGACCTGGACCATGTTTTCTTTTAGGATATGTCTGTATGTTGTTGTGTTCAGCTTTTCTTCTACCCTATTCAGTCGACCAGTCCAACATAAAAACACTCCCACAGCACAATGTTACCACCACAACCATAAAACACTTCGGGGATGGTATTGTGCAGGTGATGAGTGGTGCCTAGTTTTCTCTAGACATGTCACTTGAAATTGAGCCCAAACTGTCCAGTTTTTGTTTCATCAAGTAAAGTCATCACATTTATTTATATAGCAATTTTTAAAATGTTATATATATATATATTAGAGCTGTCAGTTAAGCGCGTTATTAACGGCGTTAACGCAAACCCATTTTAACGGCGTTAATTTTTTTATCGCGCGATTAACTTTTGCAACAGGACGCGGCATGCATCCTGATCCATTTCAGCGTCTCGCGCTCGTCATCCACTCAAAGCCGGCTCGCAAGCCGAAACGAGTGTGTGCGGCGTGCCTGTTGTTTTGTTTCCGGTCTAGCTAGATCCGCTTGCGCTTTGGTCGAAGAAGCAACGAAACGTCCTCTCGCGCGGCGCAAGCAATTGAAATGAATGGGTTTCAGAGCGCAGCGCAAGGACGTTTTGTGCCGCACACACTCGTTTCAGCTTGCGAGCCGGCCAAATAGTAACGTTATGTTTTGAGTGGATGACGAGCGTGAGACGCCGAAATGGATGCCAATGAGATTCTGAATGTAAAGTTTACTTTTAAAAAGTTGCCAAATTGTCCCATTGACAAGACCAAAGCGATCTGTATGTTTTGTCATTATGAACTGAGCTATCATCATCGCAGCACGTCCAGCCTGAAACACCACTTGATGATGGCCAAGCAAACACACACACACACACAAACACAGATGATGCAAATTCTCCACCCCTCGTCAATATCAGGACCTCGTCAGTATTTCTTTCACCCTTTTATTGATGGACAGTGTTACATTGTGTGAGAGATTATTTAGGCTATGTTATGAACACTATTCCAATGTTATTTTCAATAATAATAATTAAAAAAAAACATTTGCACTAAACAAGCCAATCCACTTTTCCATGTTGATAAGAATGTAACAAAAAGAAATCAAAAGACATTAAGAATAGATAAAAATGTGCGATTAATCGCGAGTTAACTATGACATTAATGCGATTAATCGCGATTAAATATTTTAATCGCTTGACAGCACTAATATATATATATATATATATATATATATATATATATATATATATAGAGAGAGAGAGAGAGAGAGAGAGAGAGAGAGAGAGAGAGAGAACGAGATAACGAGATAACGAGATAACTGAGTAAATATAGATAACGAATATAGTCAATACATATAGACATACAGAATAGAATAGAAAGTGTTAGTATCAATGGATGAAGTTTTGACGAAAAAGAACAGTAAAAGTAAAGGTTTGTGGGTAACACTTTATTTGAAGGGGTGTGCATAAGACTGACATGACACTGTCATAAACATGACATAACACCTGTCATGAACATGAAGGAGTCTTTATGAATGTTTATGACTGTTGTCATTAAGTGTCATTTGGTAAATTATGACACTTTAAATGCAAAGTTGACATTGTTTAAAATGTCTTGGTTATGACAACTTGACACAACCAAGAAATCATAACCTGTTAACCTGTAATGTGTTAACATTACATTACCCTATCATATGTTATGGTTGGTTTTAACTTTGGTTGTCATGACACCATTATAACTGTGACAGGAATATTTTAATTGTCCAAGTAAAGTTGAACACATTGTACTTGTTATAAAGAGGCCTGAAGTTAACTTTTTCGGCCACTGGCCACTGTGGCAGGTAGATTTAAAAATTCACCTGCCACAGAGACTTTTTACCAGCCATTTTTTTTTGCCTCATAAAGGTGAAAAAAAAAACAGGAATATCACAGTATTGTTCTTTAACTTGTAAGAATACACATTTAAGTGCTGTCAAGTAATAATAACTCTAAGAATATACTTTTTAAAAAGCTTATCAATCAAATTCATTAATTTGACGAACACACACACAAACACAACATAGTATAGGCTATGTAGTATATACTAAACAGAAAGACCTACCGCAGCTCGTATGTAAACAAATCACACGCGGCTGTGTTGATGGCTGATTTAGTCACGTAGACAGGTTTTAACAGCTTTTAGTTACAGCGTTCAGGAACCGTTAACTATGAACTAAATTAATATTGTTATTACTGGTAGAGTTACCGCGTACCGGACATTTTCTCACCGGTTCCTGACCCAACTCCCAACATGCACAGTTGCACACATCTGTGCAACTGTCACTGTACTGTAGCCTACTATGAGCCTACATCAGCGTTACATTATCTCATCCCATCTCACCAACAGTTTAATACTCGCACATCCAAACGATCGCATGAACGTTACCAAAACAACAGTCGCTGTCATAAATCAGCTGCTCACGAACCTTGCCATTGCCGCCAATTGTCCACTTTGTATTAAAATGTCTTTTACTTTTCTTTTTCTCATCCTTATCTTTTTGTTGGTTGTTTGTTTCAGCTGGCCTTTTTACCCCAGTAATGTGCAGCCACATTTTAGCTAAAGTCTAATGCAAATCTGGACTTCGTTGAAATGTAAAAATCCTAATGAATCACTTAATTCTCATTGGCTACCTGCCAATGTGGCAGGTAGATTGACAGTGTTACCCGCCAATAGCAAAATTCACCCGCATTTGGCAGGTGGTCGGGTGTTAATTTCAGGCCCTGGATGTCATTAAGGGACATTACACTGTCAAATGCTTTAACAACAGTGTCATTAATATTTCCCTTTACCTCAAGTAAAGTGGAACACGTTGGACTAGTTATGATTTCTTGGTTAATGTCAAGTTGTCATAACAAAGACATTTCTGTCTTTGTTAATGTCAAGTTGTCATAATCAAGACATTTTTATCCTGGTTAATGTCACGTTGTCATGACAAAGACATTTTTTGTCTTTGTTAATGTCAAGTTGTCATAACAAAGACATTTTAAACAATGTCAACTTTGCATTAAAAGTGTAATAATTTACCGAATGACACTTAATGACAACAGTCATAAACATTCATAATGACTCTTTCATGTTCATGACAGGTGTTATGTCATGTTTATGACAGTGTCATGACAGCCTTATGCACACACCTTCAAATAAAGTGTTACCGGTTTGTGAAAGTGATTTTGTGCCTCTTTGGGATGGCACCACAAGGCCCCATTCCCTTTCAGAACGCAAGCTTCTGGAAAACTACACAGTACAACAGTATGTTAAAATACAGTGCAGCGGTAAAATATGATCAGCAGTCTCTGGGGAAGTCTGTTGTGTCTCAGGGTCCTCAGGAAGAAAAGTCTCTGCTGGTTTCTCTTAATGATGAGAGTGGTGTGCAGGCTCCAGGTCAGGCCCCCAGTAATATATACTCCCAGAAACTTAACTCTACTTCCTCTCCATTAATACACAGACCATTATAAAGATGTTTTTTTTTGTTGTTGTTGTTTTTTTTACTTCTCCTAAAATGTATTATGATTTCTTTTGGGGTTTTTTTGTGTAAAAAATTGTCCTCATTGTCCTTTCACCAGGTAGGTAGTGTATGGACCTCATCTCTACATGCAGTTTCATTATTACCAGTTACAGTATGAGTCCCACTATGGTTGTGTCATCTGCAAATTTAAGTAATTTAACTTTAGATGGAAAAAATAGGCTGTGTTTACACTTTATTACACATTAACATGCGATTAGCGTGATCCGATCAAGCAGATCGGATCATAAGCCAATCAGGACACGGTGGGTTTACATCTGTCCACATCAAGTGGCTTCTGTATCTGGATAACAGATCGGATCTCCGCATTCCCACAAAAAAAAAAAAAAAAAAAACATTTACACATTACACTGAGTTATGATCACAATGCATCCTCCCGGATCACGCTGATTCGGATAACATTTCGATTAGAAACGTATTTACACTTGTCTCTCAATTTGTATGTATGTGGACAAGATCCGGATACAGGTCGCATGTTAATGCCAATTGTAAACACAGACTTACCTCAAGGGCATCCAAGATGTAGGTGTCTTTGTTTCGGCAGTAGTTTTAAAGGGGGGGTTGACTGTGATTTCACTTTTTTCATTTTAAATAGTGTGTAATGTTGCTGTTGGTGCATGAACAGTATCTGCAAAGTTGCAGCGCTGAAAGTTCAGTGTAAGCAGAGATATCATCTTTTAAAAATCAGGAAGTATAATTGCCTACAAAAACAACTTGATTGGGACTACAGCTAGGTTATGGTACATCACTAACCTACACATTTGCATCAACCCCTCCCTCCGGAATATGCAGAAAAGGGCATGATCATATTTCAGCAGCTCCTCGTCGAGTGAGTTGTTCTCGGAGCTGTCAGGTCTTCTGTGTTCAAACTTCCCACGGACGCTATTCTTCCTCAACAATGGATACTATTTATGTTTGATTATGTTCCTGAAAATGATGATCGTAATTTAGCTCTCTGTGCTGCGCATTTTACGGAAGACAGCTTCCAGAATCTCCACAAGTTCAACACCGGATTCAACAAGAAACTGTTACTAAACATGAAGCAGATCCAACTTTAAAACCAGAGGCAGCAGTTGTTGGGACACAACCTGTAAGTAGGCTAAGACTTAATCATTTTAAATGTATTTGCATGTATAATTCCAGACGTAGCCTTGTGTTTTATTATTTTTCAAATGCCAGCGCTGGCTTTATAGGCTACTGGTTATGCTATTTTGTGTCGACGACAAACGCGTACAAACATTATGGACCTGAATTTTGTATAAGTACTAATGTTGTAAATGTATTTTTCATGTAAATATGTTTTATGAAGTTATTTTCAATTTGATCAAGAACGTAAACTTGCCAACGCTGTTTGTGTTTAACATTAGTAGCCAGTCAGTTGCTATTGTTGCCAGTCAGATGCTATTGTGTAAAACAAACGTGAATAAAGTAAAAAAATGTAGCAAATTATCATTCAGAAACGTTTAGTAAGAGCCGTGTGTGGTCAACGTGAGCGACAGTTTAGCCAATCACAACACACCGGGCCAAACTAACCAATCTGAGCCCACCACCCGTTTCTGAGGGAGTGTTTTCATAGAATCAGGAAGTGAACCGCTCGTTCAGGGGACAGAGGAGAGCGCGGCTGACAATAAAGGTGAAGTTTATGAAAAATAAGACTAAAAAAAAAGAAAAACCACAAATACATTTTATATTGCACCCCATAAACACAATCATGCGAAGAAAAAAGCAGTCAACCCCCCCTTTAATTTTGATATATTGAGGTCAAACCGTTCATGTCTTTCAGTCATATAGGTCTATGGTCACCACCCCAAAGAGCATGCATAGAGAAGTCCAAATTAAACATGATTTACTGACTCGTAAATGTAAGTACACATTGATGGCCTAAACAACAAAACGAGCGGTTTGTGTGCAGAAAATGAACAGTACTTATATTGTTTTTACCTCATTACCACAGCCACATCCAAGTGATCTGAAGGCCCGGGCGCTTCGGTCTGTGCAAGCACAGGAACGCGCCAGAAGTTATGTTTAGCGCAGTTGCAAAAAAAGTTCAGACGTTGTCTGTTGATTTATCGAAATCATCTTCCATTGCGATTTCCTGTATATCTAAATATGTTTAGATCTTCACAGTGAAAGGTAACACTTCCGAAAATCTCTGTGTAAACAATTTGTTGTATGTGTGTGTATGTGTCTGTCTACATGTGTATAGGAGAACTAAGTGTTAGTGGTATAGGCATATAGGTTGCTATGACTTCTGCAGCCTGTTCACAGCTCTGAGGAAGAAACCGTTCCTTAGCCTGTTAGTGTGTGTTCCTGGGATTCTCAGTCTGCCGGAGGGGAGGTTGGTAAAAAAAGGGGTTTCTGGGGTGTGAGGGGTCCTGCTGGATGTTTGTGGCCCATATGAGGAGCCAGTTTGAATGAATGTCACACAGGTTTGGAAGTGGGGAGCCGACAATCCTTTCGGCCGTCTTTACAACCCACTGCAGGTCTTTTTGTTTTCCAGCAGTGCAGCTGGAAAACTACACAGTACAACAGTATGTTAAAATACTGTGCAGCGGTAAAATATGATTAGCAGTCTCTGGGGAAGTCTGTTGCATCTCAGGGTCCTCAGCAGTGGTGCAAAAAGTGGGTATGCGCTATATGCGGCGCATAGGGGCGTAGCACAATGGGGGGCGCCAAAGCGATGGTAAAAAAAAATTGAAAAAAAAATATATATATTGTATTTCTATATGTAGTTGCTGCTGTGCATTTCTAAATCATTTCTGCATTCCTTCAATGTTATATAAAATTTTAGAGGACTTAACAGTCAGGCTCATGGAGCCTCATGGAGAAGGGGGCGGGTAATATCGCGAGCGGGCGGGGGCGCCGTGAGCGCTGAGCAGCAGGTACGGGTAGTGAGTTGTCGTCGAAAAAGATGGATAAAACAAAATGCTGTCGGGCTAAAAATAGAAAAAGAAAGAGAGAAAAGGAGATGGCATGTCAACTGATGCGACAGCAGCTAAATAACTGCATGCATTGCTGAAAGCCAACAGGTAGGATTTAAAATGTGACATCCAGGCATGTAGGCTATCTATATCTCGGTGGCCGGGACTACCGGGAGATTCCCGCTGGGCGATGTGCTTTTTCAGCCGATACATCTCATCCTTTTTTATTTATTCATCTTAACGGCCCACAAAACTCATACATCGGCGGCCCATTTGTTTGTTGTTTGTTTTTTTTGCTTAATTGGCGGCGCTGGGTTAGTGCCGGTGTAATGCATTGGTCAAAAAAAGTCAGCTTTAGTTTTTTTTTTCTGACACACTGGCCATGAAACATGTCTTTATGCGCTTATATCTTTCAAGTATAGAAATTAGTGCAAAACTAATTATGAAAGTTAACTTTATTTTTCAGTGCATTTGTTTTACAATAGCTTTTATGGCTATTATACTATCATGGGATTAATATTATAACTATTATTATGTAGTAGTGTAATGTAGACAGACACTAACTAAAAGAGGTTCAAATTTTTCTTTGTTTAATTTGCACCCTGAATATGGGTTGGAACTTTTAATTTTGAACTCTCAAAGTGCACCAGACTGCTGAATATAACATTACAGAACACAAAATGTTCTTACGAGGAGCATGCCCCCGAACCCCCCTAGTAGAAACAGAGGTCAACCTACCACAGTTTTAGCCTACCTAAAACCTTGTGAGAAACACTTGTATTGCTGTTCCAATGGAGCTTATAGTTTTCTTAGGGGGGTTCATCAAGGTGTAGTGTAATTGTATTAAATAACAACAATTTTGCACTTATTTAATCTGTTAGCTCTCATTTGTTCCTACTCACTTTTTACACGGCACACTTACATTACAATGTAATGTAATGTGATGGGGGGGGGGGCTAAAATTGTTGCTGCATACCCCTCTGAAACTGGGTAGTTGCGCCCCTGGTCCTCAGGAAGAAAAGTCTCTGCTGGTTTCTCTTAATGTGCAGGCTCCAGGTCAGGCCCTCAGTATTATATACTCCCAGAAACTTAAAACTTGGAGGTCTCTACCTCCTCTCCATTAATACACAGACCATTGTAAAGATGTTTTTTATTTATTTATTTTTTTTACTTCTCCTGAAATCTATTATGATTTCTTTGGGTTTTTTTGTGTAAAAAATTGTCCTTGTTGTCCTTCCACCAGGTAGGTAGTCTGGACCTCCTCTCTACATGCAGTTTCATTATTACCAGTTACAGTATGAGTCCCACTAGGGTTGTGTCATCTGCAAATTTAAGTAATTTAACTTTGGATGGAAACATTTGGATCCAAACAGATTGGATCATAAGCCAATCAGGACACGGTGCGTTTATATCTGTTTACATGTGGCTTCTATATCTGGAAAACATCAGAATTCACATTCTTGCAAAAAAAAATAAAAAAATAAAAATAAAATAAAAATAAATAATAATCTGCATTTACACATTACACTGAGTTACAATCACGATGCTGTCCTCGATTACCTCCGAACCTGGACACGCTGATGGGATAATATTCCGATCAGAAACGTGTTTACACTTGTCTCTCAATTTGTATGTAGACAAGATCCGGATACAGGTCGCATGTTAATGCCAAGTGTAAACACAGCCATAGCTACAGTCTGAGAGTTGTTTAGGTTTTTTTATTTATTGTTTGTCAAATTTCAAGTACACAAGTTTCAGGTTTCCATAAAGCCCTGTTGAATTGCGATGACTAGGCTATTAAAGGATTCATTTTATAAAAAAAAGTTACATATAGAACCTTAAGTATTGTTGTAACAACTTACCCTAAGAGTCTGATTCCTTATGTTGATTGTATAGTTGTTGTTGTTTAAATTTCTGCTAAATTTGAAAAGTTTTTTTTTTTTTTTTTACTTTTTTATTATTGGGTATGAAGGATAGATTGATGTGAAAAAAAATTATTAAAGCAATTTAGAATGAGGCTGCAACCTAGGGGTGTCAAGTGATTCAGCTAATTAATTACATGATGTGCCTTAATTAATCTTGCATTAATTGCACGTCAAATTTGGCAAAGGAAAAAAATACCCCCAAATGTCACATTTATGTTCAGTTAAAGGGATAGTTGACTTTAAAATAAATTTTTGGTATGTTTTAGCTTACCTCAAGGGCATCCAAGATGTAGGTGTCTTAGTTTCCACAGTAGTTTATAATTTTGATATTTTTAGGTCAAACCGTCAGTCTTAATGCAGGTCTATGGTCATAAGTCCAACTTGTACATGTAAGTACACATTGATGGCCTAAGACATGAAACGACTGTTTTTTTTTTCTTTTATGAGAAAACGAACAGTTTTTTTTTATCATTTTTACTTCTTGTAATCACAGCCATGTCCAAGTACTCTGAGGGCGCAGGCACTTCGGTCTGTGCAAACGCCAGAAAGCGCCAGAAATGATATATCGCTCGTGTACATCACTCATTGTTTACACAGAGATTTCAGAAGTGTTACCTTTCACAGTGAAGATTTAAACATATTTAGATATACAGGACATCGCAATTGCAGACGATTTCGAAATATCAACAGACAACGTTGAATTTCTTTTTATCGCAACTTCCGGCGCATTCCTGTGCTTGCACAGACCAAAGCGCCCGCACCCTCAGATCACTTGGACGTGGCTGTGATAATAAGGTAAAAACTATATAAATACTATTCATTTTCTCACACAACCCGCTCGTTTTGTGTCTTAGGACATCAATGTGTACTTACATTTATGAGTCATTAAATCATGTTTAATTTGGACTTATCTGTGCATGTTCTTTGAGGTGGTGGCCATAGACCTGCACGGTTTGACCTAAAATATCAAAATTGAAACTACTGTGGAAACAAAGACACCTACATCTTAAATGCCCTTGAGGTAAGCTAAAAAACACTAAAAATTGATTTCAAAGTGAACTATCCCTTTAAGAACAAGCATGTTTCAATAACAACAGATAAAAGAATATTTCCAATACACTATATCTTTTAGAACGCAGTGTTTCCAAGAACTAGATAGACAGAATCATTGCGGAACTGACTCAACTGAATAGTGACTGTTTTACTATTTTTCTTAAACTGTGCCAAAGCAGAAATTATTAGGTTTGCACCATGAATTATTTCCTAACTATCACCGCAAGCTGCTTGGATCTGTGCTGCATAGTGCTAAAAGGACATACTACATGAGCAGTTGCCAATGACAACAGATAAGTAAAGCACATAGCAAATATGATCGCATAAGCCTAGCAAGAGCATTTTAATGAAAACGAATAGATAAGCCCAAGCAACATGGATAGCATTAGCAACAAGCATGTTGCCAATACCCTGATAGCTTTTAGCAATGAGCATTAAAAAGAGTGGATCACATCGAGTCCTGAGCCAATAATGCAGCGATGCGAGCAGCAGTGCAGACTGTCTGATGTTAAAGAATCTGATGTTGAAGTTCACGAACATGAATGAATCTGAGATTAATCCTTGTGGGGAATAAATTCCTCTTGCTAAATTCCCAATTGCACGATTCCTTGTGAGATGATGTGGTTTGCCTGCCAAATTTCGCCATTTAATTAGCTCCTGAGAAACGTGATAGCTGCTGATAAACAGTGATAGGCGTCGTATTCCAATAGGTAGACGTGAATCAGCTCAGAGTCAGCTAATGCAAGCTTGACTAAAGTGACCTGCCACTACTTGCCAACTATTTTAAAGGAAAGTAGCTAAGGCCTTCCCTTATGCCTGGTTCAGATTACACGTTTTTTTTGTCTGTTACGATAGTCACTGTGTCAGATTACGCGATTTTGAATACTAAAATCTTGTCGTGTCGTGGACAAGACACAATTTCAGACTACACGTTGCTTCCTGACAAGTCACCGCATGCTGTCTTTAACGGCGCGTGATGTCATCGAGAAGGCGAAACTAAACGAACGTAAACAATGGATGAAGCGGTGAGTGTTGTATTGGCTGTCCTGTGGTCAGAAAAAAGTAAAATAAAGAAAGAAAACCCGACAATGGACAAGTTCCTGGATTGCTCGTCATTCCCTTTTGAGCGTGAGAAATACACAGTGTGGCGTGTGAGCGTGTGGACTGGTTGAATTGCGTATGTCTCACGGCCATTGCGTGAGACTTGAGAACCCTGCTCGAAGAGGATAGGATGGGCTGTCAAACCTCCAAAGAGAACTTGAGGTAAACTATTGTTTTCTTATATATTTTTACTTTTAGTTTTAACGTTAGCACCATAGTCTCTTTCGTTTTGCCATTTTTGAAAGTTGTGTACAGAAAAGATGCGCTCCTATTGGTCAACCTCATAGATGTGACGGAACCGCCGTGAACGACCATTAAAAAAATTAAACATGCTAGTCTTTGTGTCGTGATGTCGTGAAGCATCGCAGACGCGACGTAGGTTGTCTCCCACTATGACACACTATACGAGATGATACGATCGAATCTTGCATCCCGACGCCCGTTGTCGTTTACGAATCCTCACGACACCCTACGTCAAACAGATCGTGCCAAAATCGGGCTAAAAACGTGTAATCTGAACCAGGCATTAAAGTCACTAAATGTCGCTAGATGATGTCATAAGTCAGTTAGCAATATTAATGACGTCATCGCGTCCTACTTGCATTCTGTCAGCCTAGTGCGTTTTCTCAAGCCCGTTTTCATCATTTGCCGTCATATAGGTGACGCCATATGACATTTCAACTCATTCTCATCCTTTGGTGTCATATAGGTGACACCATATGGCATTTCGTCGAAATACTACGAACATGGCATCCTTTAGCGTCAATATAACACGCACTGTTATGGGTAGGTTTAGGTCTAGGGTAGGGTCTGCGTCTCATATTGACGCTAAAGGATGCCAGTCACCTGTATGACGCCTTGGGTTCTGCGTGTTATATTGACGCTAAAGGGTGCCATGTCTGTAGTATTTCGATGAACTGTCATATGGCGTCACCTATATGACGCCAAAGGATGAGAACGGGCTTGACATTTTGACAAAATACTAAGCACATGGCACCCTTTAGCGTCAATATAACACGCTGAACCCAGAGGCGTCATACAGGTGACTGGCATCCTGTAGCGCTAAAGGGTGACGCTAAAGTGTGAAGTATGTAGCCACGTGTGTAGTATTTTGATGAAATGTCATATGGTGTCACCTATATGATGCCAAAGAATGAGAATGTGTTGTTTTCTCTCTAAAATAATGCTTTATTTAATATAATATAGCCGAATGTCAAATAACAGCGCAGTCTCATCCCAAGATGTCATATAACTGACTTCTTGGGACGTCTTTTGACCATATATCAACATCCGCCGTTTTAGGGTACCCTTTAACGTCGGTAAGATGACATTATCGGATCCTAACCCTACCCCAGACCTAAACCTAAACCTACCCCGTCACCTAACTGACGTTAAAGGTAAAGCGTCAGTTGTATGACGTCCCAGGATCATCATATAACCAAAGTTTAAAGGTACCCTAAAAAGGCGGATTGACGTATGGTCAAAAGACAACCCAAGACGTCAGTTATATGACGTCTTGGGAGGAGACTGTGTTACAAATAAAGCTGTTTTCATGTCCTATTTTTGTTGTCATACAGTAGAACGAGTAGCTATAATAAACTGAATGATTAAATTTTTTATAGTCCTATGTGGAACATTATCTGAACTGAGAGAGTTAGGGAATTAAGCTCTGTGATAGTGGGTGTTATAAGTAATAACAAGCACAAGAAAAGAAATTAAATGAAAATGGTCAAACATTAATTCTTTACATATAAAACAAAAGAAAAGCAGATTAGTGATAACTCTGTGGAAAAAACACTGCTCATTCGTGTCTGTCAGCGGCCGTGCGCTCCTCTCAGCCATTCACTGAAAAGGGGAGACACAGCTAGAGAGAGTGACGACAGGGAGAAAGCCAAACCTCGTGCTCGCAGGACAGCACTGGCAACATTTGGAGGTTACTAAGGTTTGTTAGCCTGACTTCGTCATACTCATATTCTAGTCAGAATGTGAGTCTGAAACTGCTCCATAGGGCTTTGATTATGAGGCGTGTCTTACCCGAACCAGGGAAAAAAACTCTGCACTCAATTGGATAGACCTACAACCAATCAGAGAAATGCAGTAAGTCAATACTTTCCGTAGCACAGTTGTCAACTACAGAACTTACTTATTTTAGAAGTTAAATAATGAGTGTTGCTTCTTTTACTTGGTCCATGAGTGCGACCAAAGGAGAAACCACAACGATCACAGGCTTTTCATTACATCCCATCTTCTTAGCAACCGTCAGAGCCAGCTGATAAGTTACACTTTTCTCAAATTATGTAGGAAGGACGGCAAAAATATCTTTCCGATCGCCTTGACTGGAGTTTTCTGTCCAACTGTTAAAATTAATGCACTGTCGATTTATTTTACAACAGACGCGACGGCGGAATCTATACATCTCAATTCTCCAGCTGCAGTCATCTCTGAGGGAATTAAGCTCTCTTTGATAACGTGATGATTACATCCCTGCAGATCATCTGTCCATCATCATACAAAGCCCGCCCTGGCAATTTGATTGGCCCGTTACTCTTTTGACTGATCATAATTACTCCTCAATGGGTCGAGATCCAGACCGAACTTCCCGACCAAAAAAGGTTGTGCGGTGGATCGGGCTGGCATCCAGGCTAGAGGTTTGTGCAAAAAAAGTAGCTAAAATTGTCGCTAGTCGCTTTTTTTTAAAAAAAAGTCCCTAAAGGGTGAGAAAAGGTGTTTTTTTTTTCAAAAGCCCAGGCATGCATACAGCCCTACAGAATGGTGTGTAAAACAAATTCAAAAGGGGAAAATAAAAATAATAACAAAGGAATGACAAATCGGACTCAAACGCAGCCGTAAATGGCTCTCTTTATAAATGGGTTCAACAACAGTTCTTCCATGGCTTTATAATATTTTCATTTGCAAAATAGAGCAAAAACAGACAATATGAACGTATTTATTGATCTGTTGTATAACATCAATATAACATTTGCACTTGTGTTATTCGGGACAAAAAGATATTGTGCCCATTACTCATGTGATAATGCTTGCTTAATATCTTATGATATAAATATGAGACAGAAACTCCTACAGGGGCATTTTTGCCCTGATATCTTGAATCTTGTAGGCATTAACTATATTGTGTAGGCTACATCACCACACAGTAAGTAGCACACACACCAAAAAACTGCATGAAATGTAAGATGACCTACATAGGTCTTTAAATGTATTGAATCAGTTTATCATATCATAACACTTTTAGGCTGCCATTTTTGGTTGTATGTTAAAAAATCTAAAGAACCTTGGCCACTATGCAAATTATTCAGAGAAGATTACATCTCATCCACCCACCTATTTATAGGCTGATAGAAAATCCCACTTTGAGACTAATATTCAATCTCTTATTTCCTGGATGGCTTCCAGATCTCAGATGTTTTCTGATGGTCCATCCTGACATTTCACACAGATAATCCTGTTGTGTCATTTTCTTTACAGCTCTACAGTGTAATGTTTAATTTATGGCTTCAATACACGCTGCGCATAATAGCAGTCTGTCTCTGCAGAGACAATAGGAACTTGTGTGGCATTCTTTCTAATGTCCCCAATGCTTTTTTCACTTCATTTCCAGATGGAGATAATGCTTAATGACAAGTTTAATGAGAATCTTCTCTGCCATTCGACTTTTTGTCACTCTACAGCTCCTCATCAGCCATAGATTTCAATTTAATTGTCAGCCACTGACGTTTATGGGAGCAAACAGCACTCTGTATTCATTTTAATAGTTGCCATTCACAACAACACACCATGTATTACACATTATAGCTATGTTTTATTTATGTAAAACTCTTATGTGCACTGCAGTCTGGTAATATGCTATGGTTATGCTGCCCCCCACCTTTGGAACTATCTTCCTCTTGATGTTCGCATTAACGAGTGTCTGCTGACTTATAAAATGCGCCTTAAGACATATATTTTTATACAGGTTTTTTTATAACATGTTTTAGTGAGATTTAACTGTACTTTATATGTATGCTGTATGATTGTTGTTTTGTGTAGTGACCTGTACTGTATATTTCTTGTGAGGTGACCGTGGGTGTTCTGAAAGGCGCCATGAAATAAAATGCATTATTATTATTATTATTAATAATATATATTTTCTCAGACCATGAGCAGGAGTAACACAAGTTCTATTCAGAATCATTTCTCTCTCTTTTTCTCTATGTATTTATTATGTTTTCATTATTACATTTTACAGAATTTTTCCTGGGTTAGGGTTATTATGAACAATCCTGTTCCTAAATTCCTTAATTATCTACCCTCCTTTTATTAAACATATATAACAAATGTTCTTAGGTAAATTGGACATAACATCATGAAGTTCAGTTGATGTTTTAAAATTTTAACACAATAAGTAAAATATATATATATAATAAAATGAACAAAAACCTTCATCTGGCAGTGTTAAATACTGAGGGAGTTGCAAAGGTCCAATTGAGGTTACAACAACCATTTGAACAAGACAATTAATTTTTAAGCTAATATTTAAATAATACAACCATCCTTCCAGTGTTTTTTTTTTTTTTTTTTTTTTTTTTAGTGGTACAGTATGCCTCCAGATTGCAGAATACAAAAAGCAACTAAAGGATCTGGAAATCGCATCAATTACTTGCACTTTATTTGTGCCGACCTGCATGACTCAAGGAGTGGGAAATTTTCCACCTTAACCACATGTTGTAGAGTGGAACAATTAGTTTTTTCCTCAGTTTTAGCTGCCTTAATAAACATTTAAAAAATGACAAATGCCAACATCATTTTGGAATAATTAAGGGTTTTAATGTTTTTAAAAGAAGTCATTTATGTTCCGCTGCATTTATTTAATTAAAAATACAGTAAAAACTGTAATATTAAAGAACAATTGAAGAAACTTTTGAGAACATATTGCCCATAATGTTTTCTTATGAATGTTATTGTGGCTTCAGAGTAACACATATTTCCTATAGGGTGTTTACTCGCCTTCCCTTGTGTTGACTCTCATCAGATATATGGACGTGTCTTTTTACCCTCTGACAATTTGTGCATTGGCATACATCCCAGTGCTGAGAGCTTTCATTTTAAAATGAAATCAACTAAAACACTTTACAAAATAAAGTGGTATAGACCTGTATAATAAATGTGCCTGTCCTTGAAACACTCTCAGATGTTCAGCTCACTTTCAAATCACATTTGTAAAGCAGATGTTTTGAGACTAGACCGCCACATACATTACATTATAACTAAATGTATAGCTTTGCAACCATAGCAAAGCCACCATGAGTAGAGCCCAATATCTGTTTCTGTAACAATCTCAAAATTATTTCTATCTGTATTGGGATTAATACAGAAATGGCCAGGGCTTTAGCCGAAAGATTGTGAAATAAAATGAGTAGCTGGCTTTTAATGTAATTCTGTTACCTTCCTAGTTTTTACTGAACAAATATGTTTTGTATAGCATATACTCATATCTATTATAATTATAAAAATCATTTAAATGTCTTAATTAAACTATAATACTACATATTAAATAAAAGGGAATTATTATTATTATATAATTAATATTTGTATTTATTTCCAGAGGAACATTCTGTACAGATACAGTATCTGATCAATAATCCACAACATGGAAGTTTAAACTAAATAGTGGCTAAACATTTTAATTAATAAATAAATAAAAACATTGTTTATGCATACAAATGCAAATCTGAACAAATTATAAAGAATACATAAATGCTTGTCTCAGAGAGAGAGAGAGAGAGAGAGAGAGAGAGAGAGAGAAACACGTAATTTATCATATCGTACAAAATAAAGATATCAAGTTGTAGAAAATGTGTATGATGTAGATTTCACCTTTTAGCTTGCTTAGTTGGATACAGGGATACTTTGTTGGATGCAGTCAAATTGAACTGTGTGCATCGTTGAATCAATATTTTCCTGTTCATCACTGAAAAGCTGCATTGAAACGATCTATATTGTATAAATCACTAAAAAAAGATGACTTGACCATAATATTATCATATCACTAGCTCACCTGTTATCTAGTAAACACGAAGAGTGATTGTGTCTACCAAATATTTTCCAGATTATTCAATAGAATGTATTATTCATTTTGAAGCCATTTTCCCGTGCCTGTCCCAATGATGTATTTGGCTTCAGTCACTTCCCAAGTAGTAACTAGGGAGGCCCGGTGTTTGGGTGGGTAGTGTTGTCACCTCTCAGCATGAATGTCCTGGTTTGAGACTGCATGTGGAATTTCACTTTTATGTGGGTTGATGTTCTGGTTTCTGCCACAAACCATAAAGAGAGTGAGACAGAGAAACATGTCATGTATCATATCGTATAGAAAACAAATATATCAAGTAAAATGTGTATGATGTAGATTTCACCTTTTGGCTTACTTAGTTGGATACACTTAATCTTTGGCCATATTGATTTGACTGCACTGACTCTATTGGATGAGAACTGAACTGAGCTGGATGATGAAATTACTGTTTACTTCAGAGCTGTTTTATAGATGAATCTCATTCCATAACTGATTAACTTTACACAGTTATTGAACCAAAATGAATCAGCACTGAACGGATTTTTCACCTATTTATCAATGTCTTTTTAGAGCTGTTTTAGAGCATAAGATGCAGTTAACTGGTTTCCGATTGTGCTGTGTTCATTTGATTCATAAAGTTTACACTGTAACTGAACAATGCTTAACTGACTTCAGCTGAACAATGACACTTTTTTTCTTTTTAGTTAAATTGAACTCTGTTTGCATCTTTGAATCATTATTTACTTGTTCATCACCGAAAAGCTGCTTTGAAACAATCTATATTGTATAAATCACTTAAGAAAGGTGACTTGACCATAATGTTGTGCTATGATATCACCAAGATGCTGGGATAGGTTGCTGAATCCTTGTGACCTTACATAGAAAAAGCAGTTTGGAAATATTCTAGGATTTCAGCCCCCAATGATGGTTTGATTAAAAAATATTAAGTATCTATATTGTTTGTAATCTGCGTTAGGCATGAACAATGCTGGATTCTACACTACCCATCAAGTCAACTCCTGAATAATGATTTCAATTCAAATTGTTTAAATTAACCAACCAATATTCATACATATTTGTTAAAGTCTTTGTACAAAGTTTATTTAGGGGCCAAGCACCGAAGTATCCCTGTATCCAATTTCACTTTTATTATGCTAATAACTTTTGAACCATAAGGCCTATCAACAAAATTCTTTTTTCCTCTTGTTCCTGAGCTCATGCCGATTCGATTGCACCCTATGACGTCATTTTCCGTCATGCAAATTTTTCCGCCATTTTGAATTTTCCAAAAAACCTACTTTTGCGAACTCGTCCTAGGCGGTTTGTTCCAATTTGCACCAAAATCGCACCAGATCAGTCTCCAGGCAGTGCTGACAAAAAGTTATGGAATTCAAGTTGATTCGTCGAATCGTTTTCGATAAACGCACAAACAAATTTTACGTAGCGCTTGCGAAAACAGACGTAAGGCTGTATCTCCGCAACGCTTAATCGTATTCAGACCAAACTTGGTACGTGTCATCAAAAGCATGACCTGAGGCTATGTGCTGCGTTTCGGCGCAGCGCCACCTACTGGTCCGGAGATATGAAAAATGGCTATTTTTGCTTATAACTTCTGATTGGTTTGTCCAAAAATCATAAATGTGGTCTTGTTAGATTCAGAGCATCATGCCGAGTCGACTGATGTCCAATTTTCCCAGATCGGCCATTTTGGCTGTCGGCCAATTTGAATTATGTGCTAAAATGCTGTAATTTTTGAACGCATAAACGAATCGTTACGAAACTGGGTATGGGTCATCAGTACGATGCCCTGAAGGAGCCTGAGAAGTTTCGAAGCAGCGCCACCTAGTGGTAAAAAGTTATATAAAAAATTCCAAAAAGGCTAATAACTTTTGAATAAATCTGCCTATTGAAATGCCACTTGTCTTAATAGATTCCTTGGGTCAAGCCGAAAACATAGATACCAAGTTTTTCTTTTTTGGCCGAACGTTCCTGTCCACCATCTTGATTTTCATTCAAAACCTACTTTTGCGAACTTGTCCTAGGCGGTTTGTCCGATTTGCACCAAAATCGCACCAGATTATCTCCAGGCAGTGCTGACAAAAAGTTATGGAATTCAAGTTGATTCGTCAAATCGTTTTTGATAAACGCACAAACAAATGTTATGTAGCGCTTGCAAAAACAGACGTAAGGCTGTATCTCCGCAACGCTTAATCGTATTCAGACCAAACTTGATACATGTCATCACAAGCATGACCTGAGGCTACATGCTGCGTTTCGGCGCAGCGCCACCTAGTGGTCCGGAGATATGAAAAATGGCTATTTTTGCTCATAACTTCTGAACGGTTTGTCCAAAAATCATAAAAGTGGTCTCGTTAGATTCAAGGCGTCATGACGAGTCGACGGATGTCCAATTTTCCCAGATCGGCCATTTTGACTGTCGGCCATTTTGAATTACGTGCTAAAATGCTGTATTTTTTAACGCATTAACGAATTGTTGCGAAACTGGGTATGGGTCATCAGTATCGATACCCTGAAGGAGCCTGAGAAGTTTCGAAACAGCGCCACCTAGTGGTCAAAAGTTATGTAAAAAATTCCAGAAAGGCTAATAACTTTTGAATAAATCTGCCTATTGAAATGCCACTTGTCTTAATAGATTCCTTGGGTCAAGCCGAAAACATAGATACCAAGTTTTTCTTATTTGGCCGAACTTCCTGTCCACCATCTTGATTTTCATTCAAAAGCTACTTTTTCGAACTCCTCCTAGACCCTTTGTCCGATTTTCACCAAAATCAAATCGTATCATCTCCAGACAGTGCCGACTAAAAGTTATGGATTTCGTGCAAATTTGAGGTAGGATGCCAAAAGGACTATTCAGTCTTTATCTCTGTAATGCCTTGACATTTTGACACCAAACTTTGTATGTGTCATTGACACCTAACTCTGACCACATCACATCAATTTCGTAAGTGCGCCACCTATTTGTCAAAAGTGATAAACCATTAAATTCTCTTAAAAGTTACTGTATATATGATTTTTTTTGCCATTTATCCAACGTTCTCTTAAAATGTCTTTAATTGCTCATTGCTGCAGTTGGTCTGCCACTCCCACACATGATGGCATCTGTTGCCGCTTCTTGCGCTTGGCCCCGGTAATGGCTGCTTGCAGCTACATTTATTAGGGCCCAAGCCCTGAAAGGGCGCAGAGCCCTATTGTTTTCCTTCCGATTATTTTTTTTTTTTTTTTTTTTTTTTTTTTTTTTTTCTTTTAGCGACTATTCGGGCACTTTTGGGGCCCTTAACATGCTCGAAAACTCTTGAAACTTTGCACACGGGTCAGAACCCGCGGCCATCAGAGCCGGGCTGAAGCTGGTACCCGGGCGTGGCAGGGCGGCTCGTCAGCGCCCCCTGGAATGGGGTCCGAACACCTGGTCCATAACTCAAACACACTTGCATGTAATAATATGAAACTCGGTACACATGTCGATAGCAGAATTTCATCTATACCTCGTGTTCTTACTTTTTACCCCAGCCCAACAGGAAGTCGGCTATTGAGGTTTTTTTGTAAAACACACGCAATGAACTTTTAAATACTCCTCCTAGAGCTCTGATCCAAATTCGACGAAACTCGGTCAGCGTGAAGTCAAGACATTGAGGATGAAAGTTTGTGTGGGGATTTTTGATATCTCGAACGGTTTGGCCGTGGCGAGGAAACGAAACTATGGCGAGAAACGTGAAACAGGAAGTGTGTCATAACTTCAGCATACATTAACTGATCTGGATGAAACTTCAGCAGTGCGTTCGCTGTAAGAGGACGATCACATGGATGTGACTATTGTGAGTCAAAGTTATAGCGCCACCAACTGGCAGCAGGAAGTGTGTCACTTTCAAAATGCTTTGAAATCACCCTCTTATTTTTACCCGATTTGCTTCAAACTTCATCTGTATAATGTAAATACACGGCAGATGAAGACCTATGAATGGATTCTTGATATCTTTGAAACTGTTGCCGTGGCGACGCATCAAACTTTACCATTCTTTTAGGATGCATTCTTTTAGGGATTCGAACATTTGTCCATAAATCAAACACACGTGCATGGATTAATATGAAACTCGGTACACTCATAGATCACATCAGGCCAAACAACTTTCGTGCTCTAAGTTTTACGACAGTTCAAACGGAAGTCGGGAATTATGTTTTTTTTTTTAGATAAATGTCCTAGAAAAACATCAAATTACAACCCATGCTGTTACCAATCACCACCAAACTCGGTGTGCATGAAGTCAAGACATTGAGGATGCTAAATTCCGGACGGATTTGTGATATCTCGAACGGTTTGGCCGTGGCGAATTTTTTTGACTAAAAAAGGACACATAAAGTGTGTTATAACTTGGTTAGTTTTACTGACAGTTACAAAACTTGCCGTGTATATTGTTCTATTCAAGCCAAACAACTTTCTAATTAACAATAATAAGCTCAAACCCACAGAAAGTCAGATATTGTAGTTTGAATATGATCATGCTCTTTCTGAGCCTGAGTCTTTCTTGAGTCTCTTGACACACAGTCTGTGTGTGTGTGTGTAGGGGGAGGGGGCTTAATCATTTCACTGTGTGTCTGGCCTGCTAAAGTAAATACATTTCTTAAGCCTGGTATTTTTTAAATAAGTTTTTATTTTTATTTTTTTATAAGTAAAGACATATAACCTGTTTAATTGTAGTGCATTGACAATAGTTTTATATAATTAGTGTATTAATTAAATTAACTTGGTCCATAAATCAAAAAGGAAGTGTGTTAAAACTTCTGCATACATTAACTGATCTTGATGAAACTTCAGCAGTGTGTTCGTTGTAAGAGGCCGATCACATGGATGTGACTATTGTGAGTCAAATATATAGCGCCACCAACTGGAAGCAGAAAGTGTTTCACTTTCAAAATGCTTTGAAATCACACTCTTACTTTTACCCGATTTGCTTCAAACTTCATCTGTATAATGTAAACACACGCCAGATGAAGAGCTGTGAAAGCATTATTCAATATCTAAGATAATGTTGCCATAGCAACGCATCAAACTTTAACATTCCTTTTTTTTGATGATTTTGAGTCTCTTAGCGGCTTTTGGGGCCCTTAATGGGTTTGAAAACTCTTGAAACTTTGCACACAGGTCAGATCCCACAGCCATCAGAGCCGGGAAGATGGTACCCGGGTGTGGCAAGGGGGCTAGACAGCGCCCCCTGGAACGGGGTCCAAAGACTTGGTCCATAAATCAAACACGCTTGCATGTAATAATATGAAACTCAGTACACATGTTGATCTCATCGTTTCATATATTCATATATTCTCCTCAAGCCGGACAACTTTCTAATTTACACTCATGAGCTAGGACCCACAGAAAGTCAGATATTTTGGTTTGAAAATGTTGAGTGTCTCTCTGAGCCTACACTTCTGTATGGCAAGCCCTTTTAACATTTAAAAGCTAAGTTTGACTATTCGTAATTAACATTGTAGATATCAACAACGTCTTTCTAGTCGTAATTACATTTTGGATAGTTTGTATTATCATTTAAGATATCTGTAACGTAATTGTGACTAGTCGAAAACGACAGATAGAGTATGGCAAGCCGTTTTAACATTTAATCATTTTAACCTACTAGTCTCTATTTTCATGCTACTAGTACTTATTTTTTAGATACTAGTATCTATTCCATTAAGTACTAGTACTTATTCATTAGCTACTAGTGCTTATTCTTTAGATACTAGTGCCTTTTCTTTAGATACTAGTGTTTATTCTTTAGGTACTAGTACCTTTTTAAAGATACTAGTACTTATTCATTAGACACTAGTCCTTATTTATTAGATACTAGTACTTATTCATTAGATGCTAGTCCTTATTCATTACATACCAATGCTTATTAATTAGTTACTAGTACTTATTCATTAGATGCTAGTACCTATTAAATAGATACTAGTACTTATTCATTAGACACTAGTACTTATTTCAATGGTGACTAGTAACTATTCTTTTGTTACTAGTCACATTTTTTCCAGTGACTTCTATGGTGATCTGTCATTCAGATATCAACTATTCAGTTCTGACTAGTATGTTAGTATGTATTCCAATTGTGGAATACATACTAGTATGTATTCCAAAGCAGGGGTTACGTTTTTGCACGTCGTGCAGAATAACCCTAAAGGCACCAAGGTGGCGGTGCCACCGGCTTATATATATATATATATATATATATATATATATATATATATATATATATATATATATATATACACTCACCGGCCACTTTATTAGGTACCCCATGCTAGTAACGGGTTCGGACCCCTTTTGCCTTCAGAACTGCCTCAATTCTTCGTGGCATAGATTCAACAAGGTGCTGGAAGCATTCCTCAGGGAGTTTGGTCCATATTGACATGATGGCATCACACAGTTGCCGCAGATTTGTTGGCTGCACATCCATGATGCGATCTCCCGTTCCACCACATCCCAAAGATGCTCTATTGGATTGAGATCTGGTGACTGTGGAGGCCATTTGAGTACAGCGAACTCATTGTCATGTTCAAGAAACCAGTCTGAGATGATTCCAGCTTTATGACATGGCGCATTATCCTGCTGAAAGTAGCCATCAGAAGTTGGGTACATTGAGGTCATAAAGGGATGGACATGGTCAGCAACAATACTCAGTTAGGCTGTGGCGTTGCAACGATGCTCAATTGGTACCAAGGGGCCCAAAGAGTGCCAAGAAAATATTCCCCACACCATGACACCACCACCACCAGCCTGAACCGTTGTTACAAGGCAGGATGGATCCATGCTTTCATGTTGTAGACGCCAAATTCTGACCCTACCATCCGAATGTCGCAGCAGAAATCGAGACTCATCAGACCAGGCAACGTTTTTCCAATCTTCTATTGTCCAATTTCGATGAGCTTGTGCAAATTGTAACCTCAGTTTCCTGTTCTTAGCTGAAAGGAGTGGCACCCGGTGTGGTCTTCTGCTGCTGTAGCCCATCTGCCTCAAAGTTCGACGTACTGTGCGTTCAGAGATGCTCTTCTGCCCACCTTGGTTGTAACGGGTGGTTATTTGAGTCACTGTTGCCCTTCTATCAGCTCGAACCAGTCTGGCCATTCTCCTCTGACCTCTGGCATCAACAAGGCATTTCCGCCCACAGAACTGCCGCTCACTGGATGTTTTTTCTTTTTCGGACCATTCTCTGTAAACCCTAGAGATGGTTGTGCGTGAAAATCCCAGTAGATTAGCAGTTTCTGAAATACTCAGACCAGCCCTTCTGGCACCAACAATCATGCCACGTTCAAAGTCACTCAAATCACCTTTCTTTCCCATACTGATGCTCGGTTTGAACTGCAGGAGATTGTCTTGACCATGTCTACATGCCTAAATGCACTGAGTTGCCGCCATGTGATTGGCTGCTTAGAAATTAAGTGTTAACGAGCAGTTGGACAGGTGTACCTAATAAAGTGGCCGGTGAGTGTATATAAAATAGCTGCGAGCAGCGATGGAAGGCCGAAGCCGGCGTACCGCCATCCCGGTGCCTTTAGGCACCGGGGTTGCGGTGCCACCGGCTTGGGCCTGGATCGCTGCTCGCAGCTATATTTATATATATATATATATTTATTATTATTCTTCTTCCGACTGGGCGTCTACTGGCAGCCCCTAGACCGGTTTGCGGGAAATGAAATTTGGTTTGACATTCTGATAGAGGACAGTCCCAACATTAAATACACCAATTTTGGTGTCTCTAACTTATTCCCTCTAGCGCCACCAACTGTCCAAAGTTTCACTTTTATTATGCTAATAACTTTTGAACCGTAAGGCCTATCAACAAAATTCTTTTTTCCTCTTATTCCTGAGCTCATGCCGATTCTATCGCACCCTATGACGTCATTTTCCGTCATAAAAAATGGCCGCCATTTTGAATTGTCAAAAAAACCTACTTTTGCGAACTCGTCCTAGGCGGTTTGTCCAATTTTCACCAAAATCACACCGGATCATCTCCAGGCAGTGCTGACAAAAAGTTATGGAATTCAAGTTGATTCGATTAACCGTTTTCGATAAACGCACAAACTAATTTTACGTAGCGCTTGCGAAAACAGACGTGAGGCTGTATCTCCGCAACGCTTGATCCTATTCAGACCAAACTTGGTACGTGTCATCACAAGCATGACCTGAGGCTACATGCTGCGTTTCGGCGCAGCGCCACCTAGTGGTCCGGAGATATGAAAAATGGCTATTTTTGCTCATAACTTCTGAACGGTTTGTCCAAAAATCATAAACTTGGTCTTGTTAGATTCAGGGCGTCATGCCGAGTCGACTGATATCCAATTTTCCCAGATCGGCCATTTTGGCTGTCGGCCATTTTGAATTATGTGCTAAAATGCTGTATTTTTTGAACGCATGAACGAATTATTACGAAACTCGGTATGGGTCATCAGTACGATGCCCTGAAGGAGCCTGATAAGTTTCGAAACAGCGCCACCTAGTGGTGACATTTTTTTTCAAACGCTTATAACTTTGGGTGTGGTACACTTATTTTCACGAAAGTCATCTTTTTGAGGTCCTGAATCGTTGCCGAATCCAACGATACCAAACATGTTGGGTTTCGCCTTACGGTTGGTGTAGCGTAGCGATTTAGCGCAAAAAAACATGTGGCGATATCTTCGAAACCGCTGTTCCGATTCGAGACGAAACCACCGCCAGAAAAACGGAAACATAGGTCGATAGGCAATAGGCTAATGCCAAAATGCGAAAATATTGATAGTAAGGGGTAGTAATATTCAAACAAAGTCATGTGTCGGTCATTTTTTTGTGTTTTTTCATATAAATGTTTTAACTCTGATGCAAATTGAGATATTTTCACCAAAATTGACACACATATGTATGGGCTCACTCTGAGGACACACACAAAAAAAAATGTGGGACTGAGCCTCTTGGTGGCGCTATAGTAGAACAAAACGTGAAATTCCCATTGACTTCAATACAGTTTTGTGAAATAAAATACTATACTAAACAAATGCTTTGGTCTAACATTACGAAACTCAGTTTGTGCCATAAGTAGCATGCCCTGAAAGGTATTCAAAAGATTTTGAGACAGCGCCACCTGTTGGTCAAAAGTTATAATTAATTTCTGAAAATGCTAATAACTTTTGAATAAATTTGCCTATTGCAATGAAACTGATCTTAATAGATTCCTTGGGTTATGCCGAAAACATAGATATCTGGTTTGCCATAATCAGCCAAACTTCCTGTCCACCATCTTTTGTTTTTTGAAAAACCTTCTTTTTCGAACTCCTCCTAGACCGTTTGTCCGATTTTCACGAAAATTGAATCGTATCATCTCCAGACTGTGCCGACTAAAAGTTATGGATTGCGTGACGATAGACAAAACCGTTTTCGTATACCACAGCATCAAAGTTGAGGCATGCTGCCAAAATGACTATTTGGGCTTTATCTCTGCAATGCCTTCACATTTTGACACCAAACTTTGTATGTGTCATTGTCATCTCACTCTGATCACAACGTATCAATTTCATAACTGCGCCACCTATTTGTCGAAAGTGATAAAATATTAAATCATCTGAAAAGCTAATGTTTATGTGATTTTGTTTTAGTCATTTGCCCAAAGTTCTCTTAAAGTGCCATTAATTGCACCTTGCTGCAGTAGGTCTGCCACTCTTTGCCATTTTGGCATATGTTGCGGCTTCTTGCGCTTGGCCCCGGTAATGGCTGCTTGCAGCTATGTCTGTTAGGGCCCAAGCCCTGAAAGGGCGCAGAGCCCTATTGTTTTCCTTCCGATTATTTTTTTTTTTTTTTTATTTTTTTTTTTTATTTTTTTCTAGCGACTATTCGGGCACTTTTGGGGCCCTTAACATGCTCGAAAACTCTTGAAACTTTGCACACGGGTCAGAACCCGCGGCCATCAGAGCCGGGCTGAAGCTGGTACCCGGGCGTGGCAGGGCGGCTGCGTCAGCGCCCCCTGGAATGGGGTCCGAACACCTGGTCCATAACTCAAACACACTTGCATGTAATAATATGAAACTCGGTACACATGTCGATAGCAGAATTTCATCTATACCTCGTGTTCTTACTTTTTACCCCAGCCCAACAGGAAGTCGGCTATTGAGGTTTTTTTGTAAAACACACGCAATGAACTTTTAAATACTCCTCCTAGAGCTCTGATCCAAATTCGACGAAACTCGGTCAGCGTGAAGTCAAGACATTGAGGATGAAAGTTTGTGTGGGGATTTTTGATATCTCGAACGGTTTGGCCGTGGCGAGGAAACGAAACTATGGCGAGAAACGTGAAACAGGAAGTGTGTCATAACTTCAGCATACATTAACTGATCTGGATGAAACTTCAGCAGTGCGTTCGCTGTAAGAGGACGATCACATGGATGTGACTATTGTGAGTCAAAGTTATAGCGCCACCAACTGGCAGCAGGAAGTGTGTCACTTTCAAAATGCTTTGAAATCACCCTCTTATTTTTACCCGATTTGCTTCAAACTTCATCTGTATAATGTAAATACACGGCAGATGAAGACCTATGAATGGATTCTTGATATCTTTGAAACTGTTGCCGTGGCGACGCATCAAACTTTACCATTCTTTTAGGATGCATTCTTTTAGGGATTCGAACATTTGTCCATAAATCAAACACACGTGCATGGATTAATATGAAACTCGGTACACTCATAGATCACATCAGGCCAAACAACTTTCGTGCTCTAAGTTTTACGACAGTTCAAACGGAAGTCGGGAATTATGTTTTTTTTTTTTAGATAAATGTCCTAGAAAAACATCAAATTACAACCCATGCTGTTACCAATCACCACCAAACTCGGATGTGCATGAAGTCAAGACATTGAGGATGCTAAATTCCGGACGGATTTGTGATATCTTGAACGGTTTGGCCGTGGCGAATTTTTTTGACTAAAAAAGGACACATAAAGTGTGTTATAACTTGGTTAGTTTTACTGACAGTTACAAAACTTGCCGTGTATATTGTTCTATTCAAGCCAAACAACTTTCTAATTAACAATAATAAGCTCAAACCCACAGAAAGTCAGATATTGTAGTTTGAATATGATCATGCTCTTTCTGAGCCTGAGTCTTTCTTGAGTCTCTTGACACACAGTCTGTGTGTGTGTGTGTGTGTGTAGGGGGAGGGGGCTTAATCATTTCACTGTGTGTCTGGCCTGCTAAAGTAAATACATTTCTTAAGCCTGGTATTTTTTAAATAAGTTTTTATTTTTATTTTTTTATAAGTAAAGGCATATAACCTGTTTAATTGTAGTGCATTGACAATAGTTTTATATAATTAGTGTATTAATTAAATTAACTTGGTCCATAAATCAAAAAGGAAGTGTGTTAAAACTTCTGCATACATTAACTGATCTTGATGAAACTTCAGCAGTGTGTTCGTTGTAAGAGGCCGATCACATGGATGTGACTATTGTGAGTCAAATATATAGCGCCACCAACTGGAAGCAGAAAGTGTTTCACTTTCAAAATGCTTTGAAATCACACTCTTACTTTTACCCGATTTGCTTCAAACTTCATCTGTATAATGTAAACACACGCCAGATGAAGAGCTGTGAAAGCATTATTCAATATCTAAGATAATGTTGCCATAGCAACGCATCAAACTTTAACATTCCTTTTTTTTTGATGATTTTGAGTCTCTTAGCGGCTTTTGGGGCCCTTAATGGGTTTGAAAACTCTTGAAACTTTGCACACAGGTCAGATCCCACAGCCATCAGAGCCGGGAAGATGGTACCCGGGTGTGGCAAGGGGGCTAGACAGCGCCCCCTGGAACGGGGTCCAAAAACTTGGTCCATAAATCAAACACGCTTGCATGTAATAATATGAAACTCAGTACACATGTTGATCTCATCGTTTCATATATTCATATATTCTCCTCAAGCCGGACAACTTTCTAATTTACACTCATGAGCTAGGACCCACAGAAAGTCAGATATTTTGGTTTGAAAATGTTGAGTGTCTCTCTGAGCCTACACTTCTGTATGGCAAGCCCTTTTAACATTTAAAAGCTAAGTTTGACTATTCGTAATTAACATTGTAGATATCAACAACGTCTTTCTAGTCGTAATTACATTTTGGATAGTTTGTATTATCATTTAAGATATCTGTAACGTAATTGTGACTAGTCGAAACGACAGATAGAGTATGGCAAGCCGTTTTAACATTTAATCATTTTAACCTACTAGTCTCTATTTTCATGCTACTAGTACTTATTTTTTAGATACTAGTATCTATTCCATTAAGTACTAGTACTTATTCATTAGCTACTAGTGCTTATTCTTTAGATACTAGTGCCTTTTCTTTAGATACTAGTGTTTATTCTTTAGGTACTAGTACCTTTTTAAAGATACTAGTACTTATTCATTAGACACTAGTCCTTATTTATTAGATACTAGTACTTATTCATTAGATGCTAGTCCTTATTCATTACATACCAATGCTTATTAATTAGTTACTAGTACTTATTCATTAGATGCTAGTACCTATTAAATAGATACTAGTACTTATTCATTAGACACTAGTACTTATTTCAATGGTGACTAGTAACTATTCTTTTGTTACTAGTCACATTTTTTCCAGTGACTTCTATGGTGATCTGTCATTCAGATATCAACTATTCAGTTCTGACTAGTATGTTAGTATGTATTCCAATTGTGGAATACATACTAGTATGTATTCCAAAGCAGGGGTTACGTTTTTGCACGTCGTGCAGAATAACCCTAAAGGCACCAAGGTGGCGGTGCCACCGGCTTTATATATATATATGTGTGTGTGTGTGTGTGTGTGTGAATATAGCTGCGAGCAGCGATGGAGGGCCAAAGCCGGCGGTACCGCCATCCCGGTGCCTTTAGGCACCGGGGTTGCGGTGCCACCGGCTTGGGCCCGCGATCGCTGCTCGCAGCTATATTTATTATTATTATTATTCTTCCGACTGGGCGTCTATGGCAGCCCCTAGACCGGTTTGCGGGAAATGAAATTTGGTTTGACATTCTGATAGAGGACAGTCCCAACATTAAATACACCAATTTTGGTGTCTCTAACTCATTCCCTCTAGCGCCACCAACTGTCCAAAGTTTCACTTTTATTATGCTAATAACTTTTGAACCGTAAGGCCTATCAACAAAATTCTTTTTTCCTCTTGTTCCTGAGCTCATGCCGATTCGATTGCACCCTATGACATCATTTTCCGTCATGCAAATTTTTCCGCCATTTTGAATTTTCCAAAAAACCTACTTTTGCGAACTCGTCCTAGGCGGTTTGTCCAATTTGCACCAAAATCGCACCAGATCATCTCCAGGCAGTGCTGACAAAAAGTTATGGAATTCAAGTTGATTCGTCGAATCGTTTTCGATAAACGCACAAACAAATTTTACGTAGCGCTTGTGAAAACAGACGTAAGGCTGTATCTCCGCAACGCTTAATCGTATTCAGACCAAACTTGGTACGTGTCATCACAAGCATGACCTGAGGCTATGTGCTGCGTTTCGGCGCAGCGCCACCTACTGGTCCGGAGATATGAAAAATGGCTATTTTTGCTTATAACTTCTGATTGGTTTGTCCAAAAATCATAAATGTGGTCTTGTTAGATTCAGAGCGTCATGCCGAGTCGACTGATGTCCAATTTTCCCAGATCGGCCATTTTGGCTGTCGGCCATTTTGAATTATGTGCTAAAATGCTGTAATTTTTGAACGCATAAACGAATTGTTACGAAACTTGGTATGGGTCATCAGTACGATGCCCTGAAGGAGCCTGAGAAGTTTCGAAACAGCGCCACCTAGTGGTCAAAAGTTATATAAAAAATTCCAAAAAGGCTAATAACTTTTAAATTAATCTGCCTATTGAAATGCCACTTGTCTTAATAGATTCCTTGGGTCATGCCGAAAACATAGATACCAAGTTTTTCTCTATTTGGCCGAACTTGCTGTCCACCATCTTGATTTTCATTCAAAACCTACTTTTGCGAAACTCGTCCTAGGCGGTTTGTCCGATTTGCACCAAAATCAAATCGTATCATCTCCAGACAGTGCCAACTAAAAGTTATGGATTTCGTGTCGATAGACAAAACCGTTTTCGTGTAGCGCAGCAGCAAATTTGAGGTAGGATGCCAAAAGGACTATTCAGTCTTTATCTCTGCAATGCCTTGACATTTTGACACCAAACTTTGTTTGTGTCATTGTCACCTCACTCTGACGACATCTCATCAATTTCGTAAGTGCACCACCTATTTTTCGAAAGTGATAAACCATTAAATTCTCTTAAAAGTTACTGTATATATGATTTTTTTAGCCATTTATCCAAAGTTCTCTTAAAATGTCTTTAATTGCTCATTGCTGCAGGTGGTCTGCCACTCCCACACATGATGGCATCTGTTGCCGCTTTTTGCGCTTGGCCCCGGTAATGGCTGCTTGCAGCTATATTTTTTTTTTTCACTGCTAGGGGTCGCTAACCTCTTACAATAACAAAGGCGTAGGTTGATGACGCAGTGATAAGCGGAATGATGTTACTTGCTGTTACGCTAATGGATCTAATAATGTTTATGGATGAGTGAAAATATTCATGTTTTCTGGTATGAAGCAGGTTGTGATTGCTAATAAGAGACAAATTGACCACACATGGGCCACACATGAGCCCTGCAGATATAAAGGAATAAGGACATTTAATTCTACTACTCGCAGAGGTCAGTTTATTTGACAAATTAAACTTGAGAGGTAACACAGCGCTGTTGCATTTGGTCTAAAGTTACACTATCATACTAAACAGCTTTTGAGTGTGATAAAAGTTATAATGTTATTCTATGTGTTAGTTTGCTTGCTGTATGAGACGACCAGTAAACTAGATCAACATTAGAATAACATAGTGATCATATTCTAACATTTCATCATGTTGAGCTATATAGGGGAGCGCGGGGCACAACCTGACGCGGGGTTAAATGTAACACGGTCCATTTACATAGTTCGTCAGGATCAAGCAGGTTGTCTTTCCGCTATTTTTTTCTTGCTGCCAGAAGACGGTCTCCCGTAATTCGCGGAAAGTTTTGATTATATTTCGTGAAGATACTGGACAAAGAGTGTTTTGACACCATGAAAGTAATTTTTTCATCATAGGTTTTTTTTCGGTTTCTGAGTTGGGTGTATACGTTTCCAAATCTAACTTTATATTGCCTTAATCACTGTCTTGTTGGCTCAAACATAGCACCGCTTTGAAGCATGTCAGCAATTCCTAGCGACTGTTAGCTAGGCTTAAAATATGAAATATACAGCGGGGTTGGTTGTAACAAAGTGTACAATGATAATCAAATTAAAACGGAGCCACACAACTTTTCAGGTTTGAGTATTTATTTATACATTTAACTTTGTTAGACTTTCACAAACAATGTTGGAATTTAAAATATTTAAAATTTAGTGTACTATGAATGATAACTTGTTTATTTATTAAAAATATGGCCTGTTATTACAGTTTTTCTCTATTGCTTAAACACATTTTTTGAAACTATGCCTCTTATTCTCACAACAGTAAACACAAATCCATAACTTCTCACCCAGTTTCACAAACAACCTATTTTCAGGTCAAAATGAAACTCTACACTCAAAACCATTCACTCTTGCTGAAAAACCAAACTTTGCCCTCAGACAGGACACACAAGTCCTCAAAATAACACACACTACAACATAGTCTAACACACTGGTGCAATAAATTCAAAACAACATTTCCAAAACTGGTAAGTTATGTTACTTGTGGTTCCCCTCCTCACAAACCGTTTCATATGATGAACAAATTACACAACCATTGGATACATTAGCACATTTTTTTTCATTCATGTACTACACATTACAAACACAGTAAAATTACAAAAATAAAAAATAAAATAATTGTATTCTGCCTCAGCCTCCTGTCTTTGGTCTGGGTCAGGCCAGAGAGATCACATCCACATCAAAGGCTATATTAGCCCTAGCCAGGCAGCGGGGGTAAAATCCTCTTGCATGCCTGATCCACCTGTTTTCCTGTTTTTCTCCCTGAAAGTTCTGATGATGGAGGTGACGGTGAAGCGACTCAAATTAGGCTGTACTCGTTGTCCAGCCTCCCTCATAGTCATGCCACGGACAAGGACATGATCAACTAAAGTGGCTCTAATTTCATCCAAGACTGCTTGTCTCCTTGCTCTTCCTCCTCCTGCTCCACCACCATCTCTTCTACCTTGTCCTTCAACACGTCCTCCTCTTCCTTTTCTTCCTCCTCTTCCTCCTCCTTCACCACGTCCTCTTCATCCTCCTTCACCATGTCCTCTTCTGCTCCCTCCTCGACCTCTTCCTTCATCTCTTTGTGGATCCATTGTTCCAAAACTCAGATGAACTGACTCTGGCACTTTTAGGCATCTAGAAAGTTCTGATTGATGTGTGTTAAATTGTGACTCTTAGTGTTTTCATCTGGGTAATGATATGCTAATTGAGCTGAAACTATGCTGACTTGAGTGAACAATATTGAATGCTAGTGCTTTCTAAATGACCACATGGTCTAGGCAATGAAATATTAAGGGATTTGTGTGTAGAGTTTTGCAGTGACAGTTTAACAATTCTGACTTATGTGTCAATACAGGGAATAGTGTTTATAGTTTAGGGAAATGGGTGTACTTTTTGATAATTGGCATTATGGTTTTGAAATTTTAGTTCAAAAGCCTGGTTATAGTGTTTAAGCAATTGAGAAAAACTGTAATGCAATAAACCCTTTACATTTTTATTTTAAGCTCATTTGTATTATTATTACTGTTATTATTATTATTAATAATAATATTTGTACATGCAGCTGCCACACACAAATCTAATTTAATTGCAATTACAATATTTATATTTGTATTTATTATTATTTATTGCAAAACTATGCAGCCCTTTTCTATGTCTCTATCCATGATATTGATCCATAATAGAAGGATGATTGGATGAGGGATGGATGTATGGATATCTGTCTATACAGATGCACAAACAATATCAAACTATACAAATAAAATAGTACTGAATTATGTGTGTTACACACAAGTGTTACAACTAGCCCCTCTATCTGTTACAATTAACCCCGTATATGGGTAAGTTGTAACATTTGCACTTCTTTTCACTTTTCAGTGCAACTGTACAATAATGGTAGGCCAAAAAAAAACTTTAAGTGGTCATTTGTAGCAGAGATGTGTATGTTGCTTGTGTAAAAAAAAAGAATTAATCTAACCTAATTATTTTTTAATTAATTGAGCCACCATTGTACATTTGCTCACCTGTCTAAAAAAAGTACATGCAAGAGTGGCATCCCTGTCAAGTCGTGACTCGAGAAACTATGTCAAGTCCAAGTTAGTCGCGGACGTGGTCGTGAAGCTCGGCATCTTGAACGGCCTCGCTGATATTGATCCTAGTTTTAGTTCTCCTTTTGTCCCAAAGTCTGCTTGCTATGGTTCATAATGTTTGAACGACAGAAACAACTGTGTGCCACTAGAGGTTACGCACTACGCAGTTGTCCACGAATGTCGCCGTGGTTACTATGGCACTAAAAGCGGAAACCAGAGATAACGTGGATATAATTTCATTGACAGGCGACAAGTGAACAGGGACGGGTACTTTTTAAAATTGTGAATTTCTCAAAATTCTTGAAAACGTTTTGGAAAATGGAAGTACACAAATTACACTGTTATATTGAAATTAGGGCCGGGACTGGATTAAAAAATTTAATCTAATTAATTAGAGGCTTTGTAATTAATTAATCGAAATTAATCGCATTTTAATCGCATAAATATTTGGACTAAGAACAGTGAGAAGATTTTTTTTCAAATGGATTTTTAGTAGGCCTATACTATTGAATAATGACTGAATACATAAGCTTAAGCAACAAAATATTGTTTATTTTTGTTCAACCAAGTCCAACAGACCAGTGCAATTGTATGTTTTGCATTGAGGTGAAACTTGAGGGTCGATGTGATACGCGAATTCCTTGTTGCATAGCTTGCACACAACCCTGCTCTTAATGACGCTTCCATACAGCGCTTGACATTAACTTTTTTGCTCACTAGCCAATGTGGCTGGTTTTACAAAATTACTAGCCACACAGCACTTTTACTAGCCACATTTTAAATGGGGCTTTAAACATACTAAAATTTAATAATTTTATCATTAGCTCTGGTTGTAAAGCTCATTTTTTGAAAACATGTTGTCTATTCTTAGATTCTATAGATTCTTATTGTATATAATAAAAGTGCTGCATCTTTTTTTACAGCAGTAAATAATACAGAGTAGAACAATTATCTGCATTAGAAACAATGAGCAAATGTGATATGACGTGACATAAGGGGAGCCCTGCTAGTAGTTACACTGTGTACCTTATTCATGAAGATTATTATTTTTTTCTTTATATCGGCCACGCACTCACGAACTGACTGAACGCTGTGTTGATGTGTGTGTGTGCGCGGCTGCGCGCGACCAGTTGCGTGTGATGATCATTTGACAAGTCTGGAATGGATGTCATATTTGGCGTGCGCACCCTCGCACAGCGGCACTGCAGGAGAGCGAGACGCGCCTATGTTCTGGATTATCCTGCTATTAAAAAAGATCGCTATATCAAATTAAGTTGATAATTAAGTGCAGACTAAAACAGCCCTCAGTCCGACGGCCAGCCCGAGAGTTTAATCTCCACGTGTTTAATGTCATGCAATTCGTTTGTTATGTCAGATGTCTTTTGACAAGACTACAATTTTTCAACATGCCAAAGTGGCTAGTGGGAGTGACTGTGTTACCCGCCACGCGTGAAATCCACCCGCATTTGGCGGGTGTTAATGTCAAACCCTGCATCCGTTCGTTTTTATAACATAATTTCCCATCCACGGGACCAACCAAAGCGGTCTCATCAGCTTCTTCGTGTTCACTGTTTGTTGTTTAGTTGTCTGAAGCACTGTAAAAAAAGTCATGAACGCTAGCTGGTGCTCCAGTATAATCAGTCCGCCGAAACTAATCCAGAGAGAAATGTTCCGCGGTGGGAAAATACGTGCGATTAAAATGCGTTAATTTTTTGTGTAATTAATTAATGCGTTAAAGTCTGTAATTAATTAATCGTAATTAACGCGTTAAAGTCCCGGCCCTAATTGAAATATAACACTGTGCAAGTGGTTTTGGGATATTTTGATAAATTCTTACATATTGTACCTTTTAACAATATGGACAAAATGTATATTAATATAATAAAACAGCACATAAATCAATTTACCACCTCTATAATTCAAAGTGACATCAAAAACCACAAATATCTTAAGGCTAATAAATGTGTCACAATCAAGAACAACATAACTCAAGTCATTTACTCAATTTAAATAAGTGCATTGACATAAGTGCATAAATGCTGTCGGTCATTGATTGTGTCTTTAATGATTATGGAGTTAATCACAATTTTTTTAGGGGGACTGGGTGGGTAAAAGACTGAAGTGTGAATGAGATTTGACAGTTTTTGCAGATTGGGATCTTTCAGTGCTCTTTTTCTCACACAGAGATATGTGAGATACTTATGAAAACTTAGGAGTCATATAGACTGCTTTTACAGTGTTTTTACAGTGTTTTTTATTTATTTTATTTTATTTTTTTGGAGTTTGACCAATTACAATTTTACCGTACAATTTTAATTTCAATGTATTGAAAAAAGGAACTACATCTTTCTGCTGCATTTCTCCTTTTTTGTAACATGAAAATAAACCCAAAACAGGCTTTGAATGATATAGGGAGTAAATGATAACAACATTTATATTTTGAACTATTCCTCTACATACATTGGTTCTCAGCAAGTGCATTATTTTGTACAGTGAGCTCCCGGCTACCAAGGGAATGATGCCGATCTAAATTAAAAAGACATTTTAGAAACCAAACTCAGACAACAAAGAGAAGCTTAAGTTTTAAGTTTTTAAGCTTTAAGCTTAAGTGCAAGTTTTTAATGTTAATATTATTAAATTACAAAAAAATACCATTAATTACAATGTATAACATTCATACTTAAAGGAGAACTCCGAATGCAAAATAAACATTTAGTCTAATAAAACATTGGCACCTAGTCAACCGTTCTCTGAGATTCGTTTTCATGATAATCGAATGTAAAGAGTTTTATCTCTAAAAACTGTTTAGCATATAATGCTAGTAATGTGGGCTTTTACTAAGTAAAAAGAAATTGCTAGTTAATACCACTAAAAGGCTCAAAATAGCCCCACACTAACACAGTAACATAATGAGTGTCCCTGCATGGAAAACGAAGCATTGAGAACTTTGTAAGTGTACAGACCGTTTAATAAGAAGATACTTTATAAAGACAGTTCACTTTGTGTATACAGACAGGAGCCATCTTAGAAAATAGACTCGATAAGTCGATCCCCGAACGCTGTTCATACAATTCAGGAAGTTCGCCGATCACTCAGCATGCCGTTCGTGGTTCGACTTATCGAGACTGTTTTCCAAAGATGGTTCTCCGTGTTCTCCTTTAATGACAATTTAATTATTGTGTACATTAATATATTTCAGTTTTTCATTCCATGGACTGTTTCCGGTTTCACTGCTTGTCAGCATTTAAAATATATTAGCTAAATCAACTATAATGTCATGCAAACATTTTAATAGGTTACTCCCCATTTTCTGTAATCTGGACCACAACAGGTGATGCTTTCACTGATCTAACACTTATCAATTTCCGTTCTTAGGTGTCACAACTGTCCTGACTATGACCACACTGAGTATAAGTGCCCGGAACTCGCTTCCCAAGGTGGCCTATGCCACAGCCATGGACTGGTTTATGGCAGTGTGCTATGCCTTTGTCTTCTCTGCTCTCATTGAGTTTGCCACCGTCAACTACTTCACAAAGCGCAGCTGGGCCTGGGATGGCCAGAAGGAGGCCCAGGAGATGCGGGTAAGATGAGACCATTTAATACGTTGGAGTAGGATGTCACAATGCTGTAGAAGTACAGTACTTCCTGTACACTTGAGTGCTTATGTTCTTTTAAGATTGTCATTGAGTTATGGGCGCACTATAGGTTTGCCACCCATCCCTTACATCCCTTATGGGTATCTCTTATTTTACCACACTAAAGGTAACAACCCTAGTGGACTATCATGTGAAAAAATTATCTGAAAGAATTTTCAAAATTGCAGTAAGCTTTACATTTAAGCTTGTGTATTGTATAGTGTTTCTCAGTGTAGTCAATCACCATTTCATTTTCCACTGTCAATTTTTTATAGAGTTCCTCCAGACAATAAGCAATAAATATTCAGCATATAAATCCTAAACTAACATGGGCTTCTTGTTAGCAAGCTTGTCACTATTGTAATTTTTCATCGGGGTTGTTCCCGCTCAATAAGTTTAAGGGCTGCCAAACATCTCTTTTTTTCTTCCACCGCTTTTTCTTGCTCTTGATTATTGCCACCCTCTGTCCTGGCCCTGATAACCTCTGAGAAATGAAGTGCTTAGAGCTAATGCATGTGAATTGCTGCAGAGAAAGCTCAGCGAGGTGCTGCATTGCTCACAGTATGAGGAGATATTGCACCTGCGAATCACTAATATAAATTCCTATTTCGCCCACTTGTTGTAACCCATGCTTAATCTGTCGAGAAACACTTTACTTCTTCATTAACTGTTCAATAGAATAGAAATGTTGTGTTTCTACAGAAAGCGTTAAGAACAGCTGAGTCTCTCCGAAAAGAGTACAATGCAAAACTGATAGCACACATAGGCTCGGACAATAGAAGTTAAAGCCGGCTGTTAAAAAAATGGAGTAAAAAAGTGTATAACATTAGCCGCGTTTCCACTGCCGGGCCAGGGCCGAGCTGTGCTAGTGCGTGCCAGGGACAGTCGCGTTTCCACTGTCACTTCCGGGGCTTGATCAGTGCTTACTCGGGGCCAACGGCCAGGATTTCTGGCCCGTCGAATACCTTGGGCCACAGGGGGCCAGCTCGGGCTAGAGGCATGCTCAAGGTAAAAGGCGGAGTTTATCGGTGTTATGGAACGTTATGATCTGAAGCAAGATGCATGTTTCACTTTTTTATATCGCGCAAAAAAAATCGCTGCTCGAAATGGAGAATCGCCTGTACTGGTCTGTCGAAGATACCACAGCTCTTCTGAGCATTTGGGCAGAAGAAAGGGTATGACATCAATTTGACGGCGTGTGAAGAAACGAGGATGTTACAAAATACATCGATGCCGAACTTTCTAAGCTAAACATTCTGCGAGCAACGCTTCAAGTTCAGGAAAAAATTTTAAAAGTTGCGGGCGCAGTATTGTACAAGGCGATTGAAACGCACAATGGACAAAGCGGGGTTCAGAGAAGGATGTTTCCATGGTTCGACCTCTGCTTTAGTGGCGACTCGCGAGACAATCGGGACACTATTACAGCCACGGCCGGTGAGTTAATATACATGCTATCTTCCTAACTTAAAAATAAATTAATAGAATAGAATAGAATAGAATAGAATAAAATAGCATAGAATAGCATAGAATAGAATAGAATAGAATAGAATGAATAGAATAGAATAGAATGCGTTATTTATAAAGCACATTTAAAAACAACTGAGGTTGACCAAAGTGCTGTACAAAAGATGATAAAGCTAACACAAGCTGTAAAATAGATGTAACACATAAAAATAAAATCCTGAAACAGCAAATCAAGGTATAATTAAAACGCCAAAGAAAAATAAATGCGTCTTGAGGGAGGACTTAAAGTAAATAAAGTTGTGGCAGTTCTAATATGAACCAGGGAAAGTGTTCAATAATTTGGGGCCGATGACAGAGAAGGCACGATCACCTATTTTTTAATCTTGTCCTGGGGACTTGCAATAGTCCGAGTCTGCGGATCAAGTGACCTTGACTGAAGGGGTGTAGCAAATCTGTTAAATACTGTGGTGTCTCATTACGACATACGAACATAGATTTTGAAATCAATTCTATATTTGATTCGTTAGCCAATGTAGTGAGATCAATACTGGCGTGACAGAATCATATTTACGTTTCCTGTAGAGAAGCCGAGCCGCTGTAGACGTGAAACACAAGCCTGAGGGGCGCCGATATACACAGAAGTACAGTAGTCCCAGTCGAGATGTTACGAAAGCATGCATAACTATTTCAAATTAATTCCTAATACCCGCTGAAATGGGTTGGGTATGTATGACGTTTAATCCAGAAAGGCGTGTTAGGGGCGGGGTTTAGGGCAGCACTGCGGGGCTACTGGCCCGGCAGTGGAAACGCAAGCCCGGTGCTTGAGGCCCGAAGGCCACTGAGCTCGGCTCGCTGTCAGCTCTGGCCCAGCCCTAAGTCCGGCAGTGGAAATGCGGCTAATGTATGTTACAATGTATAGTATGGATGGAAAAACTTTTTCTAACATAATTTGAGTTGAATAAATGTTCATTTTCACAACCCATTCCTATATAGAAGTTTGGGGTAATGTTTACAAAATGTTTAGTTTACAACTAGGGGTACTCTGATTAATCGGCTATCGGCCGACGATCACTTCAAAGTACTCGATTCGGCCATCTCTTTAATTTGCCTATCTTGAACTTGAGAGGAACGGCAAAGACTTGCGAGTGGCGTCATCTCAATCTCTGTCACGCAGGAAAAATTATTCTAATACTGAATGTGAGGTACACTTCATACATCTTTATTAAATAAATCAGTAATTTGAAAACTTCCCGTGAGAAGTGATGGCATGAGAGAATCAGCGCGCTCTGTCTCTTTAAATCTGCAAATGGCTTCACATCACTACATCACAAACAACATAAGCAACTTGCACACTGGACAGTTGACGAAATTGTCATTTTTTAAACCATTCAGTAGGCCTACTCGCACGCTCTCTGAGAGATCAACGCATTTAGCGTCATATGAGGCGCTATACTCCGCACATGGTACACTTTTTCGTTTATATAACACGCGCATTTATGGGTAGGTTTAGGTGTGGGGTAGGGTAGTCTCATATTACGCTAAAGGATTTATGATGCCTTGAGTTCGCATGTTATATAAACGATAAAGGGTACCATGTGCGTAGTATCAGCGTCGTTTTTTGTCATAAAGCGTTCTATGTGAGCAGCTTAAGGATGGAGACGGGCTGGAGAGACGGGCCACTCATGCACGCTCAAAGCGTGCACACATAAAGCCGCCTCACAGCTCAATGGTCAAAATGCACTTTAATAGATAAATACACACGTACAAAATTACTGTCCTGCCGAGTTTTCACTTAAACACAGTCGGTTATGTCTTAAATAAAAGTAAACAGTCGATAAAGAAAACGCAGGAAACGAAAACGAAAAAAACTTTTTTATAACAATAAAGAATGAGAAATGCTTAGCAGGTGTAGCATTCAGTATAAAACACTACAAATAATTCACATCTGCCCATTTTTCAATCAAAATATACTTTTAAAGATTGCTGTCAGAAGTTATTACATGCACCCGATGATGGTGTCTGTATTGTGCCAAACTTTATTTATCTTAATTTACTGCTATATGTTGTGCAGCAGTCAAGGTTACATCCAAATGGAAAAACCTACAAGATACACGAAAAATGTTGTTCAAATATGCGTTTAGCAAATATTGTGCTGGTGTACAGCTAGCTGAAATAAATAAATAATTTTGCATTCAGTGTGAAAGCTCCATTCATGGGCGATTCGCTTAGCTTTATCTCGTTGCACTCAGGGTGAAAGAGCAGTGACAGTATATTGGATCTGTGCATTCATTCTTAAAGTGACAGCAGCCTAATAAACCTGTTGCCGTTTGTGCCATTAATGCTAATCAAACAACAAAAGACATCGAAACTCTTGACAGAATATATTTTGTAACTTTAAATGTTAGGCTTAATCTGACTATCCATTTTACATTTTTTTATTTAATTTCTGTACTATTTCTTACCTGAATACTACTGAGACCAGCCACCCAGACAGCTGCGATCAGTTTGCATAACCAAAGAATTCCTGCACAAATGAAGCTCATCTAAATGCTTGCCGTCCTCATCTGGATCTCAACCGGTCTGTAGTTCGTTGTAATAACTGACTTGAGTGGGAAAATGCTCACATTCAATGGCATCTTGCACTTTGGAGAGGTGTTCTTTTCATGAATGAATCCCAGCTTTCACTGTACAGGGCAGATGGCAGTCAGCGTGTATGGCATTGTTTAGATAAGCAGTTTGCTGATGTCAACGTTGTGGAACTAGTGGCCCATGGCGAAGGTGGGGATATGGAATGGGCATGCGTATGTTATGTACAGTGAACACAGGTGCATTTTATTGACGGCATTTTGCTGGCACAGAGATACCGTGACGAGATCCTGAGGCCCATTGTTGTGCCATTCATCCACGATCATCACCTCATGTTGCAGCATGATAATGCACAGCTCATGTTGCAAGGATCTGTACACAATTCCTGGAAGCTGAAAGCATCCCAGTTCTTGCATGGCCAGCATTCTCACCGGACATGTCACCCATTGAGCATGTTTGGGATGCTCTGGATCAGCGTATACGACGGCGTGTTCCAGGTCCTGCCAATATCCAGCAACTTCGCACAGCCATTGAAAGGAGAGGACCAACAGTCCACAGGCCACAATGAACAACCTTTTTTCTTTCTTTGTATTGGACCCCCAAATACAGTAAAACTGCACATTTTAGAGTGGCCTTTTATTGTGACCAGCCTAAGGCACACCTGTACAATAATCATGCTGTCTAATCAGCATCTTGATATGCCACACCTGTGAGGTAGATGGATTATCTCAGCAAAGGAGAAGTGCTCACTAACACAGATTTAGACAGATTTGTGAACAATATTTGAGAGAAATAGGCCTTTTGTGTACATAGAAAAAGTCTTAGTTTAGCTCATGAAAAATGGGGGCAAAAACAAAAATATTTGCATTTATAATTATTATGTATGTGTGGCATGCTGTTCAGGAAATTATTGTAATTAATAGTTTGTTTGTTTTTTGTTTTAGTTTTTAAATACTGTCAAATTTGCACTTTCATTCCATATATTCAGAGTTTCATTATTCACACTCTTTGTCCATCTATTCAAGTTTAATTCTATATATTCATAGTTTATCTTATACTTATTTTCACACTGTCATTTATTCACACTCTCATTCCATATACTGAAACTTTGTATTATAAATGCAATAATTTCCTGAACGGCATATGCCATACCTATGTAAGTAATTTATAAATATTCAGGGCTGTCAAACTATTAATCTGCATCCAAAATAAAAGTTTGTGTTTACATAATATATATGTGCGTGCACTGTGTATAATTATTTTGTATATAGATAAATACACACACATGCTTGTATATATTTAAGAAGTATTTCCATCTATATACTGTATATAGATTTATATAAATATAAATATTTATATGTAAATATTTTTTTTTTCTTAACCCACACTTGTCTCACTTGTGAGTCACACTTGTTATCTTCCGGTCAAAAGTAACCGGACACCTAAAAATGAAACTTTCTCCATCCCAGTAAAACCAATGCAATTTATTTTTGTTCTATAATATTTATTCTTTTTAATTTAGTATTTTGAATTTTGAGACAATTTAATTGAATTTATTATTATTTATGCAATATTTATGGTTTATTTTTGCCATGAAAAAAAAAAAAAAATATATATATATATATATATATATATATATATATATATATATATATATATATATATATATATATATATATATACACAGTGTATATATATATATATATATATATATATATATATTTTTTTTTTTTCTTTTTTTTTTTTCAAAAAAAAATTAATGCAGTATTTTAGTTTAATATAGAGTCTAGTCCTTCTGAAAAAAAAATATTTTTTGAAGAAAATTAGCACCATCTGGTTACAGTATAGAGAAAAAGCGTAGAATCATGGTGTAACCACTAGATATCATGTACAGCTCTCTATAGAGAGGCATGTGAATTCCCCAGCTGTTTATGAACACATTTTTTTGTTGTTGTTGTTGGTGGATTTGAATATATAGTTGAAACAATCTCAAAAACTATTTCTTATAAAAAAAATTGACAAAAAAACAAAAATTCACTTTATTTTTTCTTTTTTTTTCAATTTCACATTAATTTCCTATGGGGACATTTTTGACCAAAGACCACAAGTGTGACTATTTTTTAAGACCACTTAGCATGCTCAGATCATGACCTATTTTTTTTGTGTGTGTTCACATACATAATGCCATAAAAGTCACCAAGTTTTCAATAACATTCCGATGAAGCTGTGATTTTTAAAAATTCAAAACCTACTTTTTGTAATCAAAATTTATTGGTGTTTATGTGTATAAAAGTGTGTTTGTATGTGTGTGTGTGTGTGTGTGTGTTTGGTGGGTGTGTCTGTTTTGCACTCTGGATGTTGTAGAGTGTCACCCCTTTCCTGTGGTGTACTTTTTTGTGTGTGTGTGTCAATTTCCCATTCATTTCCTATGGGTTGTCATTTTTGACAGAAGAGCAAAAGTGTGACTCATTTTTTTACGACCACTTAAATTGCTTGAATCATGACCTCAGTTTTTGTGTGTGTGTGTGTTTACATACCCAATGCTATAAAAGTCACAGAGTTTCGTAATTTTCTGAAGAAGCTGTAATTTTTAAATATTCAAAACAGATTTCTCTAATCACAATTTATTGGTGTTTTTGTGTATAAAAGTGTGTATGTGTGTAGGGGTGGGTATGTCTGTTTTGCACTCTTGATGTTTTAGAGTGTCACCCCTTCAATGCTGAGCACTTTTTTCTGCATAATGGCCAATTTGTAGATTGTACACACAAAAATTCTCAAAGTTTTTGTGTTTTTGTCAATTTCCCATTCATTTCCTATGGCCGGTCATTTTTGACCGAAGAGCACAAGTGTGACTATTTTTTTACGACCACTTAGCCTGCTTGGATCATGACCTCAATTTTTTTTTTCACATACCCAATGCCATAAAAGTCACCAAGTTTCATAACATTTTTGATGAAGCTGTGATTTTTAAAATTTCGAAAACAAATTGAAATTGAAATTTCAAAACAAATCAGAAATGATCAAAGAGCACCTAAGGGTTTAAATATACATGCATGTGTGAGTATTTTTATATATATATATATATATATATATATATATATATATATATATATATATATAAACAAAATAATTATGCACAGTGCACCCACATATATTATGTAAACACACTTTTATTTTGAATGTGATTAATCATGATTAATCGTTTGACAGCCCTAATAAATATATATACACAGTATATGGGTTGGTGCAGGTGGACACAATTTGGGCTGGTTTGGGGTCAAGTCTGGCGGTTTTGTAACATCCAAATGTTATAGTGTAATTGGTTAATAAACAAAACTCAGAGTGTGCATGCACTTCATAAAATCAGTCATCATGACATTACCAAACACGTCGTTGATGTTGGTGTCACCGACGAGAACACACTTCTAGCCAATCAGTGATCAGCGGGCAGACGTGATCATTCACAGGTTTTTAGCGCAATAACTTGTAGCTGTATATTCAAGTGATCGGTATGCAAAAGTGGGAAAAATATACAGTAAGTTGTCTATAGTAAAGAGTTGGAAAGTGATTCAGACTCTCAGAAACAAGGATTACACATGTGAGGTTTGGATAAACGATTAATCAGACTGTGCAAAGTTTGTACTGTAGTTCTGTCTAAGTTAAAGTGCAACACAATACTTTCTGCAGTGTTTTTTTTCATTATTTTCATTATTGTTTTTTCCTGTAAAATTAGCCAAATAGAAGCAACAGCATTTATTCAGTTTAGTGTGGAGATTTTTATTGATTTTGAAGTGTTATGTATTCAAATAACAATTAAAAAGATTTATTGCCTTGTACAAAATAAACAAATTGTTGGTGAATCTATGTTCCTCTCCTCTCCTTGGTGCAGTAATTATTCTAAATATGTACTTGAAACTATTAGTTCCCTTTTAAAAGGAAACTCGCACTGGATGACGCTCTTGAGGAATGCCCTCCACGTGAACCGTTGTCTGAAAAACTATACAATCACGGCAATCTAATTTGACCGGCGACAGCCTATGACATCACTACTAGTACAACCCGGAAGTTTAAAAGGGTAAATGGACTGCATTTATATAGCGCTTTCATAGACCTAATGGCCACCAAAGCGCTTTACATATTGCCTCACATTCACCCATTCACACACACATTCATACACCGACGGCGGTGTCAGCCATGCAACGGCGCCATCCAGCTCGTCGGGAGCAGCCAGGGTTAGGTGTCTTGCTCATGGACACCTCGACACTTGGTCAGGTGGAACCGGGGATCGAACCACCAACCTTCCGGTTTGTAGACAACCTACATGAACCACTGAGCCACTGCCGCCCACTGAGCCACTGCCGCCCCACTGAGCCACTGCCGCCCCCGGGGGCGCCTAGAGAACATCAAGGGGGTAATCCATCAGCCGGAAGTTGAATTTTTCTCCGGGGGCCGCCATTGTAGCGTACTATCACCTGCTGTTAACATCCCATTGACTCGCATTCATTTTGGCGTCACTTTGACAGCGAATAACTTTACATCTGAGGCGTCCAAAGACTCCATTTATCCATTATTTATTTCTAAAGAAACACGACAATGTATAAAAGGCTACATTACTTTGTATGTTGCGTTATGGCCACGTAGAAGCAGTTCTTGTAAAAATAGGCTAAAAATTTCGTCATAACCACTCGACTGTCCGTCACACAGTAGAGAATTACCGTATAGACAGGAAGAGAAGCTCACACAGCCTTGCAGGCAATCTTGTACTGTCTAAAGTCAGCCCATGGCATAAATAGAAGCAAAATGACAAAGTAACTAATCAGAATACTTACCAAAAGTTGTTCCAGGTCGCGCTTCGCCGTCTCTGTGCACGATTAAAATTTCTCTTGGCACAGCTATTATAAGTCAGTCAGTTTGCTCACGGGACATCTACGTTGTCAAGCTCAGTTTGAGCCTGCGCAGAACGCTTGGCTATCAGGAAGTGAGTGCCCATGTTGAGCTTCAACTCTCTCCGTTGAAATCAACGGGGTCGCTGTGTCCATTTCTTTTACTGTCTATATGGAGAACATCTCATCCTCTTTTCATCTTTTGTTTTGTCTGATTTGCAATCACCTTAAAAAGGTAACAATTATGGCAAGTGATAAGCGTTTCAAGAATCCGTGTCTCAGGTTTTTGACTCCAGATGACACACACAACTTGTGGATTTACTGTTTGAGCATGCATGATCAGCTCTTAAGAGACCTCACAGCAAAAATTCCCAGTGTTAAATTAACACTCTCGGTGTACATATACTAGGTCCAACTCCTGGAGCTAGTACTGTGCTTTTGCTGTGCTGTTTGTGCAAAATGTGAGAGTTTTCCTCTTAGAAACTCTCGTCTGGTCCTCTTCTTGCATCTGGGCCCAGTGTTTCGGGTCCCGCTCGTGCTGAGGCACTGCAGACACTCGGATCATGAAGTTCCCTAATGGAGCTCGCTGATGAGTTTGAGAGAGGTGTTTCTCTCTCATGCCAGTCAGAAGCTCGCAAGGGTGAGCTGCTGGACGAGGATGTGTTATCTCTTACATCCTCTGATCCAGCAGCAAGTGCTCTGCTGGCGTCTAGCCCGACAGAGCAGGAGATGGCTAATGAGGGTGGAGAGAGGTACAACCTCACAGCCTCCCTGCCTGTGTTTGATGAGCTGTTGGGTGTTATGGAGTGCACTTCAGCTGCTGTGGGAGTGAGGGAAGGAGCCATTTGTGGCAGGCTGGATGAGCGTTATTTTCTGTCCAAAACTCCCAGCTCCTGTGTACTGTATACTATCTGTATACTGAGATCAAGAAGGCATGGAAGAACTCATATTCATGAATAATCAAGAATAATGCTCTGATTCACACCTGAGACGACTGTAGATTTTAAATTCTTGCTTCTCCTTGTGAATAAATTTCATGAAACAGACACCAGTCATTCTGCCATTACATCTTATTTATTTTACCAATTAATATAAGACATAAGGGAGAGAGTGATAATGGACCAGCAAAGATCTTTGTTCTTGCATCTCAGTAATTTCTCTCTCTTTCTTTAGACAAAGAGTTTCAGTTCATATATGCTGACAAAAAAAAAAACTAACTACATTATCATAGAAACATGTGGTTCCCATTAATTGTAGAGAATCTCGACTCAGGTCTTATAGCTCAATTTGAATTTAGGGAAGAATATTCAAAATTAATGATCTGGATCAACAATTTATGAACTATTCCTTGAATCGAGGGTCTCGCATATATTCATTCACCCAACGAGGGGTTTTACACCACGCTCATCTGTCTCAGGTACATATGACGAAACTAACACAATGGATTATGATTAGTTTGGAGCATATGTCCTTTTACAGACAGAGGAGTGTGTGATTTTTGAAAGCAATAAGAGATTGCACAGTTTTCTAGTCAGCGCGGCCCGCGTGCCGATCTACAAAACTACAAATCCTTGCTTTCCTTAGCTTGAATCGTGCTGGTAATGTTCAGTGCACTCGAACAGAATCAGAACGTAGCATTAGGATCTTTAATATTAAAGAGGCTTTGTTGTGCAATTAATACACACAATGGCAAGTGATGTATAAATGGAGTTTAATAAAACACACGACTAAATTGCACTACAAATCACACGTGATATATGTATATACAGGTAAAACAAAATGAAAATAAAACTTAAGAAAGGAAACAATGGAAAATGAGAATACAAGAGAAATTACAGTTACTTGCACAGCTTTTGACCTTTGGAGACAACCACAGGAAATTATTTGTCTAGAATTTGATGGAACAAATTTTGCATTCGAACCTGTGTGATGCTGAGAGCATGCGGTTGCCCTGGAGACGGAATCTCTTGATCTCTCCCACGTGGGTTGGTTTTGCGGGAGTTCAAAGCGTCTTAGAGAGTTCATGCTGGATGTTGCCTTCGGTTGGAGGAGACCGCGCACGTACTAACTTGAACTGGCTATTCGCAAAAGTAAACGTGAAGTAAAAGTAACGAGAGACTGATAACTTTAAGAAGTTTCAGAAGATGCAAGAAGATGAGTCCGAGGGCATCAGGAGATTTCTGAAGGAAGTAGATGGAGCCAGGGACCAAAGCAGGAGATAAGAGGGTAGGAGCAAGACGAAGATTAAGATGAAGACGAAGAAGACTAAGAGGAGGACAGCGTTATGTTCTGTGGCACAAGCTTTTAAGGATGGTTTGCGGTTTGTCCCAAAACTCGGCTGACCAATGAAAGCCGTTCATCACAGGGGCGTGTCCGCCCATTTGATTAACATGTGACATTGCTGATTTTGCGTCTTGAGACAAAGGAAAAGTTATGCTAACTTTGAAAACAAACTTATACATGAGGATATATATTTTGTAATATCGATATATAGTTAAACAAACAGATCACACCATGAGGATTACAGAGACATCAAACACATTGAGTTATTTTGACCGCATTGTTGGGTTACACTTTGAAGCATGGTATTACAGGCATTTTAAACTCTTTGGGTACTCGTGATTACACTTGAAGTTAGATTGGTGAATTACTGTTCTTTTACGTGCATTTCAGCATACTAGACATCTTTGGTAATCTTTTAACAAGTTTTCAGAGCTGTTCGTGTTTGATGTGTGTGCGGGCTGTCTTGCCCGCGAAAGGGGGTTTGGGTGTGTGTGTGTGTTGGTATGTGCGCGTGTTTGCACGTACCAGCAATTAGCGTCACGCTGGTTCGTGATATACGTGTTGGTGTTGTCGAGCAAAAGGGGAATCTGGTTAGTTTCCTGTTTTTCCCTCCTCCTATGGTGTTACAGGTCACGAGAGGAGAAGGTTCTCCTTGTTTGCATAGATTGGTCACATTAGTGGGGGTCTAGCGAGGTTCAGTATCTTTGATCATTTATCACCATTAAAATCACTTAGGCCTAGACACGGTGGAGCCTGGGGTCGTAAAAGTCCAGTTGAATTTGACCATATGTGTCGTAGGAATGTGTTAAAAAGGCTTTATTTGTTACCATTTGTTGATCACATGAAATGAGTTAATGATTGTCTGATCAGAATCCCTACATCCCCCTGATCGGGAGATGACGTCCCTGTGGAGACGTCCTCTGCCGATCTCGTTGCATGGGAGGCTGGAAGGTGAATCGTGAACTTGTTAGCAGGTGATCATCAGGGCTGAGGAGTTAACTCAATGAGATCGCTGGTGACTTCCAGCGTGGGACCCTCTTTCCGAGGGTTTCGGCGGAAGCCTCCGGAGACGGCTTTGGTGAGCTTAGCGGTGGATGCACACATCTCGTTGAGTCGGCGGTACAGGATGAAGGCCAAACCCAGAGTTAGGATATGGCTGACTACCATTGAGATGCATAACGCCGTGTCGGCTGGGGTCCAGGCTCGGACCACAGGTGAGGTAGTCAAGACGGGTTGTCGAGACAGAGCTTGTAGGGCGGAGTCGAGAGGAGCAATGTCAATTAATTGTGACCCCCCTGTCTCAATTCCCAGTTCCAGTTCTGGACCCAGGGTGAAGTTGTGGTCCTTGAAGAAGGAAGGGATTTCCAGCTCGGATTCGTACTCGTTGCTCGGGAGATGATACAAGGCCAGATCATCGACGTGGAGGATGGCGCCTTTAGGTACCTGAATCCACATGCTTTGGTTGAGCAGGCTGACACGAGTTGCGGTGTCGTGTTGGTCATAGGTGAGCGTAGCTGTGAGCACGGGGGTGTTTACGAGCCAGCGGTCGCCGATGATTTCTGCTCGGGTCTCTTCAACTTGAGGACGGGGCCTGGCTTCGGCCGGGCACCGGGTGTCTCTGGACATAGCTTGCAACCCGCAGATTCCATCAGTGTTGTCTCTGAGGAAGGGTTTGCTAGGGCAGAGATAGTGAATGTCTTTAGTCAGGGTGCACATGTGCAGGTTTGGAGCCAGGTACAGTTGTGGGTCACTGTCGTGGTAGGCTACCACGCTTGGGGTGCGGACCGTGATGTGCGTGTTACCTTTCCAAAACCCGACATTGACAATGTCCTTGAGTCTGTAGATTCGGTTTGACTCTATGATGGGTAGGTTCAGAAGGAATCCTACTTCTTTCTGTTCGGGGTCGACGTAGAGTGGGATGGCGCTGCCCAGAGAGTAGGCCAGATGAACTTGGAGCGGGTCGGCTGGCGTGGTGACTGCGGAGGCCATCACATTTTGGACCAGGCTCAAAGGGATGAGATAGGGTGGAATTCGTCCCATGGCCAGGCTGTCGACGGAGGAACTCACTTCCCGCAGCATGTCTGTCATGAGGGCGGAGACAAGCTGCGTTTGGACCAAGTCAGTTTGGAAAACATTGATCAGACGCTTCACAGCGGTCACAGTCTGGTTGAGGACGACGCTGTGGGTGTTGAGAATTACCACAGTTCCCTTTAGGGTCTTTCCGATGGTCTGCAGGGAGGCACTCTGCGTGGTGAGCTGTTCCCTTAGTTGTGGAATCTCTGTTTGAATCTCGGCCACGTTGCGTCTCACGGTAGCCAGGTTGACAGCATTGACGCTGGACATACCGATGTTGAACAGGGTTCCCACTGCAGCTGCAGCTCCGAGCAAAGCTCCCAGGAACCGTTTGGGGCGGCGGTTGTATCCGCTCAATTCCGCCTGGGTGACAGTCATCTTTTCTAGTTGGCTCAGCATGTGTCTGACGTCGGCCTCGGCGTGGAGGACGGAATCCTCTATCCATCGGGCACCGGCCCAGCTGTACTGGGTTGCTGTTTTGGGGAAGTGTGCCCGGTAGACATTCAGGGGCTCCAGTCGGACGTACACTTTCTGGGTGTGTGTCCGACAGTTGGTTATCAAGAGCCCTGGTTGCTCCCTCAGCACGATGCCTGACGCCGGGCCTGGTGAGATGATGTCGGGTGGCGGTTGCCCTCTGATCGCTTGAAGGCACAGGATGGTAAACCACAGCAGCATCCTAGTAGGAGTACAGAGGAGAGGTGGAGAGAGAGAGAGAGAGAGAGAGAGAGAGGCAGTGTGTCAGCGGGAGTTGTCCGTGGTTTTACAGGATGGTCTTCCGCTTCTAGGATGGGAAACAGGTTAGTTTGCATTGGCCACTCCTCGCCTCTCCCTGCGAGCAGCCGAATGTCTTTTAATTTGGTTGCGGTGGACCCATTTGAGCACGGGGTCTTTCTGTCCCTGGCTCAGTTGGATTCGGTACGCTACCGGTGAAAGTTTATCGACAATTTCATGGGGCCCTGTCCAGTGTGGCAGGAATTTCTTTGACAGCCGGTGGGAGGCTGTGCGTTGTGGCTGTGCAAAGCGGTAATACCAGACCCTGTCACCCACGGCCAGTTCCTGGTGTGAAGCTTTCCGGTCATAGTACGCTTTCTGACCCTGTGCGCTCTTTTGAAGCTGTTGTTGGGCGAAGGCAAAGGTCGATTTCAGATGCCGGTGCAGCTCTTCGAGGTACTGGTGAGTGGTGCAGGCTGTGATGAGACTGGAGTCTCCTGGCTGGTACAACAGGTGCAGTGGCAGTGTCATCTGTCGTCCAGTCATTAGTTCGAAGGGGGACACTTGAGTTGAGTCTTGTGGAGTGGCTCTGAGGGCCATTAACACCAGCGGGAGTTTCACGTCCCAGTCTTTCTGGTTGGCAGCCACGTATTTTTTTAGCATACTGACCACAGTCCTGTTAGAACGTTCGACTTGGCCGGACAGAGATTGGTTGATGGCTGATGTGCAGTTGAACGTGGACACCCAGGAGTTTCCATATCTGCTGCATTATCTCAGCTGTGAAATGAGTACCTCTGTCTGAGTTGACACTCATTGGCAGTCCGAACCTGGAGAAGATGTGATTCATCAGGAGGTATGCCGTGGTCTGGGCGGTGTCATTGGGTGCTGGGAGACACTCTACCCATTTTGTGAACTGGCACACGACTGTGAGAAAGTACTTGTTGCCTCTTGTTGATCGGGGTCAGGGGCCCTACCCAGTCGATTTGGAGGTCTGACCACAGGAATGTGATTCTTCTGTGTTGCAGCGGAGCTCTGTGGTTTGGATTTGCAGGTTGAAACTGGCAGCAAATCAGACACTCTTTGATGTACTCCGCCACGTGCTTTTGCATGCAGGGCCAATATGCCACCTGCTTTAGTGTCTTATAAGTGGCTCTGACGCTGTGATGTCCAGCGCATGGTGCGTCGTGGGCATACAAGAGCATCACCCCCCTTAGGCATTGTGGCACCACAAGCCGTGGCGTTGTGGTGTCATCAGGTGCATACCACAAGATGTTGTCTATCACACACAGCATGTGCTTGATGTCTTGCAGGCGTTTCAGACAGGGGTCGGCCGTTAGGTCAGACGGCGTTAGTGGGTGGCTGGTGGGGTCTAAGAGGTGGTGCAGAAAAGTCTTTATTGACGTGTCAGAGTTTTGCATGTCCGCTATGTCGTTGTTTGAGATCTGCGGAGTCAGGGCGAGAGACTGAGAGGTGGGCAGTGCGGCAGGGAAAGTTCTTTTGCTGCGGGTTAGCACTGCCACATCAAAGGTAGGTGGTTGGGCTGGGGGTGACCATGGAGTGCCGTGCAGTGCGCCAGCCTTGGCGAGGGCATCGGTTTGGTCATTCAGGTCTTTGTCGAGGCCTGGTTGTTTGGAGTGCCCCTTCACCTTTTTCCAGTAGACAATCATGTCGTGTTGTCTAGTCAGGTTGTCACATGCTTGAAACAAGTTTTGGTGTGTGACAGGCTTGCCGTTTGAAGTCTTAAAGCCATTCTGTTTCCAGCTTGGAAGGTGGCATGTGAAACTCAATCTGGCGTAGTTAGAGTCTGTGCAGATGAGGAGTTCTTTGATGTTATGGGCCGAGGCTATTTGCAGAGTTATGAGAATGGCTGCCACTTCAGCATATTGTGATGACTGGGATCCCAGCTTGAAGTGTTGCGGCGGGCAAGGCAGATCATTTACCCATAACACACCAGCACCTGCTTGACGAGAGCCCTCTTGGTTGTAGGAGCATCCGTCAACATAGGCTGTTGTTAAACCTAGGCATGCATTTTCCTCAAAGTATCTGTGACAGGTCTGTTGTTGTGGTTCTTCCACATTGGCTGTGACAGGTGTGGCGTTATCAGAGCAGTTTTGGCAGGCCGCCAGGCCGTTGCCTAGGGCTGACTTGTGGTTTTGAGCATATCTTGCTTCAACATTGCGACCCTGGAGGGCCATTAACCACGTGGCGATGCGGGAGTTGGTGACCACGCCATCACGGATGCGTTGGCTGTTGAGGAACATGACAGGCTGATGACAAGTCTCTATGATAACCTTTTGAGCTCCAATGTAGTTGGAGAATCTTTGGATGGCCCACACGGTGCAAAGCAGGGCTTTTTCACAGTCTGAGAACTTAAGCTCTGGTGGAAGAAGTGTCTTGCTGGCATAAGAGACCACTCTTTTGTCTTGATCATGTCGTTGGTACAGGCCAGCGCTGAGACAGTGTTCGGAGAATCCAGCTTCCAAGTAGAATTCTCTTTGTGGGTCTGGGTATGTCAGGCATGGAGCTGTACATAGGTGACGCTTTAGCTCGTTCATGGCGTTGTCTTGGATGGTTGTCCAGACAAATGGGCAGTCTTTTTTCAGCAGGTTGGTCAAGGGCTTTGCAATGTCTGCATAGTTCTCTATGAATTGCCGTGAGTAATTGCACACCCCCAGAAAACTTCTGCAGTTCTGAGACGTTGGTAGGGGGTTTGATGGTTTGAACGGCTTGTATGCGGCTTGTTTGCGGTTCGATGCCCTGTGACCCGATCAGTAGTCCCACGTAGTTGACTTTGGTCCGGCACCATTGCCCTTTATGGAGTGCAATCTTTGCACCTGCAGTTGTCAACTGGTTCAAAACATAGTCTATTTCTTTCAAGTGGTCGGCAACTGTGGTACTTTTCATCAACACGTCGTCCACATAGATGAGATTCCCTCTCATTCTTGCATCGGGGCATGCTTTGTTCAGGAAGATGTTAAACTCAGCAGGTGAGTTAGCATAGCCGAATGGGCACCGTGTGAAAGTGAATTGTCTGTTGCCGAAAGTGAAAGCAAGCTTGTGTTGGTCCTCTGGATGCACTGGGATGGTCCAGAAACCTGAGGCTACGTCGAACGTAGAGAAGATGTTGGCTCCTCTGATTTGGGGTATTTCTTGCTCCAGCTGGGTCATGGGCCATCGTGACAATGGCACCTGTTGATTCAGTTTTCGGTAGTCGATCGTTGGTCGCCACTTGCCGTTTGGCTTGATAACCGGCCAGATGGGAGCAGAATAGGTGCTGTTGCACGGACGAATAACACCCTTTTCAAGCATGGAGTCAATGATCTCTTGCACCGGTTCGTGTGATGCGATCGGGATCTTGTATTGTTTCACATAGGTAGGCGGCGCCTGAGGGTGTGTTGGGATGCGCACGGTGTGAAGGTTGGTGAGACCACAGTCTAAAGAGTCTTTGGCAAATGACGCTTTGAATTTGAAAAGGACGTCTCTGAGTTTTTGTCGGTCTGCATCGTCCTGGATTGCATCAGCGTCCGTTAGGATTTGTTGAACTTGAGATTCAAATCCGGGTAGGGCTCTTCTGTGGGTGAGTCACCTGCGGAGTTGACACGCGTAGGTGCAGAGGTCTGATCAGTCTCGCTGGGAGGCTGTTCGGAGACCGTGTAGACGGCGAGGTGTCGGTCCTCCATCAGTTCACTTCTGCATACTTGATCTTTGTCCATTGGCAGAACAGAGGCGATGGAGATGATTTTGAAGGGTGCTGTGTGCAGTGCATCGCCTGTGCACTCTTCAGGTAGCATCCCGGTTGGAAAGGGACCGATGAACGGTAAAGTCAATTCAAAGTCAGGGAAATCATGACTCACTAGCCATCCCAGCCGGTAGGCTTTTGGGATTGTGATGTCCCCTGCGGTGCAGTTGTTGAAAAGGATGTAGACTGCACGTGATGTCACTTCAGTTAGAGGCGTGGCTTCTAGTGTTAGGCCAAGTTCAATGCCTTTGGGTGACTGTTGGAAGAAACCCAATGTGTGGTTTAACCTCTTAACCAGCGCCCCTATTTTTGAGAATTTTCTTGAAAACGACATACCCAAATACAAATCTCTGTAGCTCTTGAACCCTATGGTCCACATTCATAACTCTGATATTTTTTAAACTAGACACTTGAAACTTTGTTACCAAAGAGTCATTATAACTCAAAGTAGCAGAGTAAAACAAGGTCAAATATACATGAAATTGACTCGCGATTTCTTTGAGTAAACTTCATTTAGGGAAAAATGTATCAGAATTTTATGTTAAGGGCCTGAAAACACCATTAAGATAAAACTGAATGTCTGACCATGTTTTGATTCAAATTTGAGGATGATACTCCCAAAAATGTGGTTCCTGTAAGCTTTTATTCAAGAAAAGTCTAGGCGTCCTTTCCAAAAGGCCACTTGGAGACTCCAAATGGACACCTGGTTACCAAATGACATAATGAGTAAACACTACATACTACATACATGTTTATCCATTCAGAACTATTCTGCCCATCAAACTACACAAGAAAAAATGATTTCAGCACAACATTTTAACATTTTAACAAAATACTATTTATTTTGAACATATATAATAGCAAAAACAGTGAAAAAAAACTCCATTTATACATTCCAAGTGACTGTTTTACTAATGAATAAAATACATAAAAAGAAAAAAATAACATTTGTGATTGCAACAGTGTTTTTTACTCAAATAAATTACAATAATTAATTACAATGATTATCCAATAACTAAAACAAAAAGCAACCGCTTACAGTATTTACAAAGTGTAGGAAGACATGTTGATCTAGGCAGTCACCACCAAGGTTTGTTCAGGAAACCAAAGCCACTGGAAGACAAGAGAGATAAAGTGTGTAAGCACAACAAATAAAATGTGCAACACTGTGTATGCATGCGTGTATGTATGTATGTGTGAGTACTTACCTAGTACTGCCTTCACACCAGCATGTCACATATGCTCCAATTGCGCCAACTCAGAAGACACCCACTGCAAGAGAAGAGAGACAGAGAGAGAGAGAGAGAGAGAGAGAGAGAGCAAACAAGCAGAACAAAATCAAGCAGAACAAAAACAAAGTTCAAATAAAGTATGAAAACTTGGTTATGTAAGTGTGTGTGTACACCTGACCGCTAATGTCTCACACCAGCGATGGCTTCTCTTGCTTCATCTCCCTCTTCGGAACTGCTAATCCACCTAAACTTGGAAACATTTCTGGAACAACTATTAGAATCAAATGCTTTGAACAATATAACATGTAAATTAGAAAAAAATATGAACATTATAAACAAGATGATTAATATTTTCCACCCTGTTTATGCCAGTCATTGTAACAGTCCCTTTTAGGCAGAAAGCACAGTGGCACCTCACATGTTGCACATTTGACTGGTGTCTTCTGATGGCAGAGCTTGCACTTTCTCCGCCCGGCAGTGCTGTCTTCTGTAATGTATGTTGGGTTATGGCAAGCATCATTTGAAGACGGAGGAGCAGCTGTCCTTGACTCCAAGCCTGAGAGTTCCAGAACAAGCGTTTCCCTGAATGCTTTCTGGGTCAAGGGTTTTTCGTTCCTAGCTCTGGCCAGATGCTGATGCAAAATGAAGGCATTGACAACAGCAATATCCACAAAGTGGGAAAAGAAGGTTCGGTACCACTTCCGTGTCTTGTGGAGCACTTTGTAGTATCCAATGAGGGCATCCGACAGGTCCACTCCACCCATGCACCTGTTGTAGTCCAGCACAGCACCGGGAATAGGCACATGCACTTGAGACCACTGCCCATCTTTGTTCTTCAACCTTCTTTGCACTGTGTCACCTTCGTATGCTTTGTGGAATGTGGAGCACATCAGCACTTCCCAGGTGTCTTTCCATTCCACAAACAGCAGCTCATCCTCTCTGAGCCATCGCATGGACCCTCGTGGAGCATTCCGCGGTAGTTTGTTGGTGATTGTCTTTGGGAAACCGATCCTGTTCGGACGAATGGTGCCACATGCCCAAATCTTCTTACCAGAGGAGGTCTCTGAAAAGCATGGGACTGGTGTAAAAGTTGTCAACGTATAGCTTGTAACCACTGCCCAACATCTTTTCATCTACAAGCGCCATGACAGACTCATAGCTCAGCCCCTTCTGAGATGGCATGGACTTACCCTCATACACGAAGAACTCATAGGTGTACCCATACAGGGAGTCTGCCAAGACAAACAACTTGTAGCCCCATTTAGTTGGTTTGTTCTTCATGTACTGCTTCAGTCCAGACCTCGCCTTGGATGCCACCATCCTCTCATCTATGGAGATGTTCTGATTTGGATGAAAAAATGTCCTGCAGGCATCCCTAATGTTGTCATATAGAGGCTTGATCTTCCCCAAGCGGTCGTAGGCTGCTGTTCCCTTCTTCTTTTCATTTTCTTCATCATCCTGAGGGTCGCTAAGATGAAGAGCGTTTGTGATGGTAAGAAACTTCCTACAGGACATTATCTCAGCAGGAAAGGGAACACTGTAGATTCTGGACCTCCTCCAAAAATCAGTCAGGGCAGAGACCTTCACAAGACCCATGTAAACAACAAGTGCCAGGTAACACTTGAATTCTTCAACAGAGATGTCGTTCCATGGCTTTTCTCTTCCTTGCTGACATTTGCCCCCATATGCATTGGTGTGCTGAACGATGGTCTGCAGCACAGACATTGAAAAGAAAAGCTGAAACAACTGCAGTGCTGTGTATGATGCAGCTGTCACCAACTGTGGCCCAGGTGCGCGAGCAGGTCTAAATACAGGCTGTGAAGGTCCAATATCTTCTTCATCCACATTGTGCCATCTTTCCTGTGAAGTGCTAAGAGACACAGTAGGTCCTGACTGGCTCCCCCTCCCTCTCCCTCTCCCCTTACCTGTACCTTTACCTGTACCTCTGCCTTTGCCTCTGCCTCTGGTAGCTGAAGAAGGTTCAGGTGGAGATGGAGATGCAGAAGATGACTGCCGGCATCTCTTCGTCGCTCAGGAGTGGGCTCTCGGATTCCATTCCTCATCTGATTCAGTTGAAGGCCTATTTTACAGCACAGGAAAACACACACACAAACACACAAAATAGGATTTCAGTTTGAGTCACATTCATCTATTAGCAGCATCAATATTCCATCATATTACAATATCAAATGTCACATACCTTATCATTATAATGCTCAACATTAAAAATTATTTTCTCTATGTATGTATGTATGTATGTATATATATATATATATATATATATATATATATAAAATATATACATATATCTTCACCTGACATCTTGTAATACTTTCCTTCCATTATACTTATATTCAATGCACCATTCATTCATATTAGGATTTCACTGTACTCTCATATCTTGCTAGTCATCTCCACTGTTTTTTTTTATAATCAACACATCTTCACCTGAATTCTTATAATCTTTTACTTCCATTATTGTTATATTCAATGCACCATTCATTCATATAAACATATCACTGTACTCTCATATCTTGCTAGTCATCTCCACTGTTACTTTATAATCAACACATCTTCACCTGAATTCTTATAATCTTTTACTTCCATTATTGTTATATTCAATGCACCATTCATTCATATAAACATATCACTGTACTCTCATATCTTGCTAGTCATCTCCACTGTTTTTTTATAATCAACACATCTTCACCTGACTTCTTATAATCTTTTACTTCCATTATTGTTATATTCAATGCACCATTCATTCATATAAACATATCACTGTAATCTCATATCTTGCTAGTCATCTCCACTGTTTTTTTTATAATCAACACATCTTCACCTGACTTCTTATAATCTTTTACTTCCATTATTGTTATATTCAATGCACCATTCATTCATATAAACATATCACTGTACTCTCATATCTTGCTAGTCATCTCCACTGTTACTTTATAATCAACACATCTTCACCTGAATTCTTATAATCTTTTACTTCCATTATTGTTATATTCAATGCACCATTCATTCATATAAACATATCACTGTAATCTCATATCTTGCTAGTCATCTCCACTGTTTTTTTTATAATCAACACATCTTCACCTGACTTCTTATAATCTTTTACTTCCATTATTGTTATATTCAATGCACCATTCATTCATATAAACATATCACTGTACTCTCATATCTTGCTAGTCATCTCCACTGTTACTTTATAATCAACACATCTTCACCTGACTTCTTATAATCCGTTCCTTCCATTATTGTTCTATTCAATGCATCATAAATATAATGTGTGTGATATAAATATTTTCTCTTTATGTAACGTTATAATATACAGCTCTATCACCTGCTCGTGTAGCCTCGTCTTTGCTAGTAGCTAATGTCATCGTCATTTTATAATCAAAAACATTACATGAACAGAAAAACTGCCAATAATAAACATAACATTAATGACAATGTGTTGAAACTCACCGATCTAAAACGGGATCGAGTCCATGAACAAACATCTCCTCTTCTGCCGAATCCTCTATGCTCGAGACCGTGCTCTCTCCGTCTGAGATGCAGCTCTCTGCGTCTTTCTGCTGCTCTTCATCGCTGCTTCTCATAACTTCCTCCAAAATGCTCTCTACACCACAAAAACGCTTCTGTAGACGACGATCCATAATGGTGATCGTCAAGTATAGTGTTTGGAGAAAATCTATAAGTTTATACGAGCTCCGTGTAGCAAACCAATAGCTCCGTGTAGCTAGCCTATGCGCTCTGTGCGTAAAATGGCGGAAGCGCAGGGAAGAAAGACAACATTGCGCACTTGTTTTTGACAAGTCTGCTTGAGAACTGTCAATCACTGCAATCGTGTTTTAATTGGTCAAGACTCCCATCCATCAAAACATTGCCGATTACACATTGGCTGGCTATATCCAGGCTTTATCCAGCCAAAAACCAGAGCTGTGTGATTGACAGGTTTCTAAGCCTGTCAGGCGGTCCCTTTGCATTTTGATCGATTACAGAGCCTGTGATTGAAGGAGAGAGAAGGGATGCATTTTGAAGAGTGGACCCTTTCATTGAAATGCATGCTGTTGTTTCTTTGGATTCGATCCGAACTGATCTGAACCAGACGAGATAAAAGATGAGTATCAGCGGTTCATTTTGCTCATTTTCAAATGAGAAGTCCTTTTGCATTTAATTTAACCCTTTCCTCTCTGTTGTATTGATTGTAAAAACAAGTTTAGAGCATGATTCTTGAGTGTTATAGCTTTCAAATGATGCATAGTTTATGATAGTCAGTTGAATATTTGTTATAAAACAAAGCTTAAAAAGGGTAATAAACGTATAGCCACGCCCTCGGCGGCCCGCCCGCGGTCAAGAGGTTAAGGTTTGACCACATCGCATGTTGAGTGGAACAGCGACCCCTTTGGTGTAAGCCGGTACTACAGTTTCCTGTTCGCTGATCAAGGTACAGACCTCTGGGATTGTTTGTCCTAGACACGGAGATTGTCGGTGTGTGTGGGAACAACAGCTGGCAGTAAAGTCAATGGGGCCCACAGTACTTCGTTGATAATGTCCACATGCACTTGGAGGCGAATCAGGACGTCTGCTCCAATGTAGACATTGTGAGGTGGGTCTTGGAGGACCAGGAAGTAATGGGTAAGGCACCTGTTGTTCCAGTTCAAGTTCAAAGCACAGATGCCCTTTGCAGTCACCAGGTTTGATGGACATGGATTCAAAGGGAAGCGTGTGCGCTTGTTTGCATAAGGAAGGTCAGGTGTGACCTTAATTCAGTTCGTTAAAGAGTGCCAGGCTGATGGCAGAGTTGTCTGCCCATAGTGCGAGCACAATGTCTGTTGTGGGTTGGCCGTTCAGCTGCAGGTCGGTGTTGACCCTGGGGCAGAGAGGCTCGGAGTCTTTTGTGAGTTGGAAGGTGCAGAGGAGTGAACTCGACTCTTGCTCCAGTGTTGGGTGTGTGTCCCACTGGCTGTCGGCGAAAGTTCCCGTGACCTTGGTGACCTGGCAGTCTGGCTCAGTTGACCTGGGTGGCTGACAGGGGAGGGGTTCTCGCACTTGAGCCCAAATTTTCAGTTGTCTGAAGTCCATTCAGGGCTCGAAGCGGTCTAGCAGGTCTTTGCCGATGAGGAGAGGGTATGTGTCCATAGGTGAAATGTACACAGGATGGATTAAACTCATGGGACCAATGGTCAGATGAATGGGAGCTATTTGTTCAAGCCGGATGTCAGTTTGGCTGTAAGACTGCACATTCAAAACGCAGTTCTGAGGTTTTAAAGTTCTGTTTTGCCTGTTAGCTTCAAATCTGAGTCTGTCAAAGAGTTTGGCTGATATCAGAGTGAGGTCCGATCCAGTGTCGACTAGTGCTTCGAGCCTCACTTCGTTTTCCAGCGTGATGGAGAGATAGAGCTTGCGTGCTAGTCCCTTTTCGATCAGGTGTCCCAGGAGTTTTGGTGCTGGGGTTTGTGTGGTGATCGATAAACAGTTAGGGTCAGTGTCTTGTGAGTCGCTGCAAAGACACACGACCAAAACAGCACTTTCAGGTATCTCAGAGGTTGGTTCACTAGTGTGAGGGGTTGCGTTGTCCACTTCAGGATGTGTGGTGGGCAGCAGCAAGGAGTGTGTGTCGCTGTCACTTGGTGTTGTGACAGCTGGCTCTGTGGTCTGTGTCAGGAGAGCAGTGTTGGGGGTGCTTGGTTCGGTAGGAAGGCTGTCTGGAAAGTTTTCAGTCCTTATTCTTAGTCATGAGGAGTCTGATTTGTCCGCCTTGTCCTCCTTGTCAGTTTTCTTGTGAAGAAGCTCTTTCAGCACTTTCAGGATCTCCGCGGTCTCTGCTGCAACTTTACTGTCACTCTTTGTGGCAGGCTCAGATTTGGAATTGAGCTTGCTGGGGGCTTGCCATGAAGGTTTCCGTTGCCGCTGATCTGGGCTAGGGGTTCTTGCTGCTGGAGCTCGGCTGGTTCTTGGCCGTTGGCTGGCTTCCCACGTGGCTCTACCCCTTTGATGGTAGGTAGGCCGTGGGTTGCCATAGGAAGCTTCAGAGCTCCGGTTTGGCTGCTTGGGGCGTGCACCCTCACGGTTGCGTTTGCCCTTTGCTGTCCGGAAACATTTTGGACTCGTTAGACAGTCTGTTAGGGTGGTGCTGTTGGGCACCCTCTAGTGCCAGCTCTGGACGTTGATCAGTGATGGGGCAGATAGAGGGAGTTCTCACAGTCTTTTCAGAAACCATTTTCTGTTTGATGAACGCTTTGTGCGCTAAATCTCTCAGTTGCTGGGTTGTCATGGTTCGAGGACAGGCTAGGACCCCTAAGTGGTGACTTACGGTGGGATGCAGGTTTCGGAGGAACAAAGTTCGGAAGTTAAAGTCCTCCTCCATTTCCGGTTAATTTCGTGCACCGAAGTAGGCTTGTCTGAGGCGAGTACTAATACGCTTGCGGGGTCTCCAGTCGTGCCTGCTTGAGGTTCAACGCAGTGATTAGTCCTTGGTCAGTGTCTGGGTCAGAGAAATTCCGGATGAAGGCTTGTCGCAGTTGCTGGTAATCCGTTTGGACAGCATCTGGTTGACGATCCCAGGAAGCTGCGTACTTCACGGCTAGAGGTAATTCTGACCAGGTATAATCTGTCCCCTGGAGTGACATGGGGAACAGTGTTCAAATAAAAATCAATGTCCTTTAGATAAGCGTGAACATCATGACCTCCTGCAGGGTTTGGCGTGAAGGTAGGGATGTTTCTTGCCAACTTGTCAAGTTCCTTGAAGCTTCTGCCGTGGTGAGGGGCAGGAGTTGACGGGAAAGTCCCCCCTTTTCCAAAGTGCGGGGATCCTGGTCGGCTGTCTGTGGCTGCCTGCGACGGTGGGCGTCCGTCCCCCTCGCAGTTGTGAAACCTTGACTGAAGACTGCGGGCCGACCGGTCAGGGGAAACTTTGTAGTGTGTGTTTCCCTGACTCGGTCACTCTGCAGTTTATAGGAGTGTTTTAGTTCTTGGTGGACAGCGTCCAGCTCAGCTTTATAAAGGTTCATTTGTTGAGTAAGTTTGTCAACTTCAGCTTGGGCGGCTTTTAGGTGATTTTCACAGGCCTTGGCTTTCAGCGTCTCTGTCCTTAAATCTAGCATCGGCTCTTGAAAGGAGACCTTCGGCTCTTTCTAGTTCCGCTGTGAGTGCCTCTCGGGCTTTCTTTTCTTTCAGTTCCTTTTCATTGGTGTCCAGACGGAGGTCGTCCAGGGCCTTTTGGAGGCTTTCTATTTCCTTTCGTAGGTCGGAGTCTGATTCCCCCTCGCTCTGTTCCTCGCTGTCGATCAGTAGCTGATCTAGCTGACTCTGGGTTTCCGTTTGTTTACGCCGAGCGTCCTCCACTTGAAGCCGTAGAGTTGCAGTTTCCTGTTCCAGGGCGGTGGCGTTTTTCTCGTATAGTCGAGCTTGCGTGACGAGGGTATGGGCCAGCTTTCTTACGAGTCGGGCCCATTCCTTGTGGTTGTAGCTTTGAGTTGGGTCCTGCCTTGTCAGGGTGTCCAGTTCGGCATCCAGCTGTTCTTGGTTCTGGGGCTTCGCGTCGCCATCCCCTTTTGGAAGGAAGGCGGCTGTCATGGCGGTCAGCCATGTCTCGAGGCTGTCCCAGTGGGCAGCTGGGTTGGGAGACTGGGACATACTGGCTTACTGTAGGCGAGAGGAGCACAACACGCACACACAACAAGACCAAATGCAAGATTGTTCAACAATTTAGGCGCTATCCCTTTGATACGGACGAATGCCGTTTGCGGGAATTTCGACTAACTGAGGAGACAGTTAGACAGTGAGGTAGGGAAAAATTGTTTAGGTCAGCGCAGGGCCTAAATAAAGATTTTTGACAGGGCCGGAGCCTAGTGGGTCGGTGTTGCCGCTAACGGCTCCGCTGTCAATCTGTCATTTAGTTTTCCCGGGGTGTCTCTGTAGGCCGTGTCTCTGGGTGATCTGAAAGGCACAGTTCACACAGAGCAGAGGAAACAGAGGGAGAAGAACAAAGCAAGGTACAGGAAACTTAGATGAGGTTAGACACTAGGACTAACGGATCTGTAAATGCAGAGAAGGATAACAGTTTAGAAAGTGTTACGAGCTAAGAAGGCTTGCGCCGACTATGTGTGTTTTCTGAGGCAAGGATGGGTAGCACTTTGACACGGGAGAATATCTGATATTCTTGTGACCTATGCTAAGTGGATGATCTGTATTTCTTTACCTAGTTCCAGCTTGCCTGGGGTGACCCGAAATCACTCTGGCTGGTCCAATGGTGAGGGAAATTCCCCCGTCGCTCCAGACACTTAACTGAGGTGTCCGCGGGCCTTTCCTGTGCATCTACCTTGGTGCGCCCACTCAAACAACTTCGACTTTTAACACAACCTGGCAATTCCGAGGATGTCACCTGCTTACGACACTGCAAAAAGGTGTCTTCCCAGAACCCCTCTTCCGAGGGTGGCCCCTCTTTAGGCCCCGGTTTGGGAGGACGTTCTGAGATTGCCTTGTGTCGCAGCGTGAATGACCCCTCTTTGTGGAATTTACCAGATTGCTGATGTCTTTGTTACGTGCCGCACCAATGGACAGAGACAGGAGGGTCCAGAGACTTACGCACAGCCAGCGCTGGTTACGCCGGTAGGAGAAAAACCTCACCCACTGAACACCAACCAGGGATGCCAATCGGATCACCACCCACAAGAGGATGCTCCTTGGAAAATACTAAAATGTGGCAGAAGAAGGAAAACTCCAAAATTAATTAAAGTTTACCTTATTTAAACCAAATTGAGTAATTTTCTTTGGGTGTGTAAAATACAAAACCTTGCTACCTGAGGGTAAAGGAGAAAACACAGAAAGGGAATTATGATAATGTGGTTAATCATCAGAGGGACCTAGGAAGAAGGGTCAGTGAGTAAAGCAGGAGAACACAGGAGCACGACGGCGCAGTGGCGGGTTTGGGCCACCAGAGGGTGTGCTCCTAGTGGTCAGCCTGGTAGAGAGACAAGCTTAAATGAGATCGCAATTCAAACTGGTTTAAATTCAATTCAGATAAGCATGTACAGAGATGTTACGTAACCCCTAAGGCAGTTGGATGCAGTGTGATAGGGTATCACAGATGGAAGGGGAAACGACGGAAGAGGAAAAAAAAAAAATTAAAATTAATTAAAAAAAAATAATAATTTATTTTTTTTTATAATTAAAGGCAAATTAATCAAAGTTAAAGAAGAATTGATAAGCGAAATCGATTCCTTAAACCAGCAACAGTTATCAATTTATTAGCAACAAATTAACAAAAGTTATTAATTCCCTGAAATGAATTGACTCAATCAATTTATCAGAAAGGAGAAAAAGGTAATCTCTTAATAAGACTTATGGATCCATCCAAGGGATAAACCAATAACCTTATTCAGAGGGAAACGGAATTAAGTGGAATTCGCCTATAACACAATGTATGAGATTTAAATGAGAATTTAAATCAGGTTTATCTGCTCACGTTTCTTAAAACCCAAGTCTGAATGAGATTATGAATATTAACGAATGGGGTCACTCTTGATGCTGATCGCTTTCTATAAGTTGATAACACAGAATGAACCCAATTGCAAATAGACTGAAATCTCAAACAGGACGCAGAGAGAGAGACGAACGTCGTGATCGCTTCACCTGTGAAAGATTAGCGATGACTGGAGAGGAAGAATTTCAGGAAATAGAATGACCTAACAAAAATTTCCGCGCGATGGCGCTGTCTTGCTCACGTCGGTAAAAAGGGTCTGGTGGTAATTTGAACTGAGGGGCGCAAGGCTGCGCTCTCAGCGTTAAGAGAGTCAAATTACAATCAGAACCACTTTATTGTCCTTTCTAGGACGCGCGCAAAATGTGCATGCACGCAGTGATTGAAATCCAGGCGGATTTTTCTCGTGCTATTTTCACGGATGTGTGAGGCAGAATTGAGTTCACTGCTTTTACACTTACACGTACACTATATCACAGGAATTTACATCTGTGAAAGATTAACTCCAAAAACATGAATCATTTAGCACTTAATGATTGAAATGTTCTGGTTTAACTTTTGGTTGACTAAATCAAAAGGTTAAAACTCGGAGTTTTTCGTTAACCAAACGAATTATAATTCAGGCCTAGGTTAGGATGACCAGAGGAACATCGCTCTAATCATTCCTGTTTCTTCCTGTCCAAAAGACTCTCGTTTTGAACAGGAGAGTTTAAGAAAATATCTCTAATCGTGTACACGTCTGTACAGCAGTAAATATTTCTTTCGTCACAACTACAGTTTTAACTTTAAACACTTAAGAGTGAATATCAGTATTCCAACTGCAATTTATTTTTACAATTACCACGACTAACGCATTAGGGCTAGGTAATTTCAGTGATATGCTGTAGGGTTTCAACATACGGCGGCGCGCATTTGATTTACTCAAACAGCAGCGTGCGGCGGCGCGCACGCTATATACAAAATATACAAAATTGTCACTGCATTAATTTCTCACACAACAAAGCTTAAAATATTGCCCGCATTCTCCACCAGAAAAATTATGTAGAGAATCTCGACTCAGGTCTTATAGCTCAATTTGAATTTAGGGGAAGAATATTCAAAATTAATGATCTGAATCAACAATTTATGAACTATTCCTTGAATCGAGGGTCTCGCATATATTCATTCACCCAACGAGGGGTTTTACACCACGCTCGTCTGTCTCAGGTACATATGACGAAACTAACACAACGGATTATGATTAGTTTGGAGCATATGTCCTTTTACAGACAGAGGAGTGTGTGATTTTTGAAAGCAATAAGAGATTGCACAGTTTTCTAGTCAGCGCGGCCCGCATGCCGATCTACAAAACTACGAATCCTTGCTTTCCTTAGCTTGAATCGTGCTGGTAATGTTCAGTGCACTCGAACAGAATCAGAACGTAGCATTAGGATCTTTAATATTAAAGAGGCTTTGTTGTGCAATTAATACACACAATGGCAAGTGATGTATAAATGGAGTTTAATAAAACACACGACTAAATTGCACTACAAATCACACGTGATATATGTATATACAGGTAAAACAAAATGAAAATAAAACTTAAGAAAGGAAACAATGGAAAATGAGAATACAAGAGAAATTACAGTTACTTGCACAGCTTTTGACCTTTGGAGACAACCACAGGAAATTATTTGTCTAGAATTTGATGGAACAAATTTTGCATTCGAACCTGTGTGATGCTGAGAGCATGCGGTTGCCCTGGAGACGGAATCTCTTGATCTCTCCCACGTGGGTTGGTTTTGCGGGAGTTCAAAGCGTCTTAGAGAGTTCGTGCTGGATGTTGCCTTCGTTGGAGGAGACTGCGCACGTACTAACTTGAACTGGCTATTCGCAAAAGTAAACGTGAAGTAAAAGTAACGAGAGACTGATAACTTTAAGAAGTTTCAGAAGATGCAAGAAGATGAGTCCGAGGGCATCAGGAGATTTCCGAAGGAAGTAGATGGACCCAGGGACCAAAGCAGGAGATAAGAGGGTAGGAGCAAGACGAAGATTAAGATGAAGACGAAGAAGACTAAGAGGAAGACAGCGTTATGTTCTGTGGCACAAGCTTTTAAGGATGGTTTGCGGTTTGTCCCAAAACTCGGCTGACCAATGAAAGCCGTTCATCACAGGGGCGTGTCCGCCCATTTGATTAACATGTGACATTGCTGATTTTGCGTCTTGAGACAAAGGAAAATTTATGCTAACTTTGAAAACAAACTTATACATGAGGATATATATTTTGTAATATCGATATATAGTTAAACAAACAGATCACACCATGAGGATTACAGAGACATCAAACACATTGAGTTATTTTGACCGCATTGTTGGGTTACACTTTAAAGCATGGTATTACAGGCATTTTAAACTCTTTGGGTACTCGTGATTACACTCGAAGTTAGATTGGTGAATTACTGTTCTTTTACGTGCATTTCAGCATACTAGACATCTTTGGTAATCTTTTAACAAGTTTTCAGAGCTGTTCGTGTTTGATGTGTGTGCGGGCTGTCTTGCCCGCGAAAGGGGGTTTGGGTGTGTGTGTGTGTTGGTATGTGCGCGTGTTTGCACGTACCAGCAATTAGTGTCACGCTGGTCGTGATATACGTGTTGGTGTTGTCGAGCAAAAGGGGAATCTGGTTAGTTTCCTGTTTTTCCCTCCTCCTATGGTGTCACAGGTCACGAGAGGAGAAGGTTCTCCTTGTTTGCATAGATTGGTCACATTAGTGGGGGTCTAGCGAGGTTCAGTATCTTTGATCATTTATCACCATTAAAATCACTTAGGCCTAGACTAGTGATGCGCGGGTTGACTTGTAACCCGCGGGCGCCGCGGGTAACCCGCGGGTCGGGTAAAGAAATTGTCACTTTATTTGCGGGGCGGGTTGGGGCGGGTCATTAATTATTATTATTTATTTTTTTATCCATGTATGTTGCTTGTAATTTCCAGCCTATATTAAATATTTGGGAATATCTATTTTCATATTTTATAAGGTTATTTGATAAGGTTACAATACGATTGCCGTAGCAACGTAACTTGCGTGAGGTTCCCAAACCTTTGGTGTCACGTGACAGCTCTCGCCGCCAGCCTCGACAACAACAACAACGGAGAAATATAAGCGAAGATGGAAGACGAGGTGCGGGAGAAATTGAGGTCAGGAATATACATGATTCAAAGAAAAAAGGTCAGGCTGCTAAATCTAATGTTTGGGAGCGGTTCTCATAAGTGCAGTAGTTGCAGGCTAGCAGGAGACAACAGTAGTCTCGGTTACCTGAAGTGCAACTCGTGTGAAAAATATACTAAGTAGCGCCACAAAATGTCCACTTCCAGCGTGTCAAGACATATTTGTGGGGGGTCTAAGAAATAAAAAAAAATGGTTTAGCCTATTAGATGAATACAAATGCTGCTTTGTAAATGTTGAAAATGTTTATTAATATGACCTGATTTATGGTTCATATTCATAATCGTCTGTTGTTGCCAGTTTACAAGGCAATGTTTCCAAGCACTTTCAGGCTGAAATAAAGGCTATTTTCATTTACATTACAATGCCTAGTAGCTACTGTCTATTTAACGGTCGCGGGTGCGGGGCGGGGGCGGGTTGTAAAAATAGAGACAGTGGTGCGGTGCGGGCTGGGGTGGGCCAAATAATTTCATAAAAGCGGGACCCGCGGGTTGGAAAAAAGCCGACCCGCGCATCACTAGCCTAGACACGGTGGAGCCTGGGGTCGTAAAAGTCCAGTTGAATTTGACCATATGTGTCGTAGGAATGTGTTAAAAAGGCTTTCTTTGTTACCATTTGTTGATCACATGAAATGAGTTAATGATTGTCTGATCAGAATCCCTACATAATGTAGGAATGTATATTCTATGCTCGATGGAAAAACACTGCATATACATTCAACTCTCCCAAAGTCTCCCAAAGTTTCCCACATATGTATTCAGAACAGTATGATTCATAAAACACAATGATTACAAATGATTATAAACAATATTACATGTAAATGATGAGATTATAAGCTTTCAAGACAATGAGCCGCATAATGAGCCTTTCAGTCAAGTATGTCACTAATAGGGAACTACTAGAATTGAATGAGAGGACAATATATATATATATAGGCCGGATAAATGACTCTTGCACCCGACGCAAGTTTAAAAGGGGTTGGTCTGAAATAGCTTCATTATTCATAGGTGTGGTTTTGGCGTAACGTGAAATAAACCAATCAGAGGGTCATCCAACATACCCTTTAAGAGTAGGTGCGCATGTAGCATCACAGATTTGTTATTATTATGGCGGGTTTACCAGGCACATGCCAGGAGTGTTCACAGCCGAGGAGACCCGACGTTCTTGTCAAGGCAGTGAAAGGCAGAGACAATCATGATGAGAAATTGAACCGTCGGGAACTCATCTCATTGGCTTTACTGCAGGGGGGGGGGCGGCTAGGTCACATGGTCACAGCTAAAAAAGTGGGTGTGATAGCAAGAGTGTGAGTGGTTCCTGAACTACAGACATTATCTAACAGAACTCGTTCTACAGACCAACACTGGATACTGGCTAATATACCAATTCTTTACTGTATTTCCACAGCAGACCGAGTTGGACACTGACCTCTGTGCTCTCTCAGGTTCACTTGTCTTTGGAACATGGAATGAAATACAGATTGGTGTGGATGTGATTTACCGTAGTGGGAAGAAGGTCCTGCACCGGCCATTTGCTCTTTTGAAGTCTCGCCTCCACTGTTGAGAGTGGCTCACAGTTTTGGTGATAGGGATAATAGTAACAAATGATAACATATTCAGCTTGCGACATCAGTCTTATTATGTAGTTAACTACACAACTATTTACATAAAAAAATGGGCAAACAATTTTATAGACTAACATTAAAGGAAGGACATAGAATATCATAGTGAATTCAAATACTTGATTAAAAAAAATCCTCGATTGCAGTTTAGCCCAGTCGAGATAACCGGCAAAATACAGAAAGTGGAACATACAACTGACGAGATTTCAAGAACCACATTATAAGACCATTTTCTAAGGCTGAACAATGTAATAAAACCATTTTAAAAACACACTACAGCATAGATAATGCTATTGAGTGCTTTAATTATTTACATACAGGTTACGTGCTTCTCAGCGACTCCACATGAACTGTTATAATTTACATGCGTGGAGCGTCTCAAACTCCTCTGCATATGCTGTGTGTTTGGGTTTCTTATAACATTCATTTGGGAATGCAATGTGCATCACTACATAAGATTTGTAAGGTGAATCATTTATAAACCTATGCCAACACAGGAGAATACATCATTGTATGTTTCTAAATATGCAATCTGTTGCACGGTTCAATGGCGTCGGCTGCGGCTGAAATTGGTCATCGTCAGCTTTGTTTCAGCCGATTTCGACGTCTGATGAATATATATACAAATATGTCTACAGAAATAGACAGTTGTCTCATTTACACTCAGGCACAGAATACAAATTCTAGCCGACAGTCGGCAGTAGTTCTCTGGTGTTCAAGTGCAACTTTTTACCCCGACGCGAGGCAACAACACAGTCGGCTTTCATCAGCGCTAGTTTGTCGCGTCGGCTTGGTGTGTTCCAGGCTTAAGTGACATGGTGGTGGATACAATGTGGGATGGGAAAAAAACAAAAATATTCTTCAAATCTTTTGCATTCCCTTGTAAAGATACTTCGTTTCCTCGCAAAACTTTTGCATTCCCTCAAAGATATTTGCATTCCTTTAAAAAACCTCTTGTGAGCTTGGACAAATACTTCTTGTTTTGTTTTCACACAATATTCACAGCTGGTCACGATTAAAGATCCCAATTGCTCTAAGCAGCGCAGCATCGATTGTAGCTTTTGAAAGGGAAATTGTGCTAATTATTTTTTAAAAGTTATGAATTGAAACTCTGATATTTTGTTGTTAAAAATATAAATGTAATATCTTTCCTTTCTTTGTTACTTGAATACATAATGCGGAACCACTCAGAAGAACTTCCTAGCATTGTTTCAGCAAATATTTCACAAGTAACCATGGCTCATATTTAGCTCAGAAAAAAAGGTAAACTCAGTTACATATTTTATTGTTGTTGTTTTTAAATAATTACATTTACTTGAAGGTGTAAAATGGTCACTGTAGTCCTCAATACAATGTAATCATGCTAGGGTAAATAGTTTTGAAATGTGTTACACTATGGCCTAGTGTAAAGCACAAATTTATGTGAGTCCTTTTTTCATTATTCATTATAATTAGATGAAAAAGCCCCTTCTGTGTTTCTAAAGAAAATACGACGGTACAACGGGGCTAAAGGCTCACATGTATTTGATTGTATTCTCCTCTAAACTACTAAGGCACAAATACTTTCCTAAATATCCACGTTTCACTATGCATGCAGAAATTTTGCATATTTTTGCAAAGTCATAGGTTTTTATAGCAATCATCAGCAATACAAAGTTGATTCTTTGCTAATTCGATCTAATAGTAATGTTGTTGTTTTTTTCAAATGTTATAGATGTTTGTTGATAATGAGAATCATTAAAATTGCAGGATACATTTTGAGACAAAGGTCTTTTCAAGGTGAAAAAAAAACAACAGTTTTTCAATAACTGAAGAATATGTAAAAATATGGTATTTGGGCTAAAAAGCTCCCCTGCTATTGGGACTAATAGGCTATTTGCACGCATAAGTTCCGCATTTGACGCAAGGCTACTCTTCAGTTTATGGTTGGGGAGATTTAAAGCAGAGGAAAACGGGATTATGTCTTCAAAATTGACTGTCCTCCCGTCTTTGAAAGAAACCATCATAACTTTCTAACCAACTTTTTATATTATTCATATCAAAGAACATCATTTTTATTGTTGCTTGTGTTAAGCAACAATTGTTGCAATTTTGTCACAACAAATTGTTGCTTGTGTTTAAAATTGTTATTTTAAATTATTACGGGATCTCCTTTCTGAATCGCTTTAAAGCCCCTTTTCAGTGATAACTGGAAAATGATGCAGCTGTTGTTGCTTTATCTGTTGTAAAGATCATCAATTGTTGAATTACACTGAGCAAAATTATAAATGCAACACTTTTGTTTTTGCCCCCATTTTTCATGTTCTGAACTCAAAGATCTAAGACTTTTTCTATGTACACAAAAGGTCTATTTCTCTCTAATATTGTTCACAAATCTTTGTTAGTAAGCACTACTCTTTTGCCGGGATAATCCATCCACCTCACAGGTGTGGCATATCAAGAGGCTGATTAGACAGCATGATTATTGCACACAGTGCCCGAGCCTTTTGGGGGCCCTAAGCAGAATTTGATTTGGGGGCCCCTCCCACTACACAGAGTCACCTGTGCTTGACGACTATTGACACAAAAATCACGCAATAATGATACATTATACATGAATTCAGTGAGGTTATGTATAAATACAAAATAAATACATAATAAAAAATAGATAGCCTACTTATTTTTTTTTGCCTTTACTTTAATCTTTTACTAACTCTTTGAAACTTTTTAAAACAAACTGTCTCAAAACATATCAAATAAATTATTTGCTAAAATAATGATAACTGAGAAATCAAAAACATAATAAGAGCAAGGGTTCACCAAAGACAAATTATTGATGAAAACTGTAAAATTATTAAACGCATTCGAGACTGATTTGAATCTGATCGCTCAAACCACTTTAGGAGGTCTAGGTCGCATTCCAGGCAAAACTGGACAACTGTAAATGCATCTGGTTGTTGATATCGCATATGCAAATTTTACTCCTCCCAAAAATGATTAAAAAAAAAACGTGTGAGAGCGTGTTATAGGCTATATGTCATGTTATAGAGATAAGACGACGCTTACTGCAACACGCATTTCCGCAAATGAGCAACTGAGCATCTAGTCATCAAACCAACGTGCAAACTATCGCAAATCAAAGTAAAAGTAAGTCGCAGACGCTTAACACACAATCATCTTCTTTAAAAGTAAAGAAACAAAATGATCTTTACAGGGCTGTTCCGCTCTCTCTTATCTTTGATTTTGAAATTAGTTGATGATCAATAAAATGCAGCTCATATCTGTTGCTTTCAGTGACGTGCACTCCATTAAATCTACATATAGCGTGGGTATTGAAGATCGGAAGATTGAAGATCGAAGATATATCCGTTTTGCAAAAACAAATTTATGTGACCAGGTGTAAATCGAATCGTTTTGTTAAATTAGATAGCTATCCGATCTGAGAAAGCGCATGAAGTGGCCAGGTGTAAACAGCCCCAGAGGGATGCGTACGTTGGCCGAGAGAGCTCACCAAGCTGCAACCTGATGAAGACGCATGCAATACAAAAAAAGTGTGCAAATATAAAACGCGTGCAAATACAAAAAAAACATCCACAAATTAAGAAAAACATCTTCATCAGTTCCACAACACACGTGTGCTCCAAGTCCTCACAACACAACCAAATACAGAAACGCGCTGCAAACGTTCACAACACCACCAAATACAGAAACGCGCTGCAAGGGTCCACAACGGAAATGTTTCCGGGGAACCAAATAAGTGACGGACCCGACTGGGATGTGCTCATAGCATACACAGGACGTGCTTACAGCAAAAAAAACCTTTATTGACAAGAAGTCAAAGCCTATATATTTTTTTATAAATAAACTATACTATTAAAATAATATTGTATATATAAATAATATTATAATATAATAATTTGTTTATAGCAGTGTTGTTGTCGAGTCACCAACTGTCAAAGTTCTAGAGTCGAAGTCTAGAAATCCCAGTGTTCGAGTCTAGAGTCCAAGTCCGAGTCACCAAAGAAGAGTCGAGTCACCATTACCTGAGTTCAAGTCCGAGTCCAGTCTTCAAGTCGCGTGTTCGAGTCCGAGTCCAGTCTCGGAGCCCCCAGTGCCTACATTCACACCACGTCAGCGCTGTTTGATCGGTTAATAATGGAGAAATGTTAATGCTTCTCACTTTTCTCATTATATCAGTGGCGGGCCGTGCATTTCACACCTAGGCCTTCTGTCCAACCTGAATTAATAACTTTTAATAGTGTATCAGCGCAAAGCCTCTCTATAATTGTTTTTATTTTGCAACCGCAGTTATTGGATTAATACGGTGAGTTCGGGAAAGGCCGGTAGAGAGAAACGCGAGTGAGTTCGGCCGGTGCGTTTGTACAGTGGTTCTTGCGTTCCAAGTTCAGAAACGGAGCCTCCCTTATCTTGACGTTCAAGGGTTACAATAGTCCCTTTTCAGACGTTACAATAGTATGAATGTTTGAAAAAAATAAAGTTTCGATCATAAATTTATAAGAAAAATTAAGAAGAAAATCATATTCACCACAGGGAAAAAACATTATACTCACCAAAACTACTCATTATTCTTTACACAAAATCCATCCTTATTTCTTTCCTCAAGAAGACCTTAATTAGCTACTGTTGTACAGGTTCTAAATGCATTTCAGTTCCAACAATCTCAGTGTCTGTCTCGTCATATTTATAGCATAAGTTTTTATTTGCTTTATGGCTGAGAGTGCCTGTCGACAGAAGCACACAGTCACCACAAAACATGACAATGTGTACAGCTTCCCCATGCTCTCACACAGAGTTTTGAGCGAGATCAGCGGGACTTTTGCCTTCAAAATCATTCGTTTCATAACTTACATTAACGTTAGTCAGTTCTGTTTTTACCCGGAGTGATCGAATAGAGTTCCGTTATTCTGCGTTTAGATCAGGCTGAATAAGGGATTTATTTCTGCTGGAGGTCGAGCAGGGAAAAAAACATTAATTTTTGGGTTGAAAAACGATTACATCTACAGGAATATATATTTAGTTTATGCAGTTCACTGACAGATGCGGATACAACCACTAAAAGTACGTGGTCTGTACGCGCATCCAATCAAAGAACGAGAAAATACATACGTTATTATATGCCAGCTAGATCATAGATATCATATATGACTAGATACCCTATTGGCCGCTGGAAAACGAGAATCCGGCCGCCATCTTGAACCGGTCGTATTCCTAGTCTCGTTGCGTGGCAGCAGATCAGATGTCAGAGCACTGTGGAGCATTTTCCCGTTCTAATCGCCGGACCACCGAAAATAGTGCTTTTCACAAGTAAGTCTTAACATAACCGTACTATTGGTTGTATTTTGTGAATAGAATATTACCAGATAATCAAGAAGGAGCAAGGATATTTGCTATTACTGTACTGAAATCGTTGTGAAATGCTGTTTACTGCATTCGCCGGTGTTCACCCGGCATGGAGAGGTGGGGTAACTGTTAAAGTAATAACTACAAGAGCTTCTAGGTTATCAGATAAGCATTCAACTGCCCTGTTGTATAGGTTATTTGTGTTTGCGCACACCAGGAAGCAACGTAATATACACGCATGATAGCGATGCGCAAATTTAGTTACCCCTCCAACTTCTAGTTTTATTGATAACCTATATCTTATCACATGCGATTTGGCTATTGATATTACAGAAGTCCTGTGGTAAAATTACATTAACTTACTCCATCTACCCTTGTAAAGTTAATCCGAATAGGGCTTTAGTCTCGACATTTTCCCTCCCACATTTACATACAATAATAATAAGCTTAATGTTGTCCGAATTTAATTTTTAGAAATTACTGATGCAAACACGTTGAAAAGCTTCTTCTCAGTTTTTATTACAGGTGGCTGCGTTCGGTGGATTCGGTGGCTGCGTTCTCTGTGTGTGAAATGTGTGTGTGTGTGTGTGTGTGTGTGTGTAGAGAGAGAGAGAGAGAGAGAGAGAGAGAGAGAGAGAGAGAGAGAGAGAGAGTGAGTGTGTTCGCGTGTATGTGTGTGCGTGTGCCAATCATAAATTGTTTCTTCAATGTATTAAAATATCTTACTTTACTGCTACTATCTGTTTCTGCTTCTTTATTATATTTATAGTGTGTGATTTATAAAATACATTATATCCTTCATCACACATATTGTGTCTGGTCACTGTATATCTTATCAGAATATTATATTACTGTTAAACCTACTATGGATATTAAAATACGCCGAACCACGTGTCCTGTATTATAGCTACATGAATGACCTTTGCAGCAAAAAAAAAACGCGTGAAAATCAGTTCAGTATTCAGTGAGATATGATTAATTTAATGCGCTGACAGCTCATTTCACCTGCTATTCAGATTACACTGAGCGGAGCGGATGACCGGTTTAACATGGCGGCTCTAATTCTCGTCCGTGCCAATAGGCAGTAGCGGTCGATAGGGCGTCTACCTATATGATGTCTATGAGCTAGATGGCCCCGCTGCAGTCAAAGCGAAATCTGATTGGCTGATTAAATCTGACGGATTATCTGATTGGTTAAAGAATTGCCATTCATTTATACTACAGACGCCCGCAATGTGGATTCTGAAGGCCTCCAGGCAGATTTATTTACCCGGCAACGCGTGATGGATAAAATATGATTGGATACAAGCTCTAACATAAATACATACTACTGAAAGCAGCGCAACCAAGAGAAAAGCTATGAAATTAAGAGAACTATTTGGAATAATTTAATGCTAATTCATGGAAAAAATATATTAAAGTGCAAGTCAGTGATTCTGATAGTGTTTAGGCCAGCAGAGAAGGCCTTGCTGGCCCTGAACGGCCCACCACTGCATTATATTATATATATTTATTATTATTATTAACTGTTGGCAAACTAAAATTGTTTGTAGAATTTGTCAAATTTTTATTTTTACCTCCATGCACTTTCCCATACTGTTTACTTGTGTAAGCAAAGGCAGCTGAAACATTTATTAAACGTGTAGAATACTTTTCAAACCATTACATATAGTATTATAAATTCAGACGTCTGCGATATATAAAAAATAATAATAAAACATAACATTATCTTTTAAAATCGTTTGAACAATGAACACGGAGCAGTTTTTTCCTGTGAGTGAGACTACAAAACCCGTAGTGGGCTACAGCGGAGTGATAACAGAACGCTAGAGTGCAGACAGGAACGTGCTTTTGCTCCAGTCCTGGCTTTGCGTCGGCACCGTTAGGAGCTCAATATCTGTGTCACATGCATGCTCACTCTAGATTAGAGGATATTTTAACTAGTTTGCGGTAAAACTAATCAATCACGAGTGGCGATCAACAGGTAGATCTGTAGATAAACTCATCTTTCAGACATTTGACCGGCCGGGTTGACGTGAGAGCATGAGAATTGACAGCCCTGAATCGCTTGATCAAGATCGGCTACGCTGCACTGTTGTTGATGGTCCAAACTGATAAAGGTCTGTGAAGCACAAAATGAGTTTTATTCCGCTTTCATTACGTTTGCCATTTGATGTTGCAAACTGGTCCAACTGTAATGGTTCAGTTTGTATTGCGAGTCCGAGTCCAAGTCCGAGTCATCAGTCCACGAGTCCAAGTCAAGTCATGAGTCCAGAGAATGGAGTCTTGAGTATAGGTCTTTAAGTCCAGGACTCGAGTACTCCATCACTCGTTTATAGTTCATCTATACCCCTTGCTTACTCAAAATTCTACTTTATTTTACTTAATTTCTTTTGACTTTTCCCCGCAAAACACAGAGATTCAATTTATTATGACATACAACTTGTGTACAATATACAACATGTGTTAACAATATGTTCAATGTCATCACAATATAAATGAGAAAAGAACAATGATCTGAAAACTAAACTAAATAAATAAATAAAGATCTAGAAGAACATGAAGGCAAAACATTAATCTATACATCAGTTACACTATACAAATAGTTTCATTTTATGTTTAAATTTTCTTAAGAAAAGTTTCCTAAAAAATGTTAGCTGGTAGGTAATGTATGGCACTGACATACAGATATATAAAACGGATATTTTACCAGATTTTTATAAAGTTAAAATAAAAAATAAATAATTTATGTGCAACCGTTATGTAAATCATTATATTTTTGTCGTCAGAACAGCTATACAGCTGATGGACAAAGTGCTGCGTTGTCATAGGAACATCCTAGGTAAAAATAATTACATTACGTTGTCTATTGTTGCTCCCTTCATCAAGTTCCAAACGGCTACATAAATGACACACTAGTGCCATGCTCACACCAAATTCCCACTTGAAGAGCTTTGCCGTCTGCCCTTTGAAGGGAGTAGGGCATAGGGAAGCTCATGAGCAATAAGCAAGTCCCAGTTGGGTCCGTCACTGATTTGGTTCCCTGGAAACATTTCCGTTGTGGACCCTTGCAGCGCATTTCTGTATTTGGTGGTGTTGTGAACGTTTGCAGCGCGTTTCTGTATTTGGTTGTGTTGTGAGTACTTGGAGCACACGTGTGTTGTGGAACTGATGAAGATGTTTTTCTTAATTTGCGGATGTTTTTTTGTATTTGCACGCGTTTTTATATTTGCACACATTTTTTTGTATTTGCATGCGTCTTCATCAGGTTGCAGCGCAGTGAGCTCTCCGGCCACCGTAGATACGTCCTTTTTTGTGACATGGCTAAACATTACCGAGTCCGCAACTCTGCACAGTTGCGCACGAATTGTCTCGAGTCGGCCCTGATTGCACAGGTGTTCCTTAGGCTGGTCACAATAAAAGCCCACTCTAAAATGTGCAGTTTTACAGTTGTTGATTGTAAAAAAATAAGTTGTTGATTGTGGCATGTGGAATGTTGGTCCACTCCACTTGCTGGATATTGGCAGGAGCTGGAACACTCTGTCAGCATACGCCGATCCAGAGCATCCCAAACATGTCCGGTGAGTATGCTGGCCATGCAAAAACTAGAATGTTTTCTGCTTCCAGGAATTGTGTACAGTTATGATGTTTTATAAATGTAATGAGCCCCACGTGCTGGGACCCCACTCTGCGTTGTGTTGACTTGTTGGACTCAATAAAGAAGCTTCAACCCTCTTGCTGTTTGGCACGATCTTTATTTTCTGCACAAATAAGAGCTGTTGTAAACATATATTTCGTGACTCTCATCAGCTAATAGCTTAGCACCGTTTAATGGCTCGTAAAGCCACGAGGCGACCTCCTCTCGGCTCAGCAGGAAGTGAACTGAGCAAAACGTTTTATATATCAAACACACTGAGTTAACTTGCTTAGTAGAAAGCTAACAAAACACAAACATGTCAAAAATAAAATTACAAAAGTTATACACAACATGACATAACATACCTGCACAAATAAGAGCTGTTGTAAACGTATATTTCGTGACTCTCATCAGCTAATAGCTTAGCACCTGTTGGCAAATAGAGTAAATAAGCCACGCTAATATTATCTTCAACAGTCACAAAAATACATTTGTATAACGTTAATCCCACATTGCAAAGTATGTTTAACAAACCAAGAAACAAATTTGATGCAAAATATATCAAATATCAGTAATAATACCGTTTAATGGCTCGTGCGAGCCACGAGACGACCTCCTCTCGGCTCAGCAGGAAGTGAACTGAGCAAGAACTAGTATGTACTCTTAAAGCAACAGTGCACTTTAAACAAATGTACAACAAATCTTGGAAATCATATATATCTCAACTCAGAAAGCAATATTACATATTCCACAAATATATAAAAGAAACAAAATTACACTTAAATTCAACAACAACAAAAAAGGAGGATTTTGAGTGAAAATAACAACTGAAAATAACCTTGTTACATAAACAAGGTTCGGGAGGAGCACATTCAAATAAATCATTCCAATCAACTCCCGAACCCCCAGCTTCACAGCGCGGCCGTCGGCCTAGCCGAGCTGCTTCTCGTACCCCGAGGCGCCGCGGTTTGCCCTCACCTCCACCATCAAGACTTCCACCATCTCCAGCTTCCTCCTACACCTCAGCACAACCCAACATTCCTGCAATCGAGAAATGGACAGTGCTGGGATTGAGACAAGCGCTAATCAGCGCTGACGTTCATTTTTCAAGGAGGATGAACAAAGCGCAACTTTACAACCTGTAAGTTTCTCTCTAGTCAGCTTTCCCTTCTCCAAAATCCACTCCACATTCAAAGACAGCAAAAAAGTCAAATAACAAAACTCCAAACTCACGTTTTCCGGAAACTCCTTCTCCCGTCGCCACAGGGCCCAGTTCCAAGCGAGCGCCAGGCCGCAGCAGGCCTTCAGCTAGCCTGGGCCGCGCCCAGATTCCGCCGCCGCCAGGCCCCACTCTTCTCTCCGCTCTGCCGAACTACAGACCACGGCTTTCTCCAGTACCGCACCTCACTACACCCTGCCAGTTTCATGCGAAACAGGCCGCTCTTTAGACGTGAGTATGCCAATGTTTCAAGCCCATCCACCCCACCATCCTCCCGTAACCTTTGCCAACCCTTTTTCCTGTCCGTGGCCTGCGATCCCACCGTCAGTTTCTAGTGCGAGGCTGCCTCAGCTAGAGCCGCAGGCCTGGACACTCTTCCTACCTCCCCAGCTCTCTTCCTTCCCAACTTTTCCAGCTCCCCCCCAAGCTTTAGGGACCGACCCAAGTGTGAGGTTGCCTCCACAAACGGCTTCGGTCCCTGGGCTCTTTCCCTCCTAATACTTTTACCCCAAATCATCCTCCTTTCACTCTATTTTCCGCAACGCGATGCCCATCCTGCCGAACGCTACAGCTATGGAACTGCCCCCAGTGACCAACAACATCAGAGCCCAGATACTCACAGGTGCGGACATTGATTTATCCTCCCTCCTATCTATCGTCCCTTCATCTGTTTCAAATAGGCAAATCGATTGCGGCGATTTTGCAGTCACCTTGAAAAGCCCAGTTCACAATTTCATCCCGCATCCTGTCATTTTCCGAATTCACAATTGCTTTCAGCCGGTATAGCAAAATCATTTGCGCCGCACTCCCCCACAGAAGACGAGAACTGAACGATTATCTTGCGATAATTGCAGAGCTCGCGTTGTCATATGGAGGAACACATTTCTACACCTACCACAAATTGTTCTCAGCAAAATGCGCTGTCTGTGTAGCTCAGTGGAACCAGTGCCCTTACTGGGGAGCCCTTGACACAGAGCTACACAACAGAGTGTTCTTAGGCTGCCGCAACATATCCTGCGCAGTTTGCAGACCCGTCTCTCATTCCACCACGGCTTGTCCTTTGATTAACCCCGAAAATCCACCCCGCCCAGATTCATCAGGTGCGAAATCAACCAGTTATGTCCCGCGACGAGCAAACATTAATCGGTTTCGGAGGTTTCTACCAAGGCCGTTGGTTCGCGTCTACATGGCCCGCTCAGTTGCTAGATTTACCACAATCACTAACATCCTCAGCGTTGTTCGAGTTGTACCCTTTAGTGGTAGCAGCCTTCTTGTGGGGCAAAGAATGGTCGACTAACAGTATCATGGTACAATGCGATAATGAAGCAACCGTGCATTGCATCAACAAAGGCCGCTCAAATTCCCCAGCTTTAATGCCTCTCCTAAGACGCCTTACTTGGATTGCTGCTTGCGACCAGTTCATCTTAACTGCAAAACACGTTTCCGGGTCAAAAAATCAGATAGCTGACTCTCTCTCTCGTTTTGCTTTTCAGAAATTCAGGCTGTTGGCACCAGAGGCGGACCCATGCCCAACCCCAGTACCTCACTATTCAGAGCTGATATTCCCATAAACCATCCATTGAAACCACTTCTAGATGCCTCCCTTAACTCCATTCTGCAAGCTGTTTCACTCAGCACCCTCCAATCCTACTTAACCGCATAGAAGTGTTTTAAGTCTTTCCACTTCACATACAACCAGCCTTTTCCCAGTTTTTCTCTGCTCAACATTATATCATTCATATCCTATCTGGACATCACCAAGAACCTCAAAGCCCGCTCCATCAAGGGCTATTTAAGCGGAATCCAATTCTTCCACAAACTCCTTTTTGGTTCACCCTCCGCAGACATAGCAAATTCCCAGACATCAATGCTCATCAAAGGCATCCAAAAAACCCAACCAACCTGTCCATATGCCAGACAACAAATAACTCTGGATATACTCACTAAATGCATCTCTACCCTCCGCCGAGGCTACCATTCCACCAACACCGCCCACACACTGGATGCCATGTTCATATTGGCTTTCTTCGGTTTCCTCAGATGCTCAGAACTCACCATCACCTCCAGCTTCAACCCTAAAGTCCATCCCACAATATCAGATCTTTCAGTATTAGACAACGAAACAATATCTTACTTCATCAAACAAAGCAAGATGGACCAAATGAAAAAAGGCCACTTCATCTACATCTTCAATCTCCAATCACCAATCCAACCATACCAAACTCTCTTTGCGTACTCACAATTCAGAAACTCTCAGACCAAGTCCCCTTCCGACCCCACTCTTCACCGACGACTTCAATCGCCCCGTTACACGTTTCTGGTTCCAAAAACATCTCAAATCCATCCTGCTCCAATCAGGCATCCCAGCAAATAATTTTTCCAGCCATTCTTTCCGCATAGGTGCAGCAACCACAGCTGCCCAAAAAGGCCTTTCCCAGCAGCAAATCCAAGCTTTGGAAGCTCCGTCTTTCTTCCAAACTTGCTCCACTGCTGCAGCAGTGTCACGTACTCCACTCCCGCAGGAGTTTCCGTTTATCAAAGAAAGTCCGGTCCACTGCCGCAGCAGTGTCTTCTCCCTTTCTCTATCCACCTCGCCTCCACTGCATCAGCCATACCATCATCATCCGCCCCGCATCTTTCACAACCTCCCACCCATCCAACATCAAGCCAACCAACTCCCGACCTACGTTAAAGGAAATCTCCCAGCGAATCACCCCTTCCCGCAGCTGCTATCTTAAGCTTGCATTTCACAAGTTTTTGGGGGTAATCATCATTATTCTGGCAGCTGTCTGGCATTCTATCTGCAACTTTTGGGGGTAAGTACTCTGGGTTCGAGGCCGCATACCGAGGCCGGAGCCCTCTCCTCTGGGTTTCGGGCCACATACGGAGCCCGGAGCCCTCTCTCCGGACAGCACGCCAAATACGCATTTATTTTATCTGACTTATTTGTAAGTGTGAACTCGTGAAATTATGTTTTATAAACAAGGTTCGGGAGGAGCACGTTCAAATAAATCATTCCAATCAACTCGTCATCAGGCAATTACATGTCTACCCTATCAGCACGATAGGAAGCATATATAAACATCCACTGTCAACTCACCTAACAGTCCTTGACAGTTTCAGCATCCCTCCTACCACCCTGACTCCTCACCCCTGGCTCATTCTTACCACAGCCAGGGGGGGTAAGTGCTCTGGGTTCGGGCCGCATACCGAGCCCGGAGCCCTCTCCTCTGGGTTTCGGGCCACATACAGAGCCCGGAGCCTCTCTCCCGGACAGCACGCCAAATACGCATTTATTTATCTGACTTATTTGTAAGTGTGAACTCGTGAACCTTGCAACATGGAGCCGTGCATTATCATGCTGCAACATGAGGTGATGGTTGTGGATAAATGGCTCAACAATGGGCCTCAGGATCTCGTCACATTCTCTGTGCATTCAAAATGTCATCCAAAAAAATGCACCTGTGTTCGTTGTCCATAACATACGCATGCCCATGCCATAACCGCACCTCCACCAAGGGCCACTTGATCCACAATGTTGACATCAGCAAAGTGTACAGTGAAAACCGAGATTCATCCGTGAGGAGAACAACTCGCCAAAGTGCAAGACGTCATTCGAGTGTGAGCATTTCCTCACTCAAATCAGTTATGATGATGAACTGCAGTCAGGTCGAGACCCCGATGAAGATGACGAGCATGCAGATGAGCTTCGCTGAGATGGTTCCAGACAGTTTGTGCACAAATTCTTTGATTATGCAAACCGATTGTTGCTGGTGACTGGTCTCAGATGATCTTGGAGGTGAAGATGCTGGATGTGGAGCTCCTGGACTGGTGTGGTTACACGTGGTCTGTGGTAGTGAGGCTGGTTGGATGTACTGCCAAATTCTCTGAAACGCCTTTGGAGACGGCTTATGGTAGAGAATGAAATAAATGAACATTCAATTTAACGGGAAACCGCTCTGGTGGCACTAAGTGGAACAACCATGCAGCGAAGACAGCAGTTACCTTGATGAGAGTTTTAAAACATGTTTAATTCATTTTGGCTGACAGATAGGATGTAACACAAAAGCCCACAAAGAGTGAGGCCACACTATGGGCCAGATTTACTAACAGCTTGCACTAGCACACACTCTCTTTTGGTGTTAAAAAAATTACTGTTAGGATTTACTAAAGAATTGGTGCTTAAGAAGTGTGGACACAGTTATTTTTGCAGCTGACGCTATTGCATATGAATTTGTAGGAGTTTCAATATCAGATGGTAAAATTATGGGAGAGTATTTCAAAATCATGCAAGGATTTACTGAAGGTTTCCGCTTGTCAATTTACTGGTATTTGTGGTATGATCTGGCCCTATATTTTTTATATTTTTATTTTTTATTTTTTTTCAAGAATACTCCTGGACACAAACACACAGTCTCACATACAACCTGGTTTTAAATTTGTAAAATGAAAGATCACACAAGTAATTTATACCAGCCAAATGATTCACCTAAAAAGTTTTGTTACATCCTTCTAAGACATTTGACCTTTTTTTGGATTAGGAAGGGCTGAAGTTCTCAATTCTCTTCTATATGAACATTTAATATTTACCCAATGACTGATTGTGGGTTAAATTGTTAGATTTATCTACGCCATTACAGATATCTTCAGCCCAGAGTTATTTTCAGCTGCTTCGGTGCCCTTGCAAATGAGGTCTCCACATGAGCACATGAGGAGTAAGAAGATGTGCATTGAAATCGAGGATATTACTTTGCACAGCAAGTATGCAGAGTCTTTCTGCTTTAATCTGAGTATGTCCTCAAGGACAAAAAAAAACCTGAGATAGAAAGGAAAATATATCACGTTTCTATAATTTATGAAGCACATACTTCCACCCATCCATCTATGCATTCTCCAAACCACTTTTCCTCTCTAGGGTAGCAGTGGTGCTGGAGTCTATCCCAGAGTCTTGGGCTGCAGGTAGGGAATTTATGAAGCACATAGTTGTATTAAATAAAAGGCTTGTTCATATAATACTCACCAAAGTCCTTTTTGCATTAGATTATGGAAATACATCAGCCTTGTTATTGCTGTGTTGAGGTAGAAATTCACTCATTGTTGGAGAAATAATCCATAGAGAAAGTGCTTCCTTCCCAGAAGGATTCCAGGTTTTACATAATAATATTTTCTGGTGCCGAGAAAGGGTGGTGTTTTGCAGCTGAATTTCACATTTAGGAAGTGCAGTTTCGTAATGTTGATGCTGAGACACATTTTGTCTAGATTCTAACAGGAGGTTGGTTTGTAACTATTAATCTAAAGAATGCATATTTTATTTTCAGATCCTCTACATATAGAAAGTACTTCAGGTTTGCATTTGGCTAAGCTAAACGGGTTCATGGTAGGGTCCCGTTATCTAACCTGTGCTGCAGGAAACGTAAAACATTGACACCTTGCTGGGTCGATATGTTATCACAATATTGTTTCAGATCGTTAAAATAGGGCCCTATAAAGTACTTTCATATTGTTCAAAAGTCTTTCAAATAGACTGGGTGAATTTATAAGTCAAATCAGTCATATCGTGTTCCAGGGAGATGAATCTTTGATAATATTTATTTTATTGTGTTAGTAGAAAACCTGTAGTTTTTTTTTTTTTTTTTTTTTAATTACCGTGCTTTCCACCCTCATATCCCCCTGAGACAAGAGATTTATGTATTGTTGTCTGGGAAAAACAGACAACAATACATGGCCAGAAGCTAAAGCCTACAGTCAATAGTAGGGCCTGTCCCGCATGTTCTCAACCCACCCATAGAGGGTGGGATTTCACTCACAGAATGAACACAAAGTGTCAGCCATGTTTTTTGGAAGTTAAGCTAGCAGGCACTTGTTCTGTGGAGAAAGCTGAGTAGTAGGGGTTACCATTTTTACCTAGAGGCTTACAATGGAGAATTATGCATGATGCTATTGCAGAGAATGGTCTTGTTTTGGTTATAGACCCTGGCATTAGAGACGAATGTCCTTTTTGTTCAAGAAAGAACATATAGCCCATGTTTTTTTGTATTGTGACAGGCTCATACCATTGTTTCAGGTTTTAACCTAGTGAAATCCAGAATTTTAATTGTACTTTTGGTATGATAAGGCAATTTATTATTTTATTATTATTATTATTATTATTATTAATTATTTTATTTTTTGGTATCAGGGGAGCGCGGGGCACAACCTAACGTGGGGCTAAATGTAACACAGACCTTTTTACGTAGTTACTCAGGGTCAACGCAGGTTGTGTTTACGTTATTTCTCTCGCTGCCAGAAGACGGTCTCCCGTGGATTTGTGGAAAGTTTTGGTAACATTTTGTGAAGATACTGGACAAAGAGTGTTTTGACACCATGCAAGTAAATTTTTTCATCATAGGTTTTTTTTTTCGGTTGGGACTTTTCCAAATCTAACTTTATATTGTCTTGTTGGCTCAAACATAGCACCGTTTTGAAACATGTCAGCAATTCCTAGCAACTGTTAGCTAGGCTTAAAATAGGTTATACACAGCGGGGTTAGTTGTAGCACAGTGTTACAACTAGTGTACAATGATAATCAAATGAAAACAGGGTGCCGCATAACTTTTCAGGTTTAAGTATTTATTTATACATTTAACTTTGTTGGACTTTCACAAACAATGTTGGAATTTAAACTGTTTAAAATTTAGTTTACTATGCATTGATCACTTGTTTATTTATTCAAAATATGGCCTGTTTTTAGTGCAATAAACCCTTTAAATTTAAATTTTAAGCTCATTTGTATTATTGCTGTTCCATGATCCATGATATTGATCCATAATAAAAGGATGATTGGATGAGGGATGGATGGATGGAATATCTATCTATACAGTTGCACAAACAATATCAAACTATACAAATAAAATAACCCCTCTGTCTGTTACAATTAACCCCGCATATGGGGTAAGTTGTAACATTTACACTTCTGTCACTTTCAGTGCAACAGTACAAAAATGGTAGGTCCTAGAAAAAAAATTAAGTGTTCATTTGTAGCTGAGATGTGTATGTTGCTTGTGTAAAAAAAAAAAAAATAAAAAAATATATATATATATATATATATATATATACATACATACATATATATATATATATATATATATATATATATATATATGTATATATATATATATATATATATATATATATATATATATATATATATATATATATATATATATATATATATATATATACATATATATATATATATATATATATATATATATATATATATATATATATATATATATATATATATATATATATATATATTAATCTAACCTAATTATTTTTTAATTAATTGAGCCAAAACCAAAATGTGTTAGATTTTGCCCCGCTCATGCTCTTTTGAATTGATTTGGTGTTATAAGGGGGCTTTGTGTGAAATTATTTTTTTTTTTTGCTCAAACTTTTTTATTAATCCAAATGATAATACAACACAATAGATTACAAATTATTAACACTTTTCTTTTTTCACATAAAACTAAACATAAATAAATAACCAAATAAATAAACAAAATAAATAAAAAAGTAAAAAAAATAAAATAATAATAATAATAATAATAATAATAAAAATAAATAAATAAATAAAAAGAAATTTGTATCTGTATACACACACACATACATACATACACATACAAGAAAATACCTATAAAAAAAATTATAGTGATAAGTGGATAATGTAAAATATATACATTTGTGTGAAATTATTAATGAGAGTTTACAGTTTGTACATGTTGTAAAATTATTATTTTTTAAATGTAAATTGATTTTTGATTTGGGTATTTGATATGAATTGTATGTGTACATTCTTAGGTAGGTATTAGTTTACAATAATTGTAATAAAGGTGTGTTGAAATCCCCCAAAAATCTCTTTTTATTACTCTATCTCTTTGTACTTCCAGAACAAAAGCACTTGTGCACAATTTGGAGTGTTGATCACATACTAATTCTCTTGCATATTTTCTCAATGAACTCTTGGAGCTTATCTTGCCAATACACAATGCAAATGAGACCTAAGCCAAAGTAACAGTTGTATCAGTGTGGGTCATGTTGGGCATGTAGTTGGGATCCTTTACTAATGCTGACATAAGCCTAGGCTGTGATTTAGAAACACAAGTGTTGGTGAAGTAGCAGGGATCGATGGCCTGTGATTGGGGAAGCAGCATGCAGCAGTCCCCACTGTGAGATCCCTCACACAGATATGGGCATCAGAAAACAGGGCCAATGGTCTGGCATCTCCCAATGCAGAACTCAGAAGCAACCGTTTTCTTTTTGTGTTGGTGTCAGTAGTTCCTTTGATCTTATTGGAGATTTATATGGACCACAATGCATTGTGTTTGTTTGTTTGTTTGTTTGTTTGTTTGTTTGTTTGTTTGTTTGTTCGTTTGTTTGTTTGTTTGCTTGCTCGCTTGCTTATTTATTTTTGTAACACTTTATTTTAAGGATCAATTCACCATTGATTAAATTAGCATATATTAAAAATGTTATATTAGGCTTTATTAAGGTGGTTTTCACACTGGCAGTTTATTTCGGAACGGGGCACGGTTCGCATGAAATATTGCTAATGTGAACGCTGTCATGGGACCCGGGTGCGCACTGGGGTTCCGAACCCGAGACTACCTGGAGGAGGTGGTCTGAGTTTGGTTGCTTCCGAACCGTACCACGGTTTCGCGTGAATGTGAAAGCAACACGGATTCGGGCACGCACTTGTTCAGGAAGTAAAGTATCCTGCGCATTCGTTTTAGCTTATTGTGATGTATTCAGTTAAATAAAACACTTGTAAGGGATGATAGTGTTGATGATTTACCTCGAATACAAGCGAGAGTGAGCCTGCAGTGTATTCGTGCATTGCGCGTGGAATCAGAGCAACACATTTGAAAATTCACTGTCTCCTCAAAATAATCAGTTTTCAAGCAGCAGAAGTCCACCTTATGTGAAACACGCACAGTAAACCTATATTGTTCACTCAACTGCTCATAATAGCAGCAAATTAATTAAAAAAAAAACACAATATTTACACACGTTCTGCTTTCTATCATGCGCCGCGCACGTTTGCGATGACGTCAGCATGCACTAAGCGCACTCGGGGTTCGATGAGAATCAAGTTGAGTGTGAAACCAGACCAACGCTGCGGGGGGCGCCGGGAACAAACGCGCTCGGGCTCGCACCGCAGCAAACGAGCCCAGTATAAAAGTCCCCTAAGTCAATTTATGGACACACCAGAAATTGTCTTCACTGCCAACTATTACTTAAGCCGCAAGTACTAGCTTATTTTTAGTGAATACACTTGAATAACACTCAATGAGTGTCATAAAAATTAATAATTAATGTGCATATGCTTTTCCCTTGGGGTGTAACAGTACACAAAATTACCGTTGGGTACATACCTTGGGGTTTAAAATAGTCTTTTAAAGGGTTTGGTTCGGGTTCGGTACAACAGGGGGAGGAAAAAGAAATATATAAAAAAAATTTGTGGTTTTACTGTACAAATTTTGTTTCTGTCTTCAATTAATTTAATTTAATTCAATTATAACTTAAAGTTTCATCCTTAATAAACATGATAAGTGATATCAAAATGATAAAATTCTTTGGGGAAAAAATGTATTTCTGCTATATGTCACAGTCATCGTCAGCACAATCCTGTCTTCGTCTTCACTACACTTCCCAGAATCCTCCTTGTCTCCACACCGGAACTCACTCAATCACTAACCTGTTCTTCATCATCATCATCATCAGCTGTCCTCACCCTGTTAGTGTTCATTTGTATCCGTATTTAGTTTCTATCTGTTCAGTCAGTCCTGGGGCCTGTACCATGATGGTTGTTTAACAAACTCAGGGTTGCAGGATTAGTTTTGAGTTGACAAAACCAAAGCAATCCAACCAGGCTTTGTTGGTACCATGATGCTGACTTCAACTTTCTTTGTCAACTCAGGTTTTGATGAGGCAGCGTAATTCACTTATTAATTAAAAGTATTAAAATATTAAGAATTTAATCAAATGAACACAGCAGGAATAAAATAGCTGCCTATGAAAGAGGACAACTAAAAGAACAGGTCTTGTTATATTAGTGCAAGTAAAACTTTTGAAGTAAGCAACATTTAATAATATACATAAAATGTATTTAGGGGGGCCGGATGGCCAATTTTACGGTGGCCGAGAGAGCTCACCGCGCTGCAACCTGATGAAGACGCATGCAAATATAAAATGCATGCAAATACAAAAAAACATCCGCAAATTAAGAAAAACATCATCATCAGTTCCACAACACACGTGTGCTCCAAGTACTCAAAACACAACCAAATACAGAAACGCGCTGCAAGGGTCCACAACGGAAATGTTTCCGGGGAACCAAATAAGTGACGGACCCGACTGGGACTTGCTTATCATAGATATCATATAGAGACTAGATACCCTATTGGCCGCTGGAAAACGAGAAATCCGGCCGCCATCTTGAACCGGTCGTATTCCTGAGTCTCGTCTGCGTGGCAGCAGATCAGATGTCAGAGCACTGTGGAGCATTTTCCCGTTCTAATCGTCGGACCATTCGAAAATAGGGCTTTTCACAAGTAAGTCTTAACATTACCGTACTATTGGTTGTATTTTGTGAATAGAATATTACCAGATAATCAAGAAGGAGCAAGGATATTTGCTATTACTGTACGGAAATCGTTGTGAAATGCTGTTTACTGCATTTGCCGGTGTTAACCCGGCATGGAGAGGTGGGGTAACTGTTAAAGTAATAACTACAAACTTCTAGGTTATCAGATAAGCATTCAACTGCCCTGTTCTATAGGTTATTTGTGTTTGCGCACATCAGGAAGCAATATAGGGAATATATTATATATATACACTCACCGGCCACTTTATTAGGTACCCCATGCTAGTAACGGGTTGGACCCCCTTTTACCTTCAGAACTGCCTCAATTCTTCGTGGCATAGATTCAACAAGGTGCTGGAAGCATTCCTCAGGGAGTTTGGTCCATATTGTCATGATGGCATCACACAGTTGCCGCAGATTTGTCGGCTGCACATCCATGATGCGAATCTCCCGTTCCACCACATCCCAAAGATGCTCTATTGGATTGAGATCTGGTGACTGTGGAGGCCATTTGAGTACAGCGAACTCATTGTCATGTTCAAGAAACCAGTCTGAGATGATTCCAGCTTTATGACATGGCGCATTATCCTGCTGAAAGTAGCCATCAGAAGTTGGGTACATTGTGGTCATAAGGGGATGGACATGGTCAGCAACAATACTCAGGTAGGCTGTGGCATTGCAACGATGCTCAATTGGTACCAAGGGGCCCAAAGAGTGCCAAGAAAATATTCCCCACACCATGACACCACCACCACCAGCCTGAACCGTTGATACAAGGCAGGATGGATCCATGCTTTCATGTTGTAGACGCCAAATTCTGACCCTACCATCCGAATGTCGCAGCAGAAATCGAGACTCATCAGACCAGGCAACGTTTTTCCAATCTTCTATTGTCCAATTTCGATGAGCTTGTGCAAATTGTAGCCTCAGTTTCCTGTTCTTAGCTGAAAGGAGTGGCACCCGGTGTGGTCTTCTGCTGCTGTAGCCCATCTGCCTCAAAGTTCGACATACTGTGCATTCAGAGATGCTCTTCTGCCCACCTTGGTTGTAACAGGTGGTTATTTGAGTCACTGTTGCCCTTCTATCAGCTCGAACCAGTCTGGCCATTCTCCTCTGACCTCTGGCATCAACAAGGCATTTCCGCCCACAGAACTGCCGCTCACTGGATGTTTTTTCTTTTCGGACCATTCTCTGTAAACCCTAGAGATGGTTGTGCGTGAAAATCCCAGTAGATTAGCAGTTTCTGAAATACTCAGACCAGCCCTTCTGGCACCAACAATCATGCCACATTCAAAGTCACTCAAATCACCTTTCTTCCCCATACTGATGCTCGGTTTGAACTGCAGGAGATTGTCTTGACCATGTCTACATGCCTAAATGCACTGAGTTGCCGCCATGTGATTGGCTGCTTAGAAATTAAGTGTTAACAAGCAGTTGGACAGGTGTACCTAATAAAGTGGCCGGTGAGTGTATATATATATATATATATATATATATAAGTAATATACACGCATGATAGCGATGCGCAAATTTAGTTACCCCTCCAACTTCTAGTTTTATTGATAACCTATATCTTATCACATGCGAATTTGGCTATTGATATTACAGAAGTACTGTAGTAAAATTACATTAATTTACTCCATCTACCCTTGTAAAGTTAATCCGAATAGGGCTTTAATCTCCGACATTTTCCCCTCCCACATTCACATACAATAAAAAAGGTATAGGCTTAATGTTGTCCGAATTTAATTTTTAGAAATTACTGATGCAAACACGTTGAAAAGCTTCTTCTCAATTTTTATTACAGGTGGCTGCGTTCGGTGGATTCGGTGGCTGCGTTCTCTGTGTGTGAAAGTGTGTGCGTGTGTGTGTGTGTGTGTGTGTGTGTGTGTGTGTGTGTGTGTGAGAGAGAGAGTGTTCGCGTGTATGTGTGTGCGTGTGCCAATCATAAATTGTTTCTTCAACTTATTAAAATATCTTACTTTACTGCTACTATCTGTTTCTGCGTCTTTATTATATTTATAGTGTGTGATTTATAAAATACATTATATCCTTCATCACACATATTGTGTCTGGTCACTGTATATCTTATATCATAATATTATATTACTGTTAAACCTACTATGGATATTAAAATACGTCGAACCATGTGTCCTGTTTCATAGCTACATGAATGACCTTTGGAGCAAAAAAAAAAACGCGTGAAAATCAGTTCAGTATTCAGTGAGATATGATTAATTTAATGCGCTGACAGCTCATTTCACCTGCCATTCAGATTACACTGAGCGGAGCGGATGACCGGTTTAAGATGGCGGCTCTAACTTTCCGTCCGTGCCAATAGGCAGTAGCGGTTCGATAGGGCGTCGACCTATATGATGTCTATGTTGCTTATTGCTCGTGAACTTCCCTATGCCCTACTCCCTTCAAAGGGCAGACGGCAAAGCTCTTCAAGTGGGAATTTGGCGTGAGCATGGCACTAGTGTGTTATTTATGTAGCCGTTTGGAACTTGATGAAGGGAGCAACAATAGACAACGTAATGTAATTATTTTTACCTAGGATGTTCCTATGACAACGCAGCACTTTGTCCATCAGCTGTATAGCTGTTCTGACGACAGAAATATAATGATTTACATAACGGTTGCAAATAAATTATTTATTTTTTATTTTTACTTTATAAAAATCTGTTAAAATATCCGTTTTATATATCTGTATGTCAGTGCCATACATTACCTAGCAACTAACATTTTTAGGAAACTTTTCTTAAGAAAATTTAAACATAAAATGAAACTATTTGTATAGTGTAACTGATGTATAGATTAATATCTTGCCTTCATGTTCTTCTAGATCTTTATTTATTTATTTAGTTTAGTTTTCAGATCATTGTTCTTTTCTCATTTGTATTGTGATGACATTGAATATATTGTTAACACATGTTGTATATTGTACACAAGTTGTATGTCATAATAAATTGAATCTCTCTGTTTTGCAGGGGAAAAGTCAAAAGAAATTAAATAAAATAAAGTAGAATTTTGAGTAAGCAAGGGGTATAGACGAACTATAAACAAATTAGTATATTATTATTTATATATACAATATTATTGTAATAGTATAGTTTATTTATTAAAAAAATATAGGCTTTGACTTCTTGTCAATAAAGGTTTTTTGCTGTAAGCACGTCCTGTGTATAGAGGGAATGCATTCATGTGACTTTCCCGCCGGAACAACCCCTCTCAGCCTGACCGAGTGGCAAAAGATCTGCTGCGTGACTGGATTTAATAGGGGAAACTGCGAAAATGCGACTAAAACGAACAATTTTATCAATTTAAATTAAATGTTGGACTCAATATAGTGCTCCTTACAACTTACTAAAGATCGTGATCCATGGATATTATTGACATGCAGCCAGGTTCGTGTTGCCTGACATTTATGTTTGCCTGATTTCGACACATGGGAAAATAAAAGCAATATAGACCTAAACATAAAGCAAATTTGCCTGTGAACGTTTTATATAAATACATTATAGGTTTAAATCCGGGTGATTACTTATATCAGTGCTATATATAGCCTATATATCATCATATCGTCCAGCCCTAAAACTTCATAGTTTATTTAGTCAGTGTTTATTAAAAAAACATCCAATAATGCAGAATATGGAATGATACATATTTAATTGGTGAGTTGTTAATATATATATATATATATATATATATATATATACACATATACTGTCAGGAGCCAATCAGAGTCTTCATACGTCACCGCACCAAGATCCCTGTCCCCAGATTATTAATCACCTGCACCTGTTTCCAATCCGCACTCATTGTCCCAGCCAGCATAAAAACCCCGGTTCCACAGTCATTCCCCGTCAAGCCTCCAACAGGAAGAGACCAACAACCGTTCTCTCTGCTTCCTTTCCGAATCACCATCTGCCTGAGAACGTAAAGTATACTCACCTGAAATCTACTAACCTGTGTGTTCCTGTTCCGATGTTTCCAGAATCCGCTCCTCGGTTCCTGTTTCCTGAGTCCTGGATCCAGTGTTGAGTCCCGTTCTCCTCCGGATGATCTGAAAAAGAGAAGCAAGCGAGTATTACTGAACTGGTTAATTCAAACACTGCTTCTGCGGTTACCTGCTTTGCTAGTCCCCGTCTCGCCCAGCGCCCTTCTCTGGTCGGGCGGAAGATTGCAATGGCTTTCTATTGCAGTGTTCACTCGCGCTTGAACTACAGCCTCAACTATATCCCACGGAAAGATCTAAAGTAGCCTTTGTCATTCATCAGTTATCAGGAGCGGCTTTGAGATGGGCTGAATCATTGTGGACAAAGGAGTCACCAGTGGTAACGACATTTCAAGAGTTTATTAAGCACTTCGAAAGAGGTTTTTGGAAAGCCAGCTGAAGATTCCTCGTTCGGAGAAAATCTGCTACAGTTACGTCAAGGAAGGAAGTCACTGACCGATTATTCCCTTGAGTTCCGCACGCTCGCATCTAACAGTGGGTGGAATGAACGAGCGCTCATCTCCGTGTTCCGAAGAGGTCTGAATCCAGCCTTATGCCTCCAAATGGCCATATATGATGATACCTTAGGACTCGAGAAATTCATGCAGCAAGCCATGAGAGTAAATCAAAGATCCCAAAGTTGTTATAAGGAACAGTCTTACCATAGCCCAAGTTCTCACACAAGTGTTCGAAGCCCACCGCCAGAGGGTCCAGTGGAGGACATGCAAGTTGATGCTTTCAAACTCTCTCAGTCTGAGCGTCTTCGGAGACGAGAGCTCCAATTATGCCTGTATTGTGGGGGAAAGGGACATTTCCGACTCAATTGCCCCATTCGACCAGGAAATATGATGGTGAGCTCAGTTTTAATTAACCGTAACGTTTTTATTACCTTAGAATGAGACATTTATATCTACATAACCACGGGCACCCCTTCTATGAAGGTCGTCATATTGTGACGTCATCTTTCTACCGTAGCCGAACGCAAACAAACAGCGCTACAGAACGCGTTTCATCACTACATTGAAAGAGAAGCAGCAGAAAGCTAGAAGCTAACCCTAAACTCTGTGAGTAGTGACTTTTCCCTTGTAAGTGGTGTTAAATATGTAGTTGGGATTGTTTCATGTAACTTAGTTCTCCCTCGCTGTGTTATGGGTTTGTTATGTGGGTATAAATGTGCTGTTACGTTTGTGAGACAGCTGATTAGTACTCATGTCATTGACCGTAAAACAGTATGTTATGTAACAGAGGCCAGCTAGTAGTTGCTGTGCGAGTAAACCTCACTCCCCTGCTCTCAATAGGTGCTCTAGCGACAGACGCTCCTTGTTAGTGCGCTTGACTCTCATACCGAGATCCGGGTTCGAGGCCCGCTCGGAGCGGGTCGAGTAGGACCCGGGTGTAAGGGGTTACATTGGTGCCATGACCCGGATGAGAGTGAGGTTAAGGGGAGTGAGTGTAAAAGAGGCCCGCTAGTAGTTGCTGTGTGACTAAACCTCACTCCCCTGATCTCAATAGGTGTGACAGATGTTGCTAAAAATCCCACACTGCACCTTTAAGTAAAGCAACATGGTAAAAAGATTAATATAGGCCTAACTTGATTTTACTTTAAATTCCTTTTACATTCTCCAAGGTATTGACATTAACATTTTTCATAACTCCATGTAGGACGTTTCTGTCCATAAATGTAAGCACTGTGGCAATAGTATTGCAATATTTAACAAAATGTACTCTTGTATTCTTGATACTCAAGTACTTTTAAAAACACGTACTTTAGTACTTTTACTCAAGTAGACATCTGACTGTAGTACTTTTACTTGTACTTGAGTAAAATTCAGCAAGGGGTATCTGTACTTTTACTCAAGTAATAAATCTGTGTACTCTGTCCGCCTCTGTATATATATATATATATATATATATAACAATACAAAATATATGGGTATGGTTTTACAGCTAAATTCAGCATATTGACACAAAATGAAAACTGCAAATCCACTTTTGGCTGACTGGAGTCCAGTTGTTTCTGTGAATTGCAGTGATCCATTTGCTCCTCTTTCAATCGCAGACTGTAAAAATATACCTCAGATTTTTTGTCAAATCTAGTTATACAGTCAATCGCAAAGCTCTTTCCCACTTTATATGTGTTGTGTTTGTTTTTCGCGGCATTCATGCTGAACACATATACAGCCGCTCAGTCTTTTTGCCACTCACTGTGAGGAACTGCAGCACTCCGGCCGGAGGTGACGGCACGCGCATTCCCTCTATGCTATGAGCACGTCCCAGTCGGGTCCGTCACTTATTTGGTTTCCCGGAAACATTTCTGTTGTGGACCCTTGCAGCGCGTTTCTGTATTTGGTGGTGTTGTGAACGTTTGCAGCGCGTTTCTGTATTTGGTTTTGTTGTGAGTACTTGGAGCACACGTGTGTTGTGGAACTGATGAAGATGTTTTTCTTAATTTGTGGATGTTTTTTTGTATTTCCACGCGTTTTTATATTTGCACACGTTTTTTTGTATTTGCATGCGTCTTTATCAGGTTGCAGCGCGGTGAGCTCTCTCGGCCACCGTACAATTTAAGCTCAAAGGTAATGATTCATTGATTTACAATGAAATTTGACCGAATCACTATGGAACCGAGCAACTGACTCGTTTAGAGTTCATTTGAACGGGCCGTAATTATAACCTTTGCAAGGATATAAATACCCAATCTATAGTGAAACGCTATGTCTTAGCAAGGTAACTTTAGATCGAACAGTACAAGACATTCAATATGCAAGCACAACACGAGGCAATTTATGTTTTCAAATATATGGAAGACTTTATTAGCAATTCTAAACACATAAAACTAAGGTCTAAACACACTCACACACTCACACATTCATACAGTCGCAGAGAGAAGAAGAGAGGGAAGGAATGAGTTTTCAGAGATGCACTTGAGTTTTCAGAGATGCAGAGATGCATGTACGACAACATGACCTGAAAGGGAGGTTATTCAATTTACATTAATGCACCAGTTCAGTTAAAGTCTGGAGTACTTGCTTGTCTTTGTGTGGCTTAGGGAGTTCCCTTTGTCGTGTTGCGTCGAAGGGGTTTCCTGGCTGGATCCGTGGCGTGGTTGTCTTCTCGTGCTTGGATGTAGTATCGCTGCCGGTCACGTGGGTGTTAGCAGGCAATGGAAGTCTTTACAATGCGAAGCGCATTGCAGGAGAGACGTTAAAAAACTAAACTTTGCAGCAAACTTAACTTTGAAACAAGACTTTTACAAAAAAGAAAATAAAGGTGTTTGTTTTTCGCTGCATTCACGCTGAACACATATACAGCCGCTCAGTCTTTTTGCCACTCACTGTGAGGAACTGCAGCACTCCGGCCGGAGGTGACGTCACGCGCATTCCCTCTATTTAGTTATTTTCCATATTTGTATTTTTTACAGTGTTTGTATTGTACTGTGAACAAAAATTAAGCAAGTTATGTGGAAAATATTATTACTATATGAAAACAATTGTTAATAGTTCTAATTTGTGTATTGCCTTTCACAATAAATATTGGTTTATAGAAACCAGAATACCTTAACATCCCATAAGAACACATGCACTAAAAATACCGTAGCTAGCATTATACCAGTGAGTTTTGCTTGGGTAAGCACCATTAACCTAGTTTATTCTGATAGCTGTCAAACATGCTAATTCGGTAACCTATTTTTATCAAAGTCACACATGTCCTATAAAGCTGACTCTACATATTAAATCATAGATGATCAGTTTTTCACAGAGGATTACACTCATGTAATCCACATTTCCAGGTTTTTTGAACAGATCACCAGAAACCTAACTAAAGAAATAAAATGTTTGCACATAGTTATTATACAGAGGATTATAGCATCTGATAGCATTACATCAAAATCCTCCGATGTGATTTTCTGCAGTGATTTTCTGATTTTCTACAAAATTCTCAGTGTGTAACTAAAAAGGATAGTTCACCCAGAAATGAAAATTACCTCATAATTTACTCACCCTCAAGCCATCCTAGGTGTGTATGACTTTCTTCTTTCAGCCAAACACAATTGGAGATGGAAAATATCCTGTCTATTTCAAGCTTTATTATGGTATAATGGAGGACGAGGTTAAGAAGCCCAAAAAGTGCAGCCATCCATCATAAAAGTACTCCACGTGGCTCTGCAGGGTTTATAAAGACCTTCTGCTAGCGAAACGATGCTTTTGTGTAAGAAAAATATCTTTATTTAAAACTTTTTCGGTATGAGGGTAGAGGAGCTTGGGTTTGTTGCAACTGCAAGAGCCATTAAAGCTTACATTGCATCAGGGGTTACTTTTGGCGTAAGTCGACTTGGTTAGTTGGTAGTGGTTAGTTATTTTAGTTTTTAAAGTTTTAAACATGATTATTTTTCTTTTTTTTTTAAATACACCGCTTTGCCTCTGAAGGCTTTTATTAACCCCCTGTAGTTGTATGGATTACTTTTATTATGGATTGATGCACTTTTTTGGACTTCAAAATCAGTCAGATAAAAGTTCAGTCATCAGTTACTCACCCACACATTTTTTATTGTATTCCTTTATTTTTTTGTGGAGCACAAAATTCGATATTTATTATAAGAATGTTCAACACAGTCTCATGAAAATGCTTATCAATACCACGAATGTCATTTCTCGTGGCATTTATACGCCAAACATGTTTTTTTTTTCGTGCATATGCTACGCACTAGAAAACCCTGGGTAGGTTTTAGGGGGAGGGGTGGGGAGTTCGTGCTTATTATACGCCAAAAAGTGCGTATCATATGCACGTGAAAACGCGTACCATATACACGCAAAAAATGTTTTTGGCGTATAAATGCCACGAGAAATGACATTCGTGCTATAGATATGAACTTTCATGAGATCGGGCTTGAATGTTTGCAATGATAATAAGGCCAAGTTCGACCACTGTAAACACCTGGATGAATATAGCCTCTGCCCTTAAAGAGCTTATTTGAACATTCTACAGTTAATAAGTTAGCTGCCAGTGTTTAAGTTGTGTTCTGTGTGTATGGTTGTTGTGTTTGTTTGTTTGTTTGTTTGGTTGGTTGGTTGGTTGTTTTTTTTGGTTGTTTTTTTGTTTTTTTCCTAAATGTATCTCTATTTTCATTTCTGTCTTTCTGTACAAAAAGTAAAAGACAGCAGACTCTCACAGACGACTGCTGTCACATAATAAAACATAAACAACACAACATAAATTCAGGCCTGGCCTCTCTCGTCCTTTACAATCGTCGCTCCTCCTTTTATGCTTCCACTCTTCTGTGAGAGATACGAGACCGGTGCGTCGTGCAGGGGCGCTCATCTGCGATCACGCCACCGGCCACGTGCCGTTCTCCCTCGTCTTGCTCGCCATAATAGACATGCATGTAGTGAATTATTATTTTTTTTGTTTTATTATAGATTAATTAGCATTTATTAAAGCATTATAGATTTATTAATAGACTAGACTAGACCGCGTCTGTGTTTGTTTCTTGTTATGTAGGCTATTTACTGAGTCTCTGTTTGTTTACTAGCATACAATGTTTCTCGCTGTGATATGATTGTGACTCAAGAATGAAGCCAGGTTAGATATCCATTCAGAAACCTGGAAGCTACGACTAGACCACCAGTATGTGTGTTTGTGTGTAGTAGTAGGCTACTGTATGAATGCTTCCAGGGCATACACTATCTTCCTTTTTGTCATTTTTCAGCTACACTATGACAGCTTGTGCGATTTATGGACATGCATTAATTTAGCTCACTCAAGCTGGAAAACGTGTCTCCTCTGAGAGTCTCATCTTTACATTGAAATATCATTGCACAGAAAAGAAATGTTTTGCACATTTTAATCAGGTAACATGTCAAATGCCTTAAAGAGTCTGTGCTAAATTGTTCTTTGGATTATGTTGGTTTATAAATTATAATCTGCAGTCATGGTCAGAATTGATGGCACCCGTGGTAAATATGATCAAAACTGGCTGTACTGATCATATGTAATTGCAAAATTCTAACCTTTCATTAAAGTAAAAGAATTGAAAGTGGGGTGGCTATCACATTATGAAATAAATGTTATTCCCAAAAACCCATTGGCCACAATTATTGGCACCCCTAGAATATTTTATGAGTAGAGATATCTCTGAAGGATATTCCCATTAATATTTACCTTTTTTAGCACGTCAGAGTGACTAGGAACATGAAATTGTCCAGCCATGACTTCTTGTTTCATAGGAGTTTGAATATGAGGAAACACAAATGCCAAATTCCTTTAATCATTCATCACAATGAATAACACCAAAGAATATAGACCTGATGTGCATCAAAATATTGTTGACCATCACAAAATAGAAAGTGGCTGTAAGAAAATATCTAAAGAATTGAAAAATCCCCCATTTTGACCATCATTGCAATAATTAAGAAATTCCAATCAACTAAAGATGTTAAGGAATCTGCCAGGAAGAGGATGTGTTTCTAAGGTATATTGCCTTAATGGAGGGTGAAAGTTTGAGTAGCCAAAGACTCTTCAAGCATCCCAGATGGATAATTGCTGAGATTAGTTGAGTCTTGGGGTCAGAAAGTAAAAAAAAAATAATACAAATACAAATAAAAAACCCACATCACCACATGTTGTTTGGGAGTGTTTGAAGAAAAATCCTCCTCGCTCATCCAAGAACAAACTCCAGGAAATTCAGGTGTCAGACACGACTGGATCTTCAAACGGCACAGGCTTCTGTGGTCAGATGAAACTTAAAAAAGAGCTTTTTAGCAGAGGATATGAGGAAAAAATACCCCATGTGTACAATTTAATAAACTGCTGAATATTTAATGTTGTGGGCATATGGCATTGTGGATTCTATCAAATATTAACAGATTAAAAAAATCTAAACCTGACGCCTTCTGCTAGAAATCTTGTAATGGGCCGTGGTTGGATATTACATCAGGACAAAAAGAAATTAACACGGAATTTAGTTACGGAGCCCAAAATGAAGCTTCTGCCATGACCGTCCCAGACCCTGACCTGATGAGTGGTCTGAACTGAAGAGAAGAATCACCAATATTGATCTGGGAATCTGAAAGATCTGGAGAGAGTCTGAATGGAGGAATGGTCTCTGATCTCTTGTCAGGTGTCAGGTGAAACTCATCAAGCATTATAGGAGAAGACTCAGAGCTGGTATATTGGCAAAAGGAGATTGCAAAAAGTATTTAATTAAAAGGTGCCAATAATTGTGGCCAATGTGTTTTGGAGAAAAAACATTTCATAATGTGATTTCCACCCCACTTTCAATTCTTTTACTTAAACGAAAGGTAAGGATTTTGCGATTATTTTTTAATGAAAAATCAAAAGGATAAACAATGAAGATTTATTTTTACAATCAGTTTTGATCATATTTACCAGGGGTGCCATCAATTCTGACCACAACTGTATTTTAAGTCTAATATACAGCGCACATATGCTGCCCTGCAAAGGCAAAGTGCACTATCTATGCAAACAATGAAACTGAGAAAAATGCCTTTAAAGTTTTTAAACCAGCCTGTCAAACATGTTATGGGTAGATTATGTGGTAATGCATCTCCGAAACGGGACATAATTTAACCCAGATATTTTTTCACAAGACAGACTACATCATAAAGCGCATTACAAGTCTTAACTCATTTTTGACCAAATGTGTAGTTACTGCGCTTTGCGTTGTAGGGCAGTATATGTATGGCACAATGTTTTACCTGTGTATACAAGTGTAGCACCTGTTTAACCTGGGTTGTGGGTGCTTTGTGAATACAGTGCAAAATATCACACACAAGAGTGACACAACTGTTTAGTGAGTTTAGGAATGAGAAATTTAAAAATCTCTTTGCTCTAATTTATGTACTAGTATAAACTGTGGGTGAAGCTTGTTCAATGCTATTTTCCTTTCAAGTAAGGAAGAAAGAGATTTAAACTGCCCTATTATATATATAAAAAACGTGTCTTGCTCACTAAATACCAAGTACCAAATGCACTGAAAGTAATGTGCTGCATCTTCCACTTAAGATATGGGAATTGCAAGGTGTAAAATACATTCAGCAGAAATTCTGTGGACATGTTTGCACTAGTGCACCTGATTTGCATAATTCCTTTAGTAAAATGAGTGTTAAAACAATGCAGATTGCATCCATTATAAGTGCCCACAATTTATTCATAGTACATTTCCTCCTGTGTATGGCATATTCTGGCTTAATCAGTAATATTTTTGCTTATGCTTCATTGAACATTTATTTGATTTAGATCTTTGGAATGTTACGTATATTTCATCACAAGCTTGAATAAATTGAATTTACCTTTTAGATTACATTTTAATGTCAGATTTTGAGCATTAAGAGAAAACAGATGTATTAAAAACTCCATCAGTAAGATGAATGTTTCACGTTTGCACAAACTAACTGATAAGGTATACTTTTGCTTCTTTTAGTAATTATTGCCTTTATTTACATTTCCACAGAGGCGAGAGTCGTCATCTTTTTCCAAGAAGACCAACAACACTTTCAACATTGTGGGAACCTACAGCATGGGCGTTGCCAAAGATCCCGGACTGACAACCATCTCCAAGAGTGCGACATCCACATCCACATCCACCCCATCACAGTCGGCCAGAGACATCCGACTACCCAAAATGGATGGTGAATACGTGCCGGAAGGTGGAAAAAAGTCATACAATCGCGTCAGCAAAGTGGACAAGATCTCTCGTATCATCTTTCCAGTGCTCTTCTTCATCTTCAACCTGGGTTACTGGGCCACGCACGTCAACAGAAAGCCGACCATTAACCGGTCCAGCCCACAGAAATGAACATGGCGACTGCCAAAAGAGAAAAACTGCCAGTCGACCATGCTACTGTTTTCAGTTTCCAAAAATTCCCATCATCCTTTTTCCCCTACATTTTGTAGTAGTGCCAAACAGCCACATAGACACACACAACCCTAGTCAGTAGTTTTCCAAATTTATATGTGACATTTCCTGTGTTCCACATTTCCATGAGGTGAAGTATGAATAATTTATATTATGACTTTATAACTGGTCTCGTACGGATGATCATTACTAAACCCTCCCTCACTTCACACACTGTCTATCATCAGGAAGAAAACTTCCATCACCATTTGGCTGTCGGTCGCCATGACAAGTAGCCTTTCAGCAGCCAGTAGCGATGTCTGTAGGCGCATCATTATTAACGATTTGTCCTTTGACACTCCGCAGACCCAGAGTAATATCATCTAGAGTTGTGTTCTCATCCCCATGGGTCGATATCTGTGCATTTACCTGTCCAGTGACTCTATTGTTTAAACAGCCTGAGCAGGCTCTAAGATAAAGAAACTGTGTGCCTTTTTAATCACTCGCCATAGAGATGAATAGTTTGGCACATGCTGACATTGTCTTCAAGCTTATGCCTGCCTACTGAAAAACATCAGTGTTGATTGATCTCTCACAGGTGGTTGGTGTTAAACTCGGAGTCGCCCGGCATGCGAGTTGATTTAGAGTTGATTGTTAACTGCAAGGCTCTGCGCCAGCCGACGGTTCTTTGTTAATGGCCAATATGAGCAGCCGGGATCAGTAGTGAGTGAATTATGACACTGTAACAGGCTATAAAGCATTTTAGTTGTGAAGAATATCAAGACCAGATTTTAAATGTGGGCCAGTGCCACACAGGAAGGAACATGCATTTCCACAACCTCACACTGAAGAAGTGTTGGCGGTTTTGATCTTTACACTAATGATTTCTTGATTTATGTATTGTACAATACATAATTCATGTTTGTGAATGCACTATCTTTATTGTTATCATAAAATCTTGTTCATTTGGCAACTGCAAGCCAATTTTAATGTTCCTGTGTGTGAGATGTCTTGTACACAAAATGTAGAAGTAGTTTCAATGCCATGTTAATTTAAGCATATATTTTATATAATCTTAGTACATACACTCATCATGGATGTGCATTTGTGCTGTTATAATTTCCTTATGATTTAAATTATTTTTACAGTGTGTTCAATTTGTATTATGCATCAGGTTTTAGAAGAAAAATCGGTAACTGCTTTCTATGTAGACCATGCTTATGAGTTATAGCCCAATGTATACTTATTTATAAGTATTACTATTCTATATATATATATTTTATAAAGGCTCATTAAGACCAGTTATAGATAACATTGCTTATAAGTCGTGCATTTGCTTTTTCAATGTGCATGCTCATAATCAATTATACACTGATTTATAAATGATCAAATATAGATCCAGAGACACTTGTTTCCTGTACCCATTAGTTTTCAATTATGTCTTGTCTTTAATGACAAATGTTTGCATTAGAGGTTATGAATGGTAATTTGCATTTGTTCAAATCTATATCTCCTCAGCCAAATGCATGGTATTGCTTTATTATAGCAGTTTGAAATGATACTTAAAAAAAATATTGGTCCATGATTTACTCACCCTCAAGCCATCCTAGGTGTATATGACTTTCTTCTTTCAGATGAATACAGTCAGAGTTATATTAAAAAAAATATATCCTGGTTCTTCCAAGTTTGCAAAAAACGTGCATCCATCCATCGTAAATGAACTCCAAACGGCCCCAGGGGTTAATAAAGGCCTTCTGAAGCAAAGTGATGAGTTTGTGTAAGAAAAATATAATAAACTAAAATAACTAGCTTCCAGCCTATAAGGAATTATAAAAATAATATAAATGTAACTATAACTGTGCTTATTATGCAGTAAAGGTCTTTATAAATGTATTTATACAATAGTAATACATACTTAGAAGCTATAATTCATTATAAGCATGATCTTCATAGAAGGTGTTATCGAAAAAATCTTTTGCATTCACTTAGAAAGTGCTAGATTTACATGTGAATTTAAATAGAGACATGTTTGTAGATAAACTAAGAAGTTGCGTAAAGTATGTACTGATGTAACAGCAAGCTATATTAAGCAAAAAAAACATTAACTTTGCCATTTCACTTTCATGAACCATTAATGTGTCTGTTGATCAAAAGCTTCAGAACACACAACGTAAAATATCATTCATCAGTGTTAAGTGAATTTATTAGTAGAAGAATGGATAGGGCTCTTGTTTATTTTAACATTCCAAGTCCAATTCTCTCTCCCATTAAGGATGTGTTAAGAATAAATTAATGCATGACAATCTTTTCATTAGTTACATCACCACATATGCTATATCTTTCTGAATGAGGCTTCATGTTTTTGGTATCTCGTAAGGGCCCTTCAAATAGCCATATTCAATAGGCTCCTTACATTTCATGTGAGCTATGGTAGGGCTAGATCAGCTGGTGTTGGTATTGATTGTTGACACAAGTAATACAAATCATAAATCAAACCACATATAAGAAGTATATTTATATAGGAATTTTAATCTATTTACTTATCTGATAGCATACACGCTTTTACTGTATAAGGCATTGACAGCTTCATTACAGATGTACATAAACAATATTGGGTAGAGCTATGCCAGATAGCACACGCACATCTCCAAGTCATGTTAAAGAACACCTCATTTGTTGTATACGAGCATCTGAAAACCAACTTTTAATATGCAGCTTTACATACATTCTACATCAAAAACATATTAAAAATATTTTCTAAATGTCTTTAACATCTGACAGGATTTTTTTTAGCAAACTAAAAAAACATGCACACCAAATATACATCTCTGTTATAGCCTATGTGTGCAATCATGGTAGTGTCTTAATAGTTTATTCAAATATAAGAACAAGTAAAAGATGTAATATTTTTTAGATGCAGCCAACTAAAAACAGGAGATGTGGGAAACATAGTTGTGTTAATTGCCATATTACTTATGTAAATTTTGTCAGCATACTTGTCTAAAATGTGACATCTGGCTTTTTACATGCATGAATAGGCTAATTTTAGTTAGCTAATTAGTAAAGTAATTGATGAATTCTAACTGAAAAACTTGCAAAATTGTGCTGATTTACTGTTAAAATGTTGGTGTTAAGCTGATTACACATTATATGTCCCCCTTTTGCCTCCTTGTGTGTTTCAGATCTGAAATTTATTTTTCTGGGTAATGTTGAACAGTTAGCATCTTTGCTAATAACACTAGCCTAATGCTACATCTGCCAGATGTACCACCTTGTGTGCACTTTTCTGAACATTTACTGTGAAGAGGCAGATGTACAATCTGTCAGGCTCCCTGTATATACTGTATCAAGAAGGAAAAAAATAATTTTTTTTTTTTTTTTGCTGCATGTCCCAATTGCATCTGACACAACCTTGTGGTTTGTGGAGCTGTGGTAGATGTTATCTTATTCAGTTTTCTGATTTCTTTTCACAATGTCTGGGTTTGAAATGTGGCTTGTTCTTTCCAAAAAGCTTTATTCTTGATAAATGGTAGTGGGAAAGCCAGGCTTCTATTAATGTAATAGTGTAAGACGAACAGTATCTCTGTAAGGACAGTTGGTTTGTTTTGAAGACATCAATCTTGTGCCTCCTGGTGGTTCGTCACGTCATGCTTGTTGTACTCTGGCGCATGCTAGATATTTTGTAATGTTCGTGTCACACTGTGATTCAATAGCAAGAGGCTGATAGAACAAGGACATAGGTGACATAGGCCATGTCATAGGGAACGACTGAAAATCCCTCTAAATCTCGTTAAGGGGACACTTCTTGACTCATGATTCGACTGACTTGAACGTGGGTAAGTTTTTCTCTGGACATACCGGATGATTCAATGTTTATTATATTAGTGCAGTTGTGCGAGAACGGTCTCCTTTTGTCCCACAGTTACTAAGATGTGCGTCATGCATATGTTTGCAATAAAAGGTGTACCATAAATGTCAAAAAAGAAAAGAAAGTCAAAATAAATTTTAAGTAAAGTGTTGTGCTGGAGCACAAGTGAGTTGATGAAGCCGCCTGCCTCAAAAAATATGCTATGTTTACAATTTGCTGCCTCGGCAATACATCATGATTATAGCCAAATTATCAGCTGTGCCAAATGACCTTTAGAGAAAGTGATAGGGAATAATTTGCCCTTTGATATTGAGTTTCTTGCAAGAGAGATGTCAAGAGAGCATTTGTGATGGGTTAACTTGAGAGAAGTTGCTTTAGCTTAGCATTTGATTTCCCAGCAATTTGCAAAACCCTGTAAAAATGGAGACTTTGCCCCAATAGTAGAACAACTGACCTATGTGACGCCATTACCCATTTATACCCTTAGTGGAATAACAAGCTGATACACCTCTCATCTTAGATCATCAGCCTAGCTCAATGCTATTGAGTCAAATACACTGAATTTTGCCAAATGCCCCTGGTTTTGTCAATGGAAACTAAAAGGTTTGGTAGCCTAAATCTTGTTCATTTTTTAAACTGATTTATTGTATTATTTTGGTAACACATTATTTCAATAGTCCACTTTATATATTAAATTAACAATAAGTAACTTTGCAACTACATGTGAACTACCAGTCATTAAAGTATTAGTAGACTTTCTGCTTAATATCTGCTATACCAGATATTATATTGACTATAAATATGCAAGTAAATGTCAACTTATTCTACTTACCCTTAACCAGAAACCTGATCTAACAGTCTCCTGATACTGAATACGGTTACCCTACACCATTTCAACTAAAAACTGAAAACTTTTTTTATGCGTTTCGGCCATTCATTTAACAACAATGGCGTTTTGGGTTGAAAACACAAACAAAATGGCTGAAAACACAAACTTTTAAGAAGAGACTTCTAAGTAAAAGTTTTGAAAATGATACTGCCATCGTCTCCGTGTAAGTTACAAAAATGCAAATTTGTGAAAATGGTGATGTCATGTGCATACGTATAACGTGTTCAGTCTAAAGGCCTATAGTTTCTTTTCAAAGTGCCATCGCCAACTTCTGGTCTGACATGCATAATACAACATTTTCGTCTGCATGCAAAAACGCATAGTAAAAACGTTTTCAGCATCTAGATTGTTCTGTTAATAGTTCATGGAAGAGAAGTTACTATGTTAGTCACATTCACAGCTTTGCCACATGAGGCATGTAGATCGTGAGGATCAGTGTAAACAGTTTTTTTGTTGTTTTTTTTCATGTTGAGTAAGTTAGTTACAGTCCCTATTATGGTTTTTTGAAAATGACCTTTCATGTAGTATGTAACATATCTCTGAGTGAATGAAAACATCATGCACAGTTTTAAATCTGAAAGTGAACCGTATATAAAGTTATTGTCTTTCAAAAGTAAAGGTAGACTCTAAGTCAATGAAATTAATTGTTTTTCAAATGAGTTATAAGTTGTTTCGTTATGACATCAAGTACGAAACATTAGCATATTGGCCACCCACGTATTGCACATGCAGACACCAGAGAAAAATCCAGAGAAAATCTGCAGCTGATTTCTGTGGATATACTAGATAGCATCATGTCGAGAAGATGATGTGCTCAACAATGTGAAAGTAAAACCAGTTCTCTTACGAGAGGTTCTCTCGTATTGCGTAAGCTAGCTTACGCTACGGGAAAGATTCTTCTTTGCCGAACAATTGAAGCCAAAAATTTTTATAATTTGTAATCATTGTCAACGCACTTCTCAGGTGCAGGACCTAGAGCGGCCAATGAGCGGACGATGCTCGCTGCATCACGTCAAAGCCCGCCGAAAGGGGCGTGGCTTGAGTGTATATAAGCACTCTCCGTGGTTTGGAACAACGATTAATTCTTTATTCAGCGATCTAATCGCCTGCCGTTGCAAGACTGAAGCCGTCGTCGTGACAAGGCACCTTCTAGCAAGCAAGAAGCCTGAAGAAGCCGGCCCCTGCCACCTTCAGCCGCCTCAGCGAGCTAGCGCCGTCCGACGACTTCCACTTGCTCCATCACAAAAGAGCGTGAGCGTCTTTTTAAAGATGTCTCGCATTTCCTGCGGCTCATGCCGCGCACCGCTCGAAGACGGAGACCGCCACCTCATCTGCCCTCTCTGTCTCGGGCTTGAACATGCGGAACTCGCCCTCGCCGATGGAGGATGCTCTCTCTGCGAGGCGCTGACAATGTCTTCCCTGCGGGCAAGACTCCTCACCGCGCAAATCCGCCCAAGCCGCGCCGCCTCTGACTTCTCCGCGGAAGAAGAAACGCCGCTCTCAGAGGCCGCCGGAACCTGCGATGGCTGTGTGTGGGCCGCAGCCGCCGCCCCCCGACCACTCTCTCTCTCCATCCCGAGCTGGACCCCCCATTGCCGCCGAGTGGCCGCTCTGCAGCGTCCCTCGACTCTGAGGAAGAGAAAGAGTCGCCTTCGTCTGCACGCTTCGAACAGCGACGAATGGTCTTCACTAGGCTCTTCGGCGTCATGCTCCGCGGGGACCCGCTCGGCATCGAAGAGGACCTAATGCGCCTCCTGACTCTCGACGTCGAGCGTCTGGGCCTCGACTGGTCACCACCACCCGAAGTTACCATCGAACCGGATGGATGGAAAGTACCTGCACCGCGCGCCCGCCCCGCTGGCACCCGGTCCGCCTCCTTTCCTGCCTGAGCTCCACGCCGAGCTCACTGAAATCGTGGAAACAGACAGGCTCCCCAAGCGCCCGCCCCAAGGTCACGCTGAAGCCTGATCAGCAGAAGTCCGCCTAGCACTTCTGGGGAAAAGACGGCTTCTTTCCGCCTGGCCGGACCGCCGTCAAAGTTTCACCCTCTGTTAGTCCCTGAACCTTCGCCGACTGCAGCAGCGAATCTCCGCCGAGAACAAGCCGGTGACTCGACCCGCTTGCGAGCGACAAACAGCCGTTTTCACGGCTACCCAGAGAGTTCACATAAAGAGCATAAAAGCCTCAAGTGTAAAAAATGTGACCACAAGCACGTGTTCACTCACACTTTCTCCCGTGTCCCCCACAGAGTTCACTCCCACTCAGCGGCCTCCGTCCGCTCGAGTAGCAGAAAGCATAAGCACGCCCTCAAGCAGCGCGTGTCCCCCCTCTGCTCGCTCTGTATCACGGCCCATAAGCTCCTCTCTGAGTGCAAATCCCGTTGCCACACACAGTTTACACGAGCACACACACAGTGTCCAGCCCGTTACATGCAGCAACCGGGACAGCACGGCCATTCAGCCTCTAGCAATATGCTTCAAAGCGTGGGAAGCCATTCCCGGCATATCCCCGTGGGTACTAAGCATTATAAAAGACGGCTACCAGTTACAGTTTCGCCGCCGCCCGCCGCGTTCCCGCGCCCGGCCCCTTTCTGTGGTCAGCCCAGCTGCCGCGAGCACGCTCCGCACAGAAATATCGAAACTGTTAACAAAAGGCGCGATAGAGAGAGTCCCTCCACCCATAACCGAGCCGGGGTTTTACGGCCGTTATTTTCTGGTCCCCAAGAAAGACGGCGGCCTCAGGCCGATTCTAGACCTCAGATTTCTGAACAAAGCTCTCATGACGAGATCATTCAGAATGCTGACGGTCAGGAAACTCCTCGCACATGTGCGCCAGGGGGATTGGTTCATCTCCCTAGATCTGAAAGACGCTTATTTTCAGATTCAAATACACCCTCGTCACAGGCAGTTTTTACGCTTCGCCTTCGAGGGCCAGGTTTATCAATACGCCGTTCTCCCGTTCGGCCTTTCCCTAGCGCCACGCACGTTCACGAAATGTATGGACGCGGCGCTCGCCCCCCTTCGAACCCAGGGGATGCGCATTTTGAATTATTTGGACGATTGGCTGATTCTAGCACGTTCCAAAACAGAGCTTCTGTCGCACCGTACAGCTCTTCTCGCTCATCTGGAAGCGCTGGGCCTCTCTGTCAACTGGACAAAGAGCGTTCTCCAGCCCAGTCAAACTATCTCTTTTCTGGGGATAGACCTGGACTCTACCACTATGAAAGCACGCTTATCCGCTCAGCGCACACGCCGCTTGCAGCGTTTAGCCGCTTCGTTCCAGATGAATACCCGCGTTCCGGTGAAAACCTTTCAGAGAATGCTGGGTCACATGGCCTCAGCTGCAGCCGCGCTACAGCTAGGTCTTTTACATATGCGCCCCCTCCAATTCTGGCTAAAGACCCGTGTACCCCGCCGCGAGTGGACCACGGGCCGCCAGCTAATCAGAGTCACTCAGGCATGCATTTCTGCACTACAGCCTTGGACGGTGACCGATTGGTTTCAACGGGGCGTCACGATGGGGACCTTCTCTCACCGGAAGGTAATCTCGACAGACGCATCCAACACAGGCTGGGGTGCGGTCTGCGAGGGCTCACCGGCCTCTGGCCGATGGTCGGATCGGGAGACCCCATTTCACATAAACTGTCTCGAGATGCTCGCGGTCGAGTATGCACTGTTGCAGTTCCTCCCGCGCATCCAGGGTCACCACGTCCTGATTCGTTCAGACAACATGACAGTGGTATCCTACATCAACCGTCAGGGCGGGGTCAGATCCAGGAATCTCTTCCTGCTGACACGCCGCATTCTAGTTTGGTCCCAGAGTCATCTGCTCTCGCTCAGAGCGACGCATGTCCCGGGACACCTAAACGACGGTCCAGACATTCTATCCAGGAACCTTCTCTCTCCAGGAGAATGGTCCCTGAATCCTCTTACAGTCCAATCACTGTGGCGCCTCTTTGGCAGAGCGGAGATAGATCTCTTTGCGACAGAAGAGAACTCGCACTGTCCGATATTCTTCTCGAAGAACGAGGACGCGTTAGCGCTAGAATGGCCATACCGCCCGCTCTATGCCTTCCCTCCCATCTCCCTGCTACCGCAGGTCATTCAGAGAATCAGGGAATTTCGCCACCCGGTGCTCCTCATAGCCCCGCGTTGGGAGAATCAGATTTGGTACCCGGAGCTCACACAGCTGTCTCAGACAGCCCCGTGGCCCATCCCGGTCAGAGCAGATCTCCTCTCTCAAGCCCGCGGCACAATCTGGCATCCCCACCCGCAGCGCTGGGCGCTTCATGCATGGGTGACCAACGATTACACGTTGATTTGCCAGAGGGAGTCTTGAATACGATCAAACACGCTAGAGCGGCATCTACCAGAAAGCTCTATGCGGCTAAATGGTCTGTATTTTCAAAATGGTGCACCGAAAAGAATTTGGACCCCCTTAAGTGTGAGGTCTCTTCTTTGCTTTCCTTCCTTCAAGATATGCTGGACAAGGGCAGAACCCCATCCACCCTGAAGGTTTATGTGGCAGCCGTCGCGGCCTTCGTTGGTCCCCGACGCGCCCAGTCTATTGGCAAAGACGAGCTGGTTATCCGCTTCCTCAGGGGAGCCAGGAGGATGAACCCCCCTCGCCCCCCCCTCGGTGCCGGTTTGGGACCTTTCAATAGTCCTCGAGGCCTTGAAAGCCCCCCCTTTCGAACCGCTCCGAGTCTATTGACCTCAAATATCTCTCCTAAAAGCCGTTTTTCTGATCGCTCTTGCCTCAGTTAAACGAGTGGGCGACATTCACGCGCTCTCTTCGAACGCGTGCGTGTCTCCAGTTTGGCCTAACGACTCCGTCGTCATTCTCAAACCCAGACACGGATATGTGCCTAAGTCGATTGGCACCCCATTTAGAGCACAGGTGATATCCTTATCGGCTCTGCCCACCTCTGATAGCGAGCCCAATGCCAACCTCCTCTGCCCGGTCCGGGCGCTGAGAGCGTACATTAGCAACGCGCTGCCACGTTCAGACGTTCTGAGCAGCTGTTTGTGGCGTTTGGGGACGCACAAAAGGCTTGGCCGCCTCTGAACAAACACTATCCAGATGGATAGTAGACGCTATCCGCCTCCGCCTATGCGGCTAAAAATCTGCCTTGCCCGCTCGGCGTCAGGGCTCACTCCACTCGAGGCATGGCCTCTTCGTGGGCTTGGTCCTGTGGTATTTCTATTCATGATATCTGTGTGGCCGCGGGCTGGGCTTCCCCGTCCACCTTTATCAGATTTTATAACTTGGAAGTACCTGCCTTACAGGCTAAATTACTAGCGGTCTAACCCGCCGCAGCGTCTAGCCACGCTTTATGGGGAATCCTTCAACCGGCTAGCCCCTTGATCTTCCCCCTCCATTCTATGGAAACTTCCTATACTATGGCCCGCTATGCCGGCCGCCCTTTAGGCCTCATATTCTCATATAAATGGCTTCTGCCCTTTATTATTGTTTCTCCACTATTGCTCCCTCCACCCTCCCGGGGATGCTTGTGGTGACTGACCGGGCACGGCGTTGACCAGGGGTTCCCGTAGCATAAGCTAGCTTACGCAATATGAGAGAACCTCTCGTAAGAGAACGAATCGGTTACCTAAACGTAACCTCGGTTCTCTCTAGATGAGGGAACGAGTATTGGGTTCCCGGCCGTGCCCGCTCTAACAGCGATTCGCTTCATCACTATAAATCGTTGTTCCAAACCACGAAGAGTGCTTATATACACTCAAGCCACGCCCCTTTCGGCGGGCTTTGACGCAAGTAAGCGAGCGTCGTCCGCTCATTGGGCGCGGGTTCAGCGCCGCTCTCCGATTGGTTCTGAGCACTTCCCAGGAACGAACCAATGAGCCTGCTAGTTAGCCCGCTCTAGGTCCTGCACCTGAGAAGTGCGTTGACAATGATTACAAATTATAAAAATTTTTGGCTTCAATTGTTCGGCAAAGAAGAATCTTTCCCGGTAGCGTAAGCTAGCTTACGCAATACTCGTTCCCTCATCTAGAGAGAACCGAGGTTACGTTTCAGGTAACCGATTCGTTTTTTCACTGCCCAAGGACGAGCATGTGAAGAATCAGTGGTTAAAATGAATCTTTACCATGATATCACAGCAGTATAATCCTAAACTTTTGCTGTGTTCCCTTTTTACTGACGACTGCTTCTCAAAACTCAGAGTTCAATGCAGGATTCGCAATTGCTTGCTCTTGAAAGATGGTGTTCAAAATACTTTTGAGTTTTGTATTGTGTATGTCTCCTGCTAACTGGCTAACTCACTTTATCACTGTTTTACTGAAATACTTCTGCTTATCAGTTGTGGGCCACTATTACCTAAAACTGTGTCTATCAGAAGCAGGTTGTCTGTTTCATTATACTACTACATCAGTCATTCGCGGCTAGAGCTTGGCTAATGTATACATGCACTGTTATTGATACAGTTTCCACGTGTTCACCGCAATATATTAGAAACAAATCTCAGTAAATAAATTAGTACAAGTAAAATAATTGGTTTGTTGATGGACATGCACTTGTTAATGCTGATGATGAGGAATTACAGTTGCAACATCTCATAGTGTACCTCAAACTGGGAAGCCTCAGGACACGCAGAGATGTTGTGTAATGGCAATGGCCATTTTTGTTTTCGACCTGCGTGCTGCACACGGTAAATCAATCACAAGAGACTTGGCTGTCTGACCAATCAGAGCAGAGTTGCTTGCGGAAAGGAGGTATTTAGAGAGATTGGTTCATCTGATGAGTCGTTTGAGAATTATTGAAAATGTGGGGATGTGCAAATGTATATTATGAGGAAATTAAACCGTACTGACCTTTGCTGCATGTAAACCTGTTGTAGGGGACTGCAAAACAACATTTGGACACTTTAAAATAGCATAATGCGGCACTTTAAACTATTGACTAGATGAATAATATCCCATCTGGTTTAATGCACAAATCAGATGAGATATTGAGTTGCAACCCATGAGGTTTATTATTACCCAATTTAATGCAAGAATGCATTTTAAATATTTACAATAGGACAACGTACTTTTGTCCTTATGTGACCCTCTTGCTTGTGTGTTTGGTCAGTCTACCCTTATGAAAGAAAAATATATTTACCAATATATTACTTGAAATATATTGTAATATATTGTAATATATTATTTTCCTTTCTATTTTCCAATATATTATATATTGAAATACATGGAGTAATATATTGATGATATATATATTATACAATATATTAAATATATTGTAATATATTGCAAAATATACAAATGATTGCAGCTTTCAATATATTGAAATATATGGTAAATGAATATATAATATATGTAATTATATATCTGAAAATATATGCAATTTTATATTTATTAATATCCACCGTAATGTATTACGATTTGTATGGGATAATGTATTGGTAATATATGTAAAGATATAAGGTCACATGTATGTTTAATATATGGTAGAATAAATTGCAATATATATATATGAAATTATATGGAAATATATAAATAAATATATGTATAGATATGTGTTCAATATATTGTGGAATATATTTTAAATATATGTACAATTATATCAAAATATATGTACATATATTGTACATATCAATATATATTGAGAAAATGCACATTCTATAACAATGCAGGCAGGAATAAAGCAGAGAGTGAATCCAATCGCAAGCACTTTAATAAACAAACAAACAGGTAAACCAGGGTAAACGACAGAACAGAGGGAACTCAGGACGGGAACAAGGAGACAACAAACATTATAACATCAAGAACTCACAAGGACTGAACTAAGGCCCTGTTTACACGAGATCGCTCACGGGTGAAATATTTGATCGGATGTTCCTTGTGTTTACACGGCGACGGCGTTTAGGGGGCTTAAAACGCAAAAAAAATAAAAAAGTGAAACCTTGCACCCTCCAGAGTGGAAATCTTAAAAACGCTCCCCAGCCGCATTCCCGTAAGGGTAAAAACACAAAAGTATTCTTGGCTTCGCAGGCGCGCGGACTTGGTGTTGTTGTGTGGCAGTGCTTCACGTTGCCACCAAGCCACCTGGAGTGCATTCTACATTGAATTGCACGCACTTTTGCATCACTGTATGCACACGGATTTCCCACCAAAACGCTCGTCTAAACACAGAATAAAAAGTGATAACACAACGTCACTTTTGCGTTTTCTCTTCAGAATCGTTTCCGTGTACACATAGCCTAAAATACAGGGCTTAAACGCTCAGCGAACACAAGGGGTCATGGTTAAACTGAAACACTTGGGAAGACCAATCAGCATAATGGGGAAACAGCTGAACAAGGGACAAGAAGACACATGGCAGGATCACATGACAAACAGGGAATCACATGACAGACAAGAACAAGACAAAACCACAAAACGCCTTGTATATGGTCAGACAAAGGAAATGTGATTGACTACATTTATTAACAGTGCAACATTTTTAAGAGTGCAATTGAACAGAAAATATACAAATTATACATTATAAATTAAAGGAATTTCAATCACCAATGTCTATTTCAATCTTTCAGCAGTGCTGTTATGAAACATAAATAAAATATCTATAAACAAAATGCACAAATTAGGAATAAATAAATAATATACAAACTTTCAAGGACCTTTGGGAACTGTGGAAAAGCATTTGTTTCAATAAAACTTATTTGTGTAATGCAGTTGTAGTAATTATTTGTAAATTATTAAATATATTTTAATTGAGCTAAATAGTTATGCCATGCATGTCCACATGGTTGTTTATTTTTGGAAAGTATAACATGTAAATATATTTGGAAAGTATAACATGTAAAATTTTATTTATATGTGAATATATTTGGAAAATATAACATATAAAATCATATACAGCCTATATATATATATATATATATATATATATATATATATATATATATATATATATATATATAACATGTAAAATCACATGTTATATATATCTATAACAATCTATATATATATATATATATATATTGTTCAATCTCTGCTTCATTCCTGCCAACATCGTTACAGAATGTGCATGTTCTTAATATATATATTGATATATGTACAATATATGTACATATATTTCGATATAAACAATATATGTACATATATTTTATATATTGAACACATAACTATACATATATTTGATGTATATATTTCCATATAATTGTACATATATTTAAAATATATTCCACAATATATTGAACACATATCTATACATATATTTTATTTATATTTTTCCATACAATTTAAAATATATTTAAAATATATTCCAAAATATATGAAACACATATCTATACATATATTTTATTTATATATTTCCATATAATTTCTATATATATATATATATATATATATATATATATATATATATATATATATATATATATATATATATATATATATATATATATATATATATATATATATTGCAGTATATTAAAGCATATAAAGACAAACTTTAAAAGAAAAACTATATGTAAAAAATATAGTGCCCTTTTTGGTCTTGATTGCAATATATGTATCAATATATATACACATATATGGACTATGCATATATTGCAATATATTGGACAATATAAATGTTAAATTCTATATATGGGAATATATTGCCAAATATATCACATGGTATATTCCAATATACTACAATATATTTTTGTTTCGTAAGGGTAGTAGATTCTGTAGTTTCTTCTGTTGGTGGCAAAGGATTCTAGGTTGGAGACCCAAACAAAAAGTATCACATATTAAATCATTGAGAAGACATGTTTACAGTCATTGTACTTTATTTTGGAGTTCTCTTAATGACCTTTACTTACTTTGTAACATGCATGACACAAGTTTTCAAGTGGTAGCACTGTTGTCAAACATCTAAAACCCAAATGTTTCTTCAGTAAACCCTGGGTAATTACAGATTATAATTGTAAGGTTGTGAACTTGGGTTAAGTGTGAAGGTTTCTGTGAGGTTTATGAAATATATGGACTTTAACATTTGCAGTGTCTTATGTATGGCCAACTTGGATTAAAAAAAAATGGAACAAAATGTTGTGCAATCTAAACAATTTGTTTGAATGTTCATTTGAATGATGGCCCCTGCCACTGTGTAGCTCTAAGAAAGACTGTCAGATATGTTGTTTTTTTGCTTTTATTTTTCTTGTAAAAGTTTGTTTGTGGAGCTAATGACAGTATTCTAGTGTTGTTTTCAATCTTTATGTGTCCTGGTTTGCTGTTCTTTATGTTGAATAAATATTCAGTCCTTTCATTTCCTTGTTGTTGCTGTTGTCTTATCATGTTACTATGATGCAGAGATGTTATGTTCATGATATGATATGTTGATACATGATATGTTCCCTTTCAAAAGCTACTCTTAATGCTGCGCTTGATTCAGCGCTCTGGTAACTCTACAGTATGTGTGTAACGTCAATGGAATTTTTATAGCCTTGGACAGTAACGTCATTGGACTGCATGCTCGTCAGAAGATACACACTCACGTAAAGGATTATTAGGAACACCATACTAATATTGTGTTTGACCCCCTTTCGCCTTCAGAACTGCCTTAATTCTACATGGCATTGATTCAACAAGGTGCTGAAAGTATTCTTTAGAAATGTTGGCCCATATTGATAGGATAGCATCTTGCATTTGATGGAGATTTGTGGGATGCACATCCAAGCTTCCACCACATCCCAAAGATGCTCAATTGGGTTGAGATCTGGTGACTGTGGGGGCCATTTTAGTACAGTGAACTCATTGTCATGTTCAAGAAACCAATTTGAAATGATTCAAGCTTTGTGACATTGGTGCATTATCTTGCTGGAAGTAGCCATCAGAGGATGGGTACATGGTGGCCATAAATGGATGGACATGGCCATTACACCACCACCAGCCTGCACAGTAATAACAAGGCATGATGGATCCATGTTCTCATTCTGTTGACTCTACCATCGGAATGTCTCAACAGAAATCGAGACTCATCAGACTAGGCAACATTTTCCAGTCTTCAACTGTCCAATTTTGGTAAGCTCTTGCAAATTGTATCCTCTTTTTCCTATTTGTAGTGGAGATGAGTAGGACCCAGTGGAATCTTCTGCTGTTGTAGCCCATCCGCCTCAAGGTTGTGCGTGTTGTGGCTTCACAAATGCTTTGCTGCATACCTTGGTTGTAATGAGTGGTTATTTCAGTCGAAGATGCACATGCACTTGAGTTATATTTGGCGATCTGTATTCGTGTTTGTAGCTCCAAGAGGATTTCTTCATTAATCTTTAATTTTCTTCTTTACCACTCATTTATAAACTAGCACTTTCTATTTTTCTATCATGTGAACTTATCCTCAATACTATTCCTTATAAAAAACAATTGGATTGCTTTGATATCGCTACTTAGATCCAATTTTTCGAATCTAGGCTGACTAGCCTTTAGCCCGCTAGCATTCCACGCGTGGCCTTCGCCTGATCGAGACGCTGACTCAAGGCTTCTCACTTGCTTTGCTTAGAGCCTGCATGAACGGGGCATAGGCATTTGCTGTGAGACCTGCCTTTACGGCGCATACACATGCGATCTGTACTTGTGTTTGTAGCTCCGGAGAATTTCTTCATTAATTCCTTGATTTTCTTCTTTACCACTCATTTATAAACTAGCACTTTCTATTTTTCTATAACCTTTAGCCCGCTAGCATTCAACGCGTGGCTCTTCGCCTATCGGCCGTCTCATTTTACACCCGTTTCACTGAAAAGATACGGGTTGCATCTGAGCATTTCAGTCCTAAATTAGTCGGGATATTAATTTACTGTTCATCTTTTATAATGGCGAACACATCGGATGAGAGTCTAACGTTACCTCTGTGTGCAGGTGAGGACACATTCGAGCTCTTCACGGTGAAAGCAGGAGCTGGAACGCGTCGAGAAGCAGATTCGCAGTCTGCTGATGAAGCAAGCCGAGCTGTTGGACCGGCGTTCAACGCTTGAAGCTTCACGCGCCGACGCTCACAACTCAGTGGTTAGTAATGTTAACTCTGTTAGTACTTCCCTCATCCACTCCGTATGCTCCTCTGCCCAGGACGATGCAATGCAGCCCGGCCTTCTTTCACTCCGACTCCGGCACAACACCGTGGAGCATGGATCACGCAGCGGAGGAACACGAGCCAGGGCCAGAGCTACCTCTCCGCCCCTCCCGGTCTTCGAGATCTCCACTCGGAACCGCTTCTCCCTCTTCGCGAGCCGGAACGCAATGACGCCGTGATCATCGGGACATCCATGGTCCGTCATGTCCGCGCTACTTCCGGGTAAAGGTGATGTACGCATCACACTGTTTCCCCGGTGCCCGTGCTTCCTGATATCGCCGCTCAGGTTCCCGAAGATCGTGGGCGGTGACACGCGCATCGGAGCTGTTGTGCTGGAAGCGGGAGCGAATGACATCAGGCAATGGCAGACCGAGGTTCTGAAGAAGGACTACATGAGCCTGATCGAGAACGGTACGCACCACAGCGCCTAAAGCAACGATCATCCGTGTGTCGGACCGCCTCCCACGTACAGACAAGGACAGGAAAGGTTCAGTAGACTTTTTGCATTTAATGAATGGCTAATGTTAATGTGTAATGAACAGAAACTGCTCTTTGTAAATAATTGGCATCTGTTTTGGGAGCGACCCAGTGTAACGAATGAATTAGGAAGCAAATGCAAGTTACTCAAATTTATTGAGACACACAAATCACAGCCACAGGCAGTAAGGCAGGCAGGCAGTCTAGCAGGTGTAGCAGGCTAGCGGCGCAGGGACTCGATGGTCAGACGAGACAGGTGCAGAGTGAAGTGTAGTGACGATCAACGTGACGAATCCAGACATCCACAGGAAACAAACAGGAACAATGAAGGAGACTGGAACGACGAGGGATCTGACACCGGACATCAACAAACAACGATCTGACAATGGAGATGAGAATTGGGTGAGATTAAATAGACCGGGAGATGGACTGCAGCTGGTGCTGAGTAATTACTGAATGAGCTCTGATGAGCGGCCACGCCCCTCTAATCAGCACACACACATACAACAACAGAAACACGAGACATGAATGAGACATAGGATTTACCCACCGTGACAGTACCCCTTCCCTAGGAACGCCTCCTGGCGTTCCCAGACTCCCTTACCTGTCGATTGTAATCATCGATAAGGGAGTGATCCAGGATGTCTCTAGCTGGTACCCAACTTCTCTCCTCCGGACCGTAACCTTCCCAGTCCACCAAGTACTGTAATCCGCGTCCCCTCCGTCTCGAGTCCAGAATACGGTTAACCGAATAAGTGGATTCCCCATCTACGAGGCGCGGCGGGGGGGAACCGGGACTGGCGGATTAATGCGAGCATAAAAGACTGGCTTAATTTTGGAAACATGAAAGACGGGATGGATTCTCCTGTACACTGGAGAAAGATTCAGGCGGACTGTCACCGGACTAATGATTTTGGTGACAGCAAACGGGCCAATGAATTTAGGTGCGAGTTTATTCGAGACGGAACGGAGAGGAATATCCTTGGTAGAAAGCCACACTTTAGAACCGACGACGTATACGGGAGGCTTCCGCCGGTGGCGATCGGCTTTGGCCTTGGTGCGCGCCCCCACTTGGAGTAGAGTCTCACGGGCTCTAGTCCAAGTGCGGTGACACCTCTGGACAAAGGCGTGGGCGGAGGGGACCGCGACTTCGGATTCCAGACTAGGAAAAATTGGTGGCTGGTAACCTACACTACACTCAAATGGTGAAAGGCCCGTGGATGACACTGGCAACGTATTGTGGGCGTACTCCACCATAGAAAGTTGCTGACTCCACGAGGAAGGATTCTTGGACACTAAACATCGCAACGTTCTCTCCAAATCCTGGTTGGCTCGCTCAGTTTGACCATTACTCTGGGGATGGAACCCAGAGGACAGACTGACAGTTGCCCCCAGAAGTTTACAAAACTCTTTCCAAAATTTGGATACAAATTGGGGTCCTCTGTCAGAAACCACGTCTGTCGGGAGGCCATGAATCCGAAAGACGTGATCAACGACAATAACCGCTGTCTCCTTGGCTGAGGGTAATTTGGGCAAGGGAATGAAATGGGCCGCCTTCGAGAACCGGTCCACCACGGTCAAAACTACCGTGTGACCCTGGGAGGGTGGGAGGGCGGTAATAAAATCTAGTGCGATATGGGACCAGGGTCTCGAAGGCACCGGCAGCGGTTGGAGTAACCCGTCCGGGGGTCGATTGGAAGTCTTACCCGTGGCACAAACTGAGCAAGCCAATACAAAACTGCGAACATCACGAGCCATGAGAGGCCACCAGAATCGTTGCTTGACCAAAGACATGGTGCGATTGACTCCCGGATGACAAGCCACATTGGAACAATGACCCCACTGAATAACGCTGGACCGTAAACTCTCCGGCACAAACAAACGGTTCGGTGGGCACCGAGTCGGAGGCGTTACCCCTTCTAAGGCCTTCATGACCTTCGATTCGACCTCCCATGTGAGTGTAGAGATGAATAGATTCTCAGGTAAAATGCACTCGGGAGTAGACGGGCGATCGGAACGGTCAAAAATGCGCTGATAAAGAATCGGGTTTGATGTTTTTAGAACCCGGGCGGTACGAGAGAGTAAAGTCAAAACGTCCGAAAAAAGAGCCCACCGAGCCTGCCTGGAATTAAGTCTTTTAGCCGTACGGATGTATTCCAAATTCTTGTGATCGGTCCAAACGATAAAAGGTACCCCCGACCCTTCTAACCAGTGGCGCCACTCCTCCAATGCTAACTTGACTGCCAACAACTCTCTGTTGCCAATGTCATAATTGCTTTCGGCAGGGGACAAACGATGGGAAAAAACGCGCAAGGATGCATCTTATCGTCTGAAGGAGAGCGCTGCGATAACACTGCACCTACCCCCACCTCTGACGCATCGACCTCCACCACGAACTGACGTGATGGATCAGGGGTTATCAGGATGGGAGCTGAAACAAAGCAGTTCTTCAGTTTGGCAAACGCAGCTTCTGCTGCATTTGACCACCTGAACGTCGTCCTGGGGGAGGTCAAGGCGGTCAGAGGCGCGGCTAGTCGGCTGAAATTGCGAATAAAACGCCGGTAAAAATTGGCGAACCCCAGAAACCTCAGTAGGGCCTTACGGGAATCTGGACTTGGCCAATTCACCACAGCCTTAACCTTGTCAGGATCCATGCGCATTCCCTCAACCGAGATGATGTGACCTAGGAAAGGGACAGACTGTGCATGAAACACGCATTTCTCCGCCTTGACAAAAAGCCCATTCTCTAACAACCTCTGAAGCACCTGTCGGACGTGTTGCACGTGTTCCTGGAGAGACGAAGAAAAAATCAATATGTCATCCAGGTAGACATATATGAATTGATCGACCATGTCTCGCAACACGTCATTGACAAGTGCTTGGAAGACCGCTGGGCTATTGGACAAACCGAAAGGCATGACCAAATATTCAAAGTGCCCCCTAGGGGTATTAAATGCGGTCTTCCATTCATCCCCCTCCCTGATGCGGACCAAATGATAAGCATTTCTTAAATCCAATTTCGTGAAGATGGATGCTCCTTGCAACCTCTCGAAAGCTGAAGACATCAACGGTAAAGGATAAGTATTCTTTACCGTGATGTTGTTCAGCCCCCGGTAATCAATACAAGGTCGCAACGATCCATCCTTCTTCCCCACAAAAAAGAACCCCGCCCCCGCAGGAGAAGAGGAAGGGCGGATGAACCCAGTTGCTAGAGAATCAGAAATGTATTTCTCCATGACCTCTCGCTCTGGGACAGAGAGTGAATATAATTTGCCCTTAGGCGGAGACGTACCTGGCAATAACTCTATAGCACAGTCATAGGGACGGTGCGGAGGGAGAGAATCAGCCCGAGACTTACTGAACACCTCCTTCAGATCCTGATACTCCGTGGGCACGTTAGATAAATCCCCTGTCTCCTCCTGTAACACACGAACAGAAACAGACGGACAGGCAGAGACAAGACAAGACTTATGACAAAAACTGCTCCAAGTAGCTACAGATTTCAGTTGCCAGTCTATTTTGGGATTGTGACGGGTGAGCCAGGGGTGACCAAGAACGATGGGTGCAAGGGGAGTGTCCAGAATGTAGAATGAGATGGTTTCAGAGTGATTGCCTGATGTGATGAGAGTGATGTCTTCAGAAACCAGAGATATAGTGGGGAGTTTTTGACCGTTGAGGGCGTGTACTTCGATCTGATGGGTGAGTGTCTTGAGGGGAACTTGGTGTTTGAGTGCAAAGTTGTGATCCATGAAGTTACCTTCGGCGCCAGAGTCCAAAAGTGCATTGCAATCGTGACGGTGGTTTGACCATCGGAGTCTAACCGGAAGGAGGGTCGATGTCGATGAGGTCTTCTCGGCGGAGATCCCACCCGATAGTAGCCTCATACTTACTATCGGGCTGAGCCTTTTAACGGACAGTTATAGGCAAAGTGTCCCGTTCCGCCACAGTACAAGCAAAGGCCCTGGGATCTCCGCCTCTCCCTCTCCTCCCGGGAAAGCCGGGCTCGACCCACCTGCATGGGCTCGGGATCGTAGGCGGGGCTGACCGCGTCCTCACCTCCAGCTCGATGTCCTTCAGAGGCCGCCCGAGAGCGGTAGTTGGGTCCTCTTCGCTCTACTCGCGACAGCCTGGTGTCCACTCTCAGGGCAAGGGTTATTAAGTCGTTGAGTCTGGTTGGTAAGTCCAAGGCATAAATTTCCTTCTGGACGCGGTCAGCCAACCCATGCAGGAACATATCCCACTGCGCCTCCTCGTTCCATTGGCTCTCCGCCGCTGAGGGTCCGAAACTCAATCGAGTAGTCCGAGACGGATCGTTGTCCTTGCTGCAGCTCGGCCAGCCTCCTGGCCGCCTCTCTGCCTCCGAGTGCACGGTCGAAGACCCGTTTCATTTCGTCGGAGAGCTTTTGGAACGAGGTGCAGCAGTCGTCCTGGTTCTCCCACACCGCCGTCCCCCATAGCGCCGCTCTCCCAGTCAGCAGTGTCAATACAAACGCCACCTTGGTTCTCTCCTCCGGAAGGTCCTGGGTTGAAGAGAGAAATGCATGGAGCATCTAGTTAGAAAGGCTCGACAAAAATCGGGTTCACCTGAGTAAGACTCGGGGGCTGGTAAGCGTGGTTCCGAGCTGGGAGGGGTCCACTGGTGGTAATTGGGGAATCGGCGGTGGATCGGCGCAGCGGGAATGCGCAGCTGTTGGACTTGCTGGGTGAGCCCGGACACCTGCCGCCACTAACGCCTGAACCGCACGAGCAGTCTCGTTCATGTTTCTTTCTTGATGTTCCATTCGCCGTCTGCTGTGGTTAACAAACTCCTCCAGGCTTTCAGACTTGTCACTCGCTGCTTCCATGTTTGGTCAGATCGTTCTGTAACGAATGAATTAGGAAGCAAATGCAAGTTACTCAAATTTATTGAGACACACAAATCACAGCCACAGGCAGTAAGGCAGGCAGGCAGTCTAGCAGGTGTAGCAGGCTAGCGGCGCAGGGACTCGATGGTCAGACGAGACAGGTGGGAGAGGTGAGCTGAGCAACACTGTACTGAACTCAAAGACA